>JAZKJV010000318.1:270560-364728 GCA_037367405.1 Ottelia alismoides | reverse complement strand
TAAGATTGGTTATGCCTTCCAGTAGCTCCGTAGGACCCTCACAATGTTATGAAGTATAATTCCAACGGTATAGTGAAAAGAAAAAATCATCGTTATAGCTATGATTTGTTGTAGTGTAATTACAATTCTTAAAAAATAAATTAAACAAATTCCCTAAAACATACACTTATTTCAATGTCATACACGTACTTCAGAAATTGGATCTTTAATATTTATCTCCTTTGATTTTTATAATTTTACATTAATATTAAATTATTATAACGATGGCCCCATCTTTTGCCTTGCTTGTTAATATAAACATTATTAACTTATTGGTAACAAAATGCTATTCAAAATAGCAACGTATTAAAATATATTCAACATAGCAATGTATTAAAATATCACTATAACAAATTTGATATAACAAATAATTTGCATTCATTGTTATATCATTGAAGTTAAATATAAGATTTTTATCATTTGTGCCCCTCAAAGATATTGCAATATCAGTTATGCATCTCTTTTTTGTGGAATATTAGTTGTGCCTCCGATTTCTTACCGTTCTATCACTTGTGCCATTCTATTATTTTAGCCTTCAATAAGTTGAACTTAATCATAGTGTGATTAAGAGGGGCATAACTATCTGCATACTCCCCCAATCCATCCTCCTCAGATGCTCCTCCTCCGCTCCACACCCTCTAGCCTCTTCCTCCTTCACCATTGACGAGTCGCTGAGCACGGTGATATAATTTGGGTACGTCGTAGTACGTGTACTTAGCCAATCAGTCATAACTGAGAGAAGATCTCCGTGAAGAGTGTCTCGGCTTTAATTTATATCACGGTCAAGTCTGGGGCCGAACACAGGGAGGCAAAGGAACAACTTGGGAAATGATATACGTGGATTTAATTAAAAATCAAATACGAAAATCACTCTACAATTTATTTCAGGCACATGATAACTCTATTTTAGATGAAATTTGGAAAGTAATTCAATCACATTTCAAGGCATCACTTCTAATTTTTCAAGATTTTTTAGAGCAACCGTGTGTTAGATATCAATTTAAGAGTTCAGATTGGGTAAAATATGTAATATTTTAGTTAAACATTTTTAATTAATTATCCAAAGACCATAAAAATATAAATAAATATCAAGTGGTAGAGAATTAGTTGCTCAACATCAAAACATTTTTCATTGAATAAAAAGATGCAAGATTGAAGTCCAAATTTAAATGCGAACAGAGGGTTATCTTTGCAAATTCAGAAAACAATATTTACAATAAAACATGTACATGGACTGACTTGTAATTATAAAAACATCAAAGGAAAAGTATGTAATTTTTACAATAAAAAATTAAAAGAAAATTGAACCACCTTCTTCTTCAGGCACAGGGGCACGATGGGAGAGGGGGGATGGGGTCGTCGGGCGGCTGCACCGCGCGCGAGGGACGGTGATGAGGGGGGCGGCGGCTGGCGCAGCCCGCAGCGCTCGCGCGGCCGCAGCAGAGCGCGGAGCTATAGAGGGGAGCTGGAGTAGGCGTTAGTCCGCCAGGAGCTTGGGGCGGAGGACGGGGCGGCCGGGGCGCGGAGTCGTGGCGCAGGTCGCGGCTGCGCGAGGGCGAGGGGCGGCATCGCCTGGGATGCGCAGCCTGGCGGTGCCGCGCATAGACGCGGTGGATAAAAGGGGGGAGCAGCGACGAAGATGTTGCTGCTCCTCCCGTGTTTTTTATTTTTTTATTTTTTTTGAATTTTTTAGTTTTATTGATGCTGCTATTTTTTTTTAAAATTTTAATATATTTTAAATTTTTTTAAATAGAGGATGCAAATAAAAATGAGAATGAAGGGGACATTATGGTGATGATGGTGTATGATGATATGGACTAAACAAATGGGGATATGTGGATGGTCATGTTATGTAATAAAAAAATGCAAAAATGAAAACGACGCTGAATGATAAAAGAGAAATTACCTACGATGAACGCGGACGCCTATGAAGTACTCAGAGAGCACGGTCTTCGCTCGAATCTCCACGAGCGATGAGCTTGAGCAGCGTGCGAAGGTGGTTGCGATGTTGGCCAAAAAGCCAACAGATCTCAACGGAGAGAGGGTTGTCCTCGCTCGACCACGGTTGCGTCACTGTCATCGATTCAACTATGAGAACTAGGCTCTCCTCACATAAAGATGGATCTAATGCAAAATGAGGAGTATGAAATGTATATAAAGAGAAGATATGAGAAGTTATTAAAGTGGTGGAGTTGAATGGGAGGTTGTATTATTAACGGAGTTGAATGGGAGGTTATTAAAAATTGGTGGAGTTGAATGTAGGTTGGTGGTAGAAGAGAAGTTATTGTAGAGAATGAGAATTAAATAATAAAATAAATAATGATATAAAATAGGTACTAAAATACAATAAAAAAATATAAAGAAGGAAAAAATAATGGAGAATTTACAAAGGAATACATACAACATGTACATTTTTTTGTTTGCTTTTCTAATATGTATTTTTTTATCTTTTTAATAAGAGCTATTTATAAACGAAAAAAACAATAAAATACTATAATCAAAATACAACACAACAATGATTTTTTTGTATTTTTAGCAATTAAGAAAGATAAAAAATAAAGAAAGAATGAATATATACATATATACAATGTACATATAGGTCCCAAAACTCGACTTTTGCAAATGAGCTCTAATTTTAATAAAACCACTTCCGTTGGATAGATAATTTTCTAATTCGAACTTTAAAAGTGAGTTTGGTGAATTTGGAGTTCATATGGAGTGGGAATTTGGCCGGGAAATTGGACTTTATGGCTTTTTCCCTTTGGGATCTAGGAGCATTCATTTGAGGTGAAACTTATTTTGTATTTTTGTATTTTTATATACATTTTTAGGAACAAGTTAGAGAAAGAATTATCCGAATATGAGTTGAAATAAAATTATTAAAAATACATGAAGTTTTGGACTATTTACAGGTTAAAAACTCCTTTAATTTTGTGGCTTTTTATTGTTAATTTATTTTGTACAATATAATCTATACTAATTAATGTGTTTTATTTACAAGAGTCATTTTGTTAATTTATTGATTTTATGTACTCTTATTTGAGAATTTGCTCAGAGATTTTGCTAAGATCAAGATATTGAGATGATGAATCGTGGATTCATCAACCATCCCCCCCTCGAGCAGACCCATTGATTTGCATTTACCCATTACTAGAGGAAGAATAAGCTTGCCGCTTGGACTCCAGCAACCTTTGAAGCTCTGGAGTGGGATATGTGAAGGTGGTACCTAAAGGGTATGTGTTTTGCCGGATGTTAGAGAAACCCAGGGGTTCCCTTCATTATGGATTCTAGTGGTATCCAACAAGGAGGATCCACGAAGCTCAACAGTTTTGTTTGAATGGTGCAACAATGGTCGATAAGTATTGGATCTCGCATGGAATTACTGATACATCATCTCCTTGACGATGGATTCTTCCCACTGTCACAAGGAAGGGGGATCTAAGGCTGGTGAGGTTCACTTCTTATAATGGTGGATGATATGTGATTAATGGGATTTGATGAATTCATGATTCATTAAATTTTCTGTCGTATTTTGTCTTAAAATCCTTAACAAATACATGTAAATATTCAATAATTCCCATATTTTATTCAAATTTCATTCATAAATAAATATTCAATTTTAAGCATAAAAATATGTAAATAAATAAAAGAATAAAAATAAAGAAAAGAAAAGAAGGCAGATTGTGAATATGTAAATGTGTACAATATGACTTATAAATATAACTGCAAGGTATATTTATATAACCTAAACCCCGAGACCAAGTCAGCATGAATTGGTTGACAAACCAATAAGTAGGGGGAGATAAGGAAAGAAAATCCTAAAAATAAATTAAGACATACTTCATGTACATCTCACTATTTATCAAATAAATACAAAATTTCATTAATTTTTAATTAACTCATATGAATATATTTTTCACCAAACTCTTTTCCTAATTATTTCTAAAGATGTATATAAAAATAAGTTAAAAATATTACCCTGTACATATACCAAGAAATCCTACTTGTAGATTGTCAAAATCTCAACTTCCGAACATCATAACTTCTTCATACGAATTCAATTTCACTCTACTCACCTTTAAAGTTCATAAAATAATATTCTCTAATCAATAAAGATGGTTTCATCGAATTCGGAGTCCGTTTGCAAAAAGTCAGTTTTGGGACCAAATGAAACCGGGGTTTCTGGGCTATTTATTTTATGTAGAACACATTATTTATAATTTTATTAATTTTGTAATTTCTAATTATTTTCATGATCTTGTAATTTAACCTTAATTAATTTCAGAATTTTTGGAGCTTATTTATTATTTTAATAAAATCAAAAACCCAAAATTATAAGTAAAAACGAACTAGATAATTAATACCCATATTTATTAATATATGAAAATTAATTTATTAAAATCCCTAAAAAATCACACAATTCTTATTTTATATTCTAAGAATTAAAAAATATAATATTATTATTTAATTATTTATTTAATAAATCAAAAATTCAAAACCTATTTATCTATATATATTTATTAATATAATATTTATATTTCGAATAATATTTATTATTTCTAAAAAGTAATTATTCCATAAATTAGATAATTTAATTATTTACTTTTCGTGTTTTTATACCTAATTAAAATAACTTTATTTACCATTTACTATTGAATTTACAAGAATTTTAACTCATCTGGCCAACCAGGTGCTGACACGTGTCAGCACCTGGTTCGTCTTCCTCAAGAAGATGTTAACAAAGCTGTTCCACTCGGCCTTCTTCACCGAATTATATAGCGCGCCTCTCAACCTCCTCTGACGATCTAATCCGTTGAATTATTTCCCCTAACAACTGAGATCATTGCCCACCATTAGATTCAACTTGGGGATCACGAAATCGGGCTATTTAAGCCCCTAAAGTTGGACATTCCTAACTAACTCTCCTGCAACCACCTGAAGCTCCAACTTCCAGTGGCCGACTCCTAACTTCTCCACCTCGCTCCGCCTCACTCCGGTTGTGACAACACTCGAAGATGATCCCGCGTGGAAGAGGAAGCGTCAGAGGAGAAGTTCCAAGGTGAATCTCAGCCTTGCATCGTTGCCACCGCGCGTCCAGCTCCGGCGAAGATCGTCCGTCGCAGCAGCTATCTGAGGTAATACACCTTAGTTTTCCCAGATCTATTCCTCCACCTTCATCATAATTCTTCTCGATTTTCGTGCCACGATTAGCGTGGCTAATCGCGTAGTTAGTTAGTTTAATCCTAAAGCTTAGACGCTCAATCGAAATCCACTCACAAATCATTTCAAATTCAACTCAAATCCAAATTCATTTCTCGAACATTTCTCACGCCTAATCTCACATATACTGGAAATGCCATTTTCGAGCTTGCAAAACTATAACCCATTGGCCGATTACTGGTGAATCGAGCATGCACACATCTTATTTGCAGGTTCATCTTTAATCTGGAGCAATTCCAAAGCATCTGGAGCCCTTCATCTTCACAAAATTTGCAATTCAAGAAGGTGCATCAACCATCCTTCAGCCGCCAGGAACAATGGATCGCCACCTTCGTCGACCTATAGCCGTCGTTCTGAGCCATCTTCGCCTGACTTCCACCGCGGGCGAGCTCGAGGGTTAGAGGTGCTAACCCTCTTGCCCCGCTGGAGGAACCAGATCGACGCCAACTGCCGGTGAAAAATCGGAGAAGGAGAGCCCATCAGCAGCATGCATAACAACTTCAAGAACCGCAAGAACACCCCGCGCTACAGGCTTGTGACACGTGGCGCGTGTAGGGGCGTCAGATTAGCGCCGCATCATCTAATCCAGACCGTTCAAATCGAAACAGTGTGAATTTTGCACACTAAGTCCCGAAGACTTCCATAATTTCCAGAAGCTCCAAGATTTCCAATAATTGCTATTAGGTCCCTCCGGAGGGACCTAATTGCAATAATTCATATTTTCTTTACAATTTAGTTCCTGACAAAGGACCAAACTGCAGACTTGTTTGTTTCTTTTTCTTGTACTTATACCCCTGGCCTATAGGGGAGTTTTGGACCTAGTTTTGACATAATTTTTTGTGATTTTCTTGGGGTAGTTACACAACTACCTCCCGAGAATTTCAGTAGTTTTCGTGTATTTTCGATGTGTTTTATCATCGTGTTTTGATTCGTCGTGAATCGACTCCCTTTTGGTTTGTTTTCGTGTGTTGTTCGAGCCTGTTGCTCGACCGTTTACCTACTATATCATATCATCTATACTTCACCTATATTTCACTTATTATATAGTAGGTAAATTGTTTAAAAAATATCACTTTGAAAAATAAATAAAAAATTGAAAAGAATGAAATCAAATAAAAATTAAAAGATAAAAAAATCTTATAAAAATTGTATCTTTTTCCTTGATCACTTTAAGAAGAGATAAAATAATCACAAAAATATTTTCTCCTAATAAAATCAAAGTACCCTATTCTGCCATCTTGTGTTCGACCCAGGCACACTTCCCTGGTTAAATAATTAGTGTAGGTTTTCTTTCAAACCGAATTTGTTTGATCGATTAGGATCCTTTTGCGACTTTTATACACCAACAACTCTATCACATTAAAAGCCGCAATCGGATTTTAGCCGCATCAAAATGACGCCGTTGCCGGGGAGGCGTTAGTGTATTTTGATTTTTTCTACATCTTTTGTGATTTTATTTTCTCTCTTCTTATTGTTTCATGTGGTTTTCCTTCGGTATTTCTTAAGACTTTTCTCGACTCGTCTCTCGATTGTCTTTAGACCGCTAACTAGTTTTTGCAGGGCCTGCAGGATCAACCAGTTTCTTAAGAAGCCGAGTCTGATGAAAGACAGAGACCGATTTTTCTTTACAAATCGGCTGCAGAGGGCAGAAATCAAGTAGTATAATTTTGTAAAAGAGAGAGAAAGAGAGAGAAGTTGTATCGAACTCTAGTAGAAGGGGTCCACTAAGGACATCCCGACTTGTAATCCCCCCCCATTTTTTTCAGGATTTGATTCGCCGAGTACCGTGTATTCGGTGGATCAAGGCACGCACCACGGTTTTCTCGCCTCGACGGTTTTTCTGCGGCTTTTTCCGATAGATGCTTGCTTAGGTTTTTATTCTATCTGATTGTGCTTACGTACCTAATTTTAGGAATTGCAACCTAGGTGCATGATTTTAGGATTCTTATAAAAAGAAAATAAAAAAGTAAACGTTTGTTTGAAAATACTCAAAAAAATTATAAAACCACAAAATAAAATCGGGACTGCTAAAGAAATCTGACCTAAAAAACCATAAAGATTCATCTGATTTGGGAGAGTAATCCCCACACATCTTTTTAGAGTGCGTGAGCGAGAGACGACCCTTAAATAAAAACCTGATTTCTTTCAAAATACTATTTAATTCATACACCTGATCACTGCTTTTCAGTGGGTACGTTTGAGTAGCCGGAAACAATCCGAGTTTACTTAACAGAGTGGGGGATTTAGAGGATACCGCGTAAGGCTCCGTCTTCAAGAGACACGGGTAGCCAAAAACGGTTCGTACTTGCCACCGTATTGGCTAAGAGCAAGTGATTTTCTGTAAGGACTCGGGACAATATCGCGGAGAAAATTCGGGAACCTATCAGCTCGCACAGCGTACGATAACCGCTATACTTGTTTGCTAATTACAACCCTAAAACCGACAAGATAAAAGACTGGAATCTTGCGGTCATCATCGGGTTGAGTTTGTGAAAACGAGGTTTGCTTTGTGTTTTGTTTGCGGGGCATGTCTCTTTCTTCAATCACGATTCGTGATCCTCCTTTCTCTTGACATCGAAGATGACGTCTCGACGGCTTTTCTGCTCAGACTCCGTGAGCTTTCGACCGTCCACCGTCGTTGTACATCTTCACAAATTGGGATGACTCTCTTCCCAAGTTGGTCCCATCTGATCTCGAGGAGAGTCAGACCTAGACTCCCTTGCCTCCCGGTCAGAATACTGAGACAGACCCTCGTCTCAATACATCATCTCTAGCTGAATTTTCGATGAGTTCTTATGAGAGCTTCTCTTTTCCAGACGATTTAAAGCAGATGGCCCGTGGCAAGGGACCCGCAACAGACGAGAGGCCAACAGCTGAGGAACATCATGACGGAAGACCGGATCCAGCCACAGACGTTACGACAGATATTCTCGAGACTCTCCAACAGATGAACATACAGATCCGAGATCAGTTTAGAACTTAAAATGAGTTGCGACCTGAGATAGCCGCGCTGAGAGCAGGGTCGGGTACCATTTACCGCCTTCGGTTCCCGCTACTTTATGGGAAGAGTATGACTTGGGCGCGAGAACGCTCCATCATTAGATTCGACTAGCGCCGAATCAAGGGCCATACGAATTGAGGCCGTCCTTTATCTCACTGCTTCCCAAGTTCTACGGGAATACTACGGAGGAGTCGTTTATCTTTCTGCAACAATTCGAGATGATTTGCGGTACGACTAACTATTCTGGAGTGATGCAGGAGGCTGTTCGTCTCAAAGCCTTTCCCTTCGCCTTAGTTGATAAGGCGCTTTATTGGCTGAGTCATTTGGGAAGGGAAATTTCTACATGGGACGATCTGAAGTCCACATTCTTGCGTAAATATTTTCCTCTGGGGAGGATGAATATGATGAGGAGTCAGATCTTCAACTTCACGCAGCATCCGCATGAATTTTTTCATGAGGCATGGGATAGATTCAAAGATCTTACGGATAGATGCCTGCATCATGAGATACCAATGAAGGTGCTAGTGCAGAATTATTTCGGAGGACTCCATCCGGATATCCAGGGGCTCGTGAGTGCCTCTTGTGGCGGCACTTATTTGAACAAGGATGCCGAGTCAGTGATGAACGCGAAATCTATCTCTTTAATAGTCGATAATTGTAGTATAGGAGGCGGATTTCGGTCGTCAAAATAGCACAAGCTTTGAATGTTGTGGAATATTTTTACTTGGTAAGTTTACCAAGGTCGAACACAGGGAACGGTGATTTTTAGTTGCGCGGTCTTGAATCAAATTAAATAATCAAATTTATGCTCAATGAATTTATGCGTTGAGAAAATATACAATGCACTGAGATGCAATTGCAAGGAAATATGCAGGGAAAACAATTCAGTACAGGATCTGGAATTTGGATTGATGCTCCAAAAGATGTTAATTGATAACCTCGAAATTTCTCACAGATCAGAAGTTATAATTCAAGAGAAATGAACAGAGTATCAATAAATAATCTCATACATTCTGGGTTCTGACGATAATTTCTTCTAAATTCCCTGTAGATTAATCCTTAATCGATAGACATTATCTTCGAAAAATACAAGGGAATGAATTTTCAATCTTCCTATCCTAAGCCCCTGCATAAAATAAGTCCTCAACTAATATTTCAACTCCAACAATTTCCGGAAAAATAAATCGTCAATTTTTCCAAGTTACTTGTGGCACATATATGTCAAAATAAGCCTACACATGTCAACTGAAATCCTCAAATAATACTTATCAAAAAGCAATCTCAGATCTGTCCACAAATTATGCAAAGAGATAGAGCATGAAAATAGCTTCAAAATGACATATTGTACGCTAGAATCGGAGTTCGTATGACAAAGATATGATAAAATGAAGTTTCAGGGACTAAAATGTAATTAAAATAAAGTTTTCTTTGCAAAAAGGTCCCTGGAGGGGCTTATCTGTAATTTCAAAACGTCGGAGGGGCTTCTCTGCAATTTACCCAGGCGGGGGGTGTAAATGTAATTTCTGAAAGTTGCAGGGGGGCCCTTGCAATTTCCCACAGCACACGTGCAGCACGTGCGCAGGAGCTTCGGGTACGACGCAGGAGGCTCGGGTGGCCGAGCCTAGAGGTTCGGGCGACCGAGCCTGTGGTTAGGACCCGAGGCTGTGGCTCGGTCGACCGAACCCAAGTGGCGGAGTTAGGGAGCTTCGGGGACCCGAGCCTCGAGGATGGGATCGAGGCACGGGGGTGACGCGTGGCGGCCTACGGGCCGTTGGATCTAGGGCCTCGACCCGATCCAGCGGCGGCTGGAGCGGGGCGTGAGGCGGTTGCGGGGCTGGTCGAGGCGGCGCCTCCACGCGAAGGCGGAGGGTGGTCGGGGCGGCGCCGCCGATGGTGGTGCTCAGCCGAGCGGTGGAGGCGGCGCGGAGGAGCTCAGCCTTAGGCGACACACGCCCAAGGCGGAGCTTCGGCGGTCGGAGGCGAGTGGCTGCGAGGCTGGAGGCGGTGGAACGGCGGAGGCGTGAGGCGCGCGGTCGGCTGAGGCGCGGTGGAGAGGAGAGCTGGGCCTGATCAAGGCGGCCACCGCGCCAGGCGGAGGGTGGTCGGGGCGGCGCCTCCACGCGAAGACGGAGGTGGTGGTGCGGGAACCTGCAAGGTTAGAAAACAAATACACAGGGGAAGGAGGCTGACGGTGAAGCTTGTGGTCGGGGAAGGAAAAGGGAGTCCGGCCTGTGCAAGGCCGGCGGTGTTGTGTTGGGTAGACCGGAGGAGAGAGCACGTGGATTACTTGAGGAATGAAGCTCGACAGGCCGAAGGAGTCCGGAGCAAGAGGAGTCCTCGGGGAGGAGGAACAGAGGTTGGCATAGCCTCTGGATCGCGCCGAAGGGCCGCTGTCACCAGTCGTAGGAGAGGGCGGATGTGGTGGAAGGCCGGTGGCGAGGAGCCTTATAGGAGGAGGATGAAGGTTGGCGTTACGAGGTGGGGGCGAAGGTGGAACGACGAGTAACGACGAAGGTTGGTAATGACCGGAGTAAGCGGGGGTCGCGTTACGAGGGGGGGGGCGAAGGTGGAACGGTTGGGAAGGAGAAGATGGGGTCACGTGCTTGGCATGTGACCCGACGGTCTGGGAGAGAGGTGGAAAAGTGGGGTGCCACGTGGCACGCCCAGGGGCTGCCACGTGGCACCTAAAAAAATTTCAACTTTGGAGAGGGAAAAGAGATAGAAGAAGACCTCGGATCAAAAAATTTCCTTTACGAAAATTGTTCGTCTCGACGAGATCTACAACTTTCATGAAGGACTCATGAGCAAAAGAGGTCATCTGTGAGAAGTGGTATTTTTGGCGGTTCTCCATGTGTATAGAAAACCGATTTTTTTGGATTTTGTATTTTTTGCTGGTTTATAAAGGATAAAAAATAGAAAAAATACGATAAAATACAAGAAAATTAATTACACATTAATCTATTTTTTTTTGGATTTTTAATGGATAAGAAATTAGGAAAATAAAATAGAAGTAAGAAACACACAAATTTTGTACAGACAGATAACAGACACTTGGACTCGGTTAGTTTCTTTGAATTCAGTTTTGATCTGGATTTGGATTTTTGCGTTGCTTAATAAAACTTTCATCAAAGAAAACAAATGAAGAAGAAATAAAATTAAAAGAGTTAATTAAGGACCTAAAAACTCAGGTCAAAAATAGCAAAAAGTTAAAATGCGCAAAAGAGGTCCAAAACCTAACTTTCACAAATGAGCTCCGAATTTTACGAAATTGGTCTTGTTTTGAAGGTATTTGAAAGTGGACTACTTTAAAAGTGAGTAGACCAAAATCGGACACTGTATGTGGGAGATATGCTTATTTTAGTCTGTCAGATGTGAAATTTGACTTTGAGATTATTTGACACTTATTGAGGTTAGTAATTTTTTTTGTATTTTTTATTTAATAAAGTTAGTAATATCTACACAATGGAGGCAGTTTTGGGTCAATCGGAGTTGGGATGAATTAACTAAAAATGTGAGAAGTTAGCGGCTTTTTGGGCTAATTTACACTTGGGATTTTTAATGCAATTTATGCAGATGAAATGCGGATATTTTTTGCACATGCATGATGGCTAATAATGCTCTATTAATGATCAATTACAGGTGGATGATGGAGGACAGAGCTTAAATGACCAATTTTAGCATGATGAATACGAGATTCATCATACTCCTATACTTAGACCATGCTCGTCCCCGAGCATGAATGAATGACTTAGTTGAATACATCCCTGACTGTGTATGTGAATTTTCAAGGCTTAATTCATAGAAGACCCTTAATTTGAGCGACCCTAAAATTCTGGGCTCAACCAGGCTTTAATCAAAAGGAATCCAACTTTTCTAATTTTCAGACTCTCTGCTTGTACATATAATATAAGGATATGATTTTAAGTGTACTGCATTTCATGAGAGTCGAGTCGGGGCATCACTCAAAGTTCCAGTTCCAAAGATCCTCCTCTAGAACTAATCCTCAATACTAGGGAATAAGTCTATTCTTGCTTCAGTCAACCGTCTCATTAGTTTGTCAGACTTGAAAGTGTATATGGACGGCCAGATGATGGAGGGCATAGGATTGTGTATGATTTTCTCTCCCTTTCATAGGAACAAGGTGCCTCTCGAGTGCCTTATTACACAACACAAGTATATTTTTATTTTGTTGATCAATGTGTCCGTCAAGAGAATTTGGAGTCGTCTGCACTTGTTTTTCTAGGAGTACACCGGGGTGTGTCTCTTTTGAGTATCTAAGATACCTTCGACACCCAGACTTGTATCGCTTACGATGCAGGGCCCTTTTATGGTGTCAGCCGGACTCCTTGGTCCTAATTAGCCTTTGGTCCAAGTGGACAATTTGAAAATATTTGGGAGCGCTCGCCATTGGTGGAAGCTCATTTGGAATTTGATTTTGGATGATAGAGCTTTTCTTTGACATTTTTTTTCTTTTCTTTTGTTGGCTAGCTCCACTGCTTTTACCAAAAGTTGGCGCACACTGATCAACAATTTTCATTAAGTTTCATCACACCCTGGCACTTAGGTCAATATCAAAAAGATAGCATATGAATCTTGTTCACATACTGGCTAGGGTTTTGCTGACACTCAGGTTTTCTGAAGCCTTCATTAACTTTATCCCATCCTCGAATATCATCAGATCGGGTCTAAACTCAAATCTCTAGTCCTAGTTCCTCAAGTGATATCTCAACTCATCTTATCAATCATGCAGTTGTGGGAGTGGTTGTGTTGATCATATTCTTTTTGAAGTTAGAGATGAAGAGTGCAATATAGCGCTCAAATATTTCAAACTAGGGAAGTGTGGATTATTAAGTTCAAAACCCTAATGACTAAGGCAGGCTAACTCAGAATCTCAAGATCTCAGAAATCAAGTGTCCTCAAAAATCCTCAAGCCTTGAGTGATGGTGAATGTATCAGGAATATATCGACCAAGGAATGCATGAAATGCTTGATGAAATGCAAGACCATGAGTGATGATTTTTTTTAATGCAAAAAGTTTTTTTTGGTGTTTTTTGTTGTTGTTGTTGTTTTATTATTTTTTTTGGAAAACATGTAATATACACACTACTTGTACCCATCCCCGATGTTAGATAAAAACGATTAAAGTACGAGCTATGGATAAAGTAGACAAAATATATACAAACACACCCCCCTATACTTAGCTTGTGCTATGTCCCCATGGCACAAAGTGAAATGTTGACATAGCTCGTAATAAATATAGAGGGATTAAAAGCAAAAGAAGAGAAGTGATGTATAAACAATGGTAGCGGTCCCCCTATACTTAGGCCCAGGTCACCCCAAGTATAATCAGATAAATACAGATGGGGAACCGGGTAGATTTGCGGATGTACAAGAGAGTATAGGTTCCAGTGAGGGGTGCTATCTAGGCAGATCAAATTTTTCGTCAAAATCTATGCCCTGAGTGAAGGAGATCTGTTCAACTTGTACTATTTGCTCGTTGGATTCGACAAAATGTTTAAGCAGCTGACCGTTGACCATAGATGTTTGCGTGCTATCTGCGGTCTCTGAGATCTCAACACTCCCATTATTGTGTACCTCTCTTACAATGAAGGGTCCCGTCCATTTTGATTTCAATTTCCCTTGGAAAATTTTCAACTTTGCATTAAATAGCCAAACTTTCTGCCCCGAGACAAAGATCTTTGTTCGAATGTTCTTGTCATGCCATTTCTTTACTTTGTCCTTGTAGATGGTGCTGTTTTCATAAGCATGATTTCGGATTTCAGACAATTCATTCAAATTCATCTCTCGGTTCTTCTTTCCTTGGTGACAGTTCCAATTAATCTTTTTGATTGCCCATTCTGATTTATGCACGAGTTATGCGGGTAAATGGCATGGTTTTCCATATGCCATTCTAAACGGGGAGGTGCCCAATGGGGTCTTATAAGCCGTCCGGTAAGCCCATAGAACTTGGTCCAGGAGTTGGGACCAGTTCTTCCTGTCAGGGCGAACGAGCTTTTGTAAAATTCCTTTAACCTCCCTGTTTGACACCTCGGCCATGCCATTAGATTGTGGGTGGTAAGGAGTAGCGACACGGTGCTCGATGTTGTATTCCTTAGTCAACTTCTTCACCTCCCAGTTGACAAAGTGGCTTCCCCCATCAGATATTAAAACTTTTGGAATTCCAAACCTCGAAATAATATGATCTTTCAAAAACTTGCAAACAGTTTTGCTATCTGCAGCTCGAGTAGGGATAGCCTCCACCCATCTAGATAAATAATCAACCGCGAGAAATATTCAAATCCTTGGCTATTAGGGAATGAGCCCATAAAATCAATGCCCCATGCATCGAATACATCACAGATGATCACTGGTTGCATAGGCATGGCATCTTTGGAACCAATGGTTCCTCCCATTCTCTGGCAGACTGGGCACGACCTCACAAAATTGTAAGCATCCTTAAACAAGGTCAGTAAAATCCACATTGCAATATCTTCTCAGCGGTCCTCTTCCCAGAGTGATGTCCTCCCGCCTCCAAGGTGTGGCATAGATTGAGGATACTTTGATATTCCTCTTGAGGAATACATCTTCTCCATATGCAATCCGGTCCTTCGAAGAAAAGGAAAGGATCTTCCCAATGATAGTGTCTCGCTTCCGATATGAGTCGATCGATTCTGTTTCTGGGCCAACCTTGAGGAACTTTATTGGTGACGAGATAACTCACCGTGTCTGCATACCAAGGGAGTGAGTCAATAGCAGAAATTGACTCGTCTGGGAAGGTTTCACGGATGGATTTAGATTCCGGAATTTTGTTATGTTCAATCCATGATAAATGATCAGCCACGACATTCTTAACGCCAGGTTTGTCCTTAATCACCAAATCAAATTCTTGAAGCAGTAGAATCCATCTCAGAAGTCGTGCTTTTGCGTCCTTTTTGACCATTAAATAGCGAATGGCAGAATGATCTGTGTAAATTGTCACCTTAGATCCTAGAAGTATTGATCGAAATTTTTCCAAGGCAAAAACCACAGCAAGCATTTCTTTTTCGGTCACAGTGTAATTTTTCTGAGCAGGGTCTAAAACTTTGCTTGCGTAGTGAATAGCATACGGGACTCCATCTTTTCGTTGTCCTAATACAACCCCTACAGCGAAATCGGATGCATCTGTCATGATCTCGAAGGGAAGAGACCAGTCGGGAGCTTGTAGGACAGGAGTCTCAATGTTCCTTCTCTTGAGTAATTCGAATGCTTCTAGACACTTATGATCTACCACGAATTCGGTGTCTTTCCCAAGAAGGTCAGTTAGCAGTCGGGCAATTTTTGAAAAATCTTTGATAAATCTCTTGTAAAATCCGACATGCCCTAGAAAAGACCGTACTTGTTTCACATTTGTAGGTGGCTCAAGCTTTTTGATCACATCAACTTTGGTAGGGTCAACCTCCATTCCCTTCTTGGAGATGACATGCCCCAATATAATGCCCTCTTTCACCATGAAATGGCTTTTCTCCCAAGAGAGCACCAGATTCACTTCCCTGCACTTTTGGAGGACTCGATCCAGGTGCACTAGACAATCATCGAATGAATCACCATGAACCGAGAAGTCATCCATGAAGACTTCCAGGAAATCCCCGACCATGTCGGCAAAAATCGCAATCATGCATCGCTGAAAGGTGCCGGGGGCATTGCAAAGCCCAAAAGGCATTCGTTTGAATGCGTATGTACCGAAGGGACATGTAAAAGTAGTTTTTTCCTGGTCCTCGGGGGCGATGGCTACCTGATTGTAGCCCGAGTAACCGTCTAAGAAATAGAAGTATTCTCTCCCTGCCAATCTCTCCAGGATTTGATCAATAAAAGGCAGCGGAAAGTGATCCTTCTTTGTTGCGGCATTCAGGCGTCTGTAATCCACACAGACACGCCACGACGTAGGTACCCGTGTCGTAATCTCTTCTCCCTCCTCATTGGTGAAATCTGGAGTCCTGACTTTTTCGGGACTACATGCAAAGGTGACACCCATTTGGAGTCGGAGATGGGATATATGAACCCAGCCTTACACCATTTTTCGATCTCAGTCTTAACCACTTCCTGTAAGTTTGGATTCAATCTACGTTGGCATTCACGGGAGGGTTTAGCATTATCTTCCAAGTAAATATGGTGTGAGCACAGGGCTGGGTTAGTCCCTGGGAGATCAGACAATCTCCAACCTATAGTCTTGCGGTTTTTCTCCAAAACATTAAGCAGGCGAATCTCCTGCTCTTCGGTCAGATGTGAGCTGATAATGACCGAAAATAGTCCCTTTTCTCCAGCAAGGAAGGATACTTAAGTGTAGGGGGCAATGGTTTGAGTTCAGGTAAGTCAATGATGTTTCTCGAATATGCAACTGTCAGTGATGTTTGTTGTTGTGATGTGGACGCTTGTAGTGTATCAATGTTGGCCACCATCGTGACAGTATCAGGGATCGGATCGCTAATAATGGAATGAGGTGTGGCAATCGCCGCGCCCGATCCGTGTACCATACTCAAGGATTGTCCATAAGGAGAATGGACTGACAGGTACAGAGTGGCCTCTGAGTCTCCTAGAGTATAGGTAGATGCATGAATGAGCTGGCAGACTAAGTCATCAACAATTTCCTCCCCAGATGAGGTTGATTCTATCATAGCAGTTGGGTTTTGTCTGCAGGGCCCTCCTGTTGCTTCTGTAATTTCAGTCTCAGTTTCTGATTTTTCAGACTCGGTGCTCGAATCAGTGTCAGGTCTTTGGAACCTAGTTTACTGCATTTTAAGTTCAACTTTTCCAAACTGGATTCTCCCGGATGTGTAATCAAATATAGCTCATGCGGTCCTAAGGAAGGGTCGCCCTAGTATCATCTGGGAATCTTTCCAATTTCTAAGGACATCCATGTCAAGAATTGTAAAATCCACTGGGTAGTTTTGTCCCTCTATGTTGATGACAACGTTTCGAATCTCACCCCTAGGTCGCTTAGTTGAGGTGTCTGCGAATTGAAGTACGGCTGTAGATTGCTTAAGAGGACCTAGATTGAGATGCTCATATAGGGTTGTGGGCATGAGATTGATGGATGATCCATTGTCTAACAATGTTCTTGCAAACTTGATTTCCTTGATGTAGCTAGTGACAAAGTGAGCACCCATGTCTCTTTTCTTTCTTGGCAGCTCATTTTTTATAAGACGAGATGTGGCTACTGAGAGAATGTGTTTCTTTGTTCAGCTAGGAGTTTGTTTGTTGGCCCTAGTTGGTGTGCATCTCACCTTCAGGTATTTTCGAAAAGCCGAGTCTCTTTCTATCATCTCGTCTAAGGTCAGAGTGACTTTAATATTTTCCTTACAGATGCGGGCCATCTCTTCATCATTTTTTCAGTTTTTTATGTTTTTCTTCTTTCCTTCCGTAAGAGCACGGGGGAAAGGAATGGACTTGGTATGATCAAGAACATCACTTTTATTGAATGAGAAATTTTTTACAGGACTCTGACTCGGATTAAAAACAGGGAAATTTGTGGTTAGAGGTTGGTGTCTTGGTGGCATAGCTCTGTCTGACTCAGATTCAGACTCTCCATTATATCCGGGCGGTGTGGGTGGGACTTGTTCTTTCTCCTCCTGTCTTCCTTTGTCAATTCCCCCAGGGTTGTGTGAATTTGTGGACATTGGGGCTATGTCTTCGTGTTCCTTCGCTCGATCAGGCATGGTTACGGTCCTTTCGCTCCTAAGAGAGATATGATAAGAGTTATTATTCGAGAAGGGCTCAAGTTTAGTTACGGAATAGTCAGAGATTAAACCTGATTGTGTCCAAGGCTATTTGGGTTAGCCTGGACTTGGGCTGGAATCACGGTCTGGGGTGCAGTCACCTCATCTCTCCAACGAGAGAGTCGATTTATGTCAACTCTCATATCATGAAGCTCATCCAGCACTCGCTGGAGTTCTGGAGAGATAGCAGAAGAGGAGGACCCTTGGCCCTGCCTGGCCTGAGGTCGCTGATACTGGCCTTGTTGGCTTTGGCGTTGGTTCTGCTGTGGCTGAGGTTGCGGGGTCTGATAACCCATGCGATATTGCTGCCTCTGCTGCATTTGAGGCTGGTAGGTGGGCTGGGCTTGTGGTGGACGAGGGTTTGGAGTAGAGTTTTGGCCTGAGCGATTGACCGGTTCCAAATTATACCAGACTCTGTTTATCTCCATGATCTGTGGAGGTTCCTCAAAATCAGTCTGAGCGGAGGTTTCATCAGTTTGAGGGGACAAGACTTGGTCTCCACCCCAATGTCTATGTTGCCCTACCCCTTGACCTTGAATGTAGTGAATTTGGTGTATGGGTGCGGGGGGTGCAATCTTTGATACCATGTCAGCCAATTCCTCCATTTGTTTAGGCAATTTAGCTAATTTCTCCATATCAGATGATTTATGGATCTCATTCACCTTTTTATAAATCTGCTCAACCATAGTTAGCTTATCAACTATTATTCCCATGTCAGCATTGTGGTCGGTTGTCAGATTATTCACCATCTTTTTGGAGCCGGCTATGTAAGCCCGGCTAGTGGTTTGTGCACGGCTAGATTCAGCAAGTCTTTCGAACACCTTGTAGACGGTGTCCTCGTGGCGCCCCATGTAGCTTCCTCCGCAGGATGCACTAACCAACCCTTGAGTCTCAGGGTTCAGCCCGCTCACAAGACTTTGGACTAGCATCATTTTACTTATCCCGTGTCCTGGGCATTTCTGTACTAAGTCTGTAAATCTTTCCCAGGTTTCATGAAATGGTTCATTCGGGTGTTGGGTGAAACTCGTGAGCTTGATCCTCATTTGATTAATTCTACTAACTGGGTAGAACTTCTTTAAAAACAAAGTCTTGAATGTGGCCCATGTAGTGACTATTTCCCCTAGATTTTTCAGCCAGTAAGCCGCCTTATCAGTCAAGGCGAAGGGGACAACTCTCAACCTTATGTAGTCTTGGCTAACCCTAGGGTGGCAGAGGTTAGCACAGACTAACTCGAAGTCTCGGAGGAAGATATATGGTTTTTCATGATTATTTCCTCCGAACTTTGGCAACAGTGCAAGGAAATGCGGTTTGTGTTCGAACGCATCCTCGGGGGGAACAAGTCTCAACCAATTATAGTCTTCATCAATTTCTGGGAGATACGTGTCTTCCATAGCAGCCTCGCCTTGTTGTATTATTTCCAACTGCGTCCTAAGTAGTTCATTGGTTTGTTCAGCAGCTGTTATCCTAGCCAAGAGTGTCGGGATAGGGTCATTGTCGTTCTCATCGTCCCCAGAGTTCTTCTTGGGAGGCATTATGATTCACCTTCAGAGAGGAAGAGTTTAGAGATAAGAGTTGTGATTAAAAGAGGATTTTGCTAAGGGTAAGAGATTTCTTAGCGGAGGAGTAAAAGATGAAACTTCTAAGACAAGGAGGATAGAGAGAGTCCTTACGAAGAAGCAGACACAAGCAAACACAAGACAATTCTCAAGTTCACCACTCAACATAGATGAAGACACGTCAGGGTTCGGCCGCTTATCTTTTCACTTTTAATTTAATGACAAGACAATCTTGCAAATTAAGCGGAGCTGTTAGGTACCGAAATATTTCTCAAAGACTGTCCCGAGTTCGTACAACTAGTTGCATCTACTCTCAGCCAGTATAGGTGGAAGTACGGACTGTTTAAACGGCTACCCGTGTTGCTTGAGGACGGTGCCTTCCGCGGTGTCCTCTAAACCACCCACTCTGCTAAGGGAAGTCGGACCGTAAAACGGCTACCCGAGACCCTCACTGAAAAGTAGCTAATTGTTTTTAAAAACAGTAGTCTTTGTGAAATTTCTCAGTTTTGGCTCTATCCAAAGTGTGCGTTCTAATCCTTACAAACAATGAGTGGGTTTCTCTCCACCAGACACAGGTTAATTTTAGGTCAGTTTGTTTACAGTTACCTTGATTAACCGTCCTAATTTTAAATTAAGGTTATCACTGAAGTTTATGTGAGCACAGAAATTCACGCCTAACGAGCAGTCTCAATTCCGTTAAATCCTAAGTTACAAAACTTTGAGGAGGGAGGATTGGAAAAGCCGATGCAACGTAAATCAATGATGCATGCTTAAGAGAAGGACTTACAGTGAATCCTCGCATTCTTCATGCGGGATGCAAGACAAGGAATTTAAATTTACACTAAATGATATGTACAGATGAAAAACACCCTAAACAGATAGTTCTATTAGCGGGAAGAATTGATTTAAGAATTTGGCTAATGTTGAACGATCTATAGTGCGTATATTAGTGAGAGTGTGGCCTAAGAATTACGAGCACAATCAAATAATAACAAGCAAGCGTATATGTGCCTAAGTCCTACGCCACTCAAGTCGGGTCCCAACCACACAGAAGGGGTTGATACAGACCCGACACACCACAGAATGTTTAGTCTGAAATTATTACAAGGGTTCAAAGAGAGGGACCCTGAGAATATTGTAGAAAATAAAATCTATGCTAACTCTCTCTCACAAAATTAAAATTCAGTCTTCATCGCAGATCCTTGTTTTAACATAAAAATCCATCTCCCAGAAGTCTGCGAAGAGAGAATTTGCGGTTAGTAGCAGAAGTAAGAAAGAAATGCAAAATAAAAAGCATAAAAAAAGTACACAAAAATTAATCTCACAAAAATTAATCATAAAAATTGATTTAAAACCCTAAAAATTCGCCGTTCCCCGGCAACGGCGCCATTTGATGAACGCGAAATCTATCTCTTTAATAGTCGATAATTGTAGTATAGGAGGCGGATTTCAGTCGTCAAAATAGCACAAGCTTTGAATGTTGTGGAATATTTTTACTTGGTAAGTTTACCAAGGTCGGACACAGAGAACGGTGATCTTTAGTTGCGCGGTCTTGAATCGAATTAAATAATCAAATTTATGCTCGATTAATTTATGCGTTGAGAAAATATACAATGCACCGAGATGCAATTGCAAGGAAATATGCAAGGAAAACAATTCAGCACATGATCTGGAATTTGGATTGATGCCAAAAGATGTTAATTGATAACCTCGAAATTTCTCACAGATCAGAAGTTATAATTCAAGAGAAATGATCAGAGTATCAATAAATAATCTCATACATTTTGGGTTCTGACGAAAATTTCTTCTAAATTCCCTGTAGATTAATCCTTAATCGATAGACATTATCTTCGAAAAATACAAGGAAATGAATTTTCAATCTTCCTATCCTAAGCCCCTGCATAAAATAAGTCCTCAACTAATATCTCAACTCCAACAATTTCCTGTAAAATAAATCGTCAATTTTTTCAAGTTACTTGTGGCACATATATGTCAAAATAAGCCTACACATGTCAACTGAAATCCTCAAATAATACTTATTAAAAAGCAATCTCAGATCTGTCCACAAATTATGCAAAGAGATAGAGCATGAAAATAGCTTCAAAATGACATATTGTACGCTAGAATCGGAGTTCGTATGACAAAGATATGATAAAATGAAGTTTCAGGGACTAAAATGTAATTAAAATAAAGTTTTCTTTGCAAAAAGATCCCTGGAGGGGGCTTATCTGTAATTTCAAAACGTCGGAGGGGCTTCTCTGCAATTTACCCGTATTTCTGAAAGTTGCAGGGGAGCCCTTGCAATTTGCCCACAGTGCACGTGCAACACGTGCGCAGGAGCTTCGGGTACGGCGCAGGAGGCTCGGGTGGCCGAGCCTAGAGGTTCGGGCGATCGAACCTGTGGTTAGGACCCGAGGCTGTGGCTTGGTCGACCGAACCCAGGTGGCGGAGTTAGGGAGCTTCGGGGACCCGAGCCCCGAGGCTGGGGTCGAGGCTCGGGGGTGACGCGTGGCGGCCTACGGGCCGTTGGATCTAGGGCCTCGACCCGATCCAACGGCGGCTGGAGCGGGGCGGTGAGGCGGTTGCGGGGCTGGTCGAGGCGGCGCCTCCGCGCGAAGGCGGAGGGTGGTCGGGGCGGCGCCGCCGATGGTGGTGCTCAGCCGAGTGGTGGAGGCGACGCGGAGGAGCTCAGCCTTAGGCGACACACGCCCAAGGTGGAGCTTTGGCGGTCGGAGGCGAGCGGCTACGAGGCAGGAGGCGATGGAACGGCGGAGGCGCGAGGCGCGCGGTCGGCTGAGGCGCGGTGGAGAGGAGGGTTGGGCCTGATCAAGGCGGCCACCGCGCCAGGCGGAGGGTGGTCGGGGAGGCGCCTCCGCGCGAAGACGGAGGTGATGGTGCGGGAACCTGCAAGGTTAGAAAACAAATACACAAGGGAAGGAGGCTGACAGTGAAGCTTGTGGTCGGGGAAGGAAAGGGGAGTCCGGCCTGTGCAAGGCCGGCAGTGTTGTGTTGGGTAGACCGGAGGAAAGAGCACGGGGATTACTTGAGGAATGAAGCTCGACAGGCCGAAGGAGTCCGGAGCAAGAGGAGTCCTCGGGGAGGAGAACAGAGGTTGGCGTAGCCTCTGGATCGCGTCGAAGGGCCGCTGTCACCAGCCGTAGGAGAGGGCGGATGCGATGGAAGGCTGGTGGCGAGGAGCCTTATAGGAGGAGGATGAAGGTTGGCGTTACGAGGTGGGGGCGAAGGTGGAACGACGAGTAACGACGGAGGTTGGTAATGACCGGAGTAAGCGGGGGTCGCGTTACGGGGGGGGCGAAGGTGGAACGGCTGGGAAGGAGAAGATGGGGTCACGTGCTTGGCACGTGACCCAGCGGTCTGGGAGAGAGGTGGAAAAGTGGGGTGCCACGTGGCACGCCCAGGGGCTGCCACGTGGCACCCAAAAAAATTTCAACTTTGGAGAGGGAAAAGAGATAGAAGAGGAACTCGGATCAAAAAATTTCCTTAACGAAAGTTGTTCGTCTCGACGAGATCTACAACTTTCATGAAGGACTCATGAGCAAAAGAGGTCATCTGCGAGAAGTGGTATTTTTTGGCGGTTCTCCTTGTGTATAGAAAACCGATTTTTTGGATTTTGTATTTTTTTGGTGGTTTAAAAAGGATAAAAAATATAAAAAATACAATAAAATTAATTACACATTAATCTAATTTTTTTGTATTTTTAATGGATAAGAAATTAGGAAAATAAAATAGAAGTAAGGAACACACAAATTTTGTACAGACAGATAACGGACACTTGGACTCGGTTAGTTTCTTTGAATTCAGTTTTGATCTGGATTTGGATTTTTGCGTTGCTTAATAAAACTTTCATCAAAGAATACAAGTGAAGAAGAAATAAAATTAAAATAGTTAAATAAGGACCTAAAAACTCAGATCAAAAATAGCAAAAAGTTAAAATGCGCAAAAGAGGCCCAAAACCCAACTTTCACAAATGAGCTCCGAATTTTACGAAATTGGTCTTGTTTTGAAGGTATTTGAAAATGGAGTACTTTAAAAGTGAGTAGACCAAAATCGGACACTGTATGTGGGAGATATGCTTATTTTAGTCTATCAGATGTGAAATTTGACTTTGGGATTATTTGACACTTATTGGGGTTAGTAATTTTTTTGTATTTTTTGTTTAATAAGGTTAGTAATATCTACACAATGGAGGTGGTTTTGGGTTAATCGGAGTTAGGATGAATTAACTAAAAATGTGAGAAGTTAGCGGCTTTTTGGGCTAATTTACACTTGGGATTTTTAATGCAATTTATGCAGATGAAATGCGGATATTATTTACACATGCATGATGGCTAATAATGCTCTATTAATGATTAATTACAGGTGGATGAGGAGATTTGGACAATGTTCGCTATTCTGATAGGGCTACGTATAGGTCAGAGAAGTTGACCTGGGGTCAACGATGGGAAGCCTCCTATTGGTCCAACAGGGACCGCTAGAAGACAAAACAACTACATTAATCTTTATTAATTCTTTAAAAAATAATATATGATTTTATTAATTTTTACTAAAACATAAAGAATATTTATCATTTTATGTAGTATTTTTTATGATTTTCATTTATTTTTACAACTTAATTTATTATAAGTTACATTTTACACGTATATTTATAGGTATATTTACCTATATAATGTGTATTTTATTTTTATTTTGTATTTTATATTTTATTATATTATATACATAATTTATATAATTATAACTAATTTAAATCTACACAAATATATTTTTATTATATTTTTTGAGTTTAATTGTACACTTAATTAAATATAGGTAGTTATTATATAGGTATATGAAAAGTATGTTCATCTATGTATTTTAGTATACTATTTTCTTTTCATTTCTTTTTTATGATTTTATTTTATTCTAATTTGTACATATACTTTAAATAATATTTACAAAATTACAAAAAATATAAAAAAATAAAAAAATATAAGGAATAAATAAAATAAATATTTTATTCATGTATACTATACAATGGGGGTCCAAAACCTAATTTTTGCATCTTAACTCCAAATTAAATGAAACCACCTTCATTAAATAGCTAATAAAAAGTTATATACAATTAAATGATTTTGATGAATTTTGAGTTCATATGGAGAAGATATGGGTCTGGGAAGTTTGGGTATTGGTTTTTTATTGAGTGTAGAATGTACAATTTGTATGATTTTTGTGTAACGTAAATTTTATATTTTTCTATGTATTTTTATCTACAACTTTCTTGTACACAGTTTATTGATCTACAGTATAAATAATAAAAAAAACAAAATAGGTCTCAAATTGGACTTATTAATGAATAAATAAATAAGATTTTCTAGTATTTTTTTACCCTTATCTCCCCTACTTTATTCCTTGTTAACCCAATCATCATGATGCCTAGATCTCGGAGTTTAGGGTCATAAAATACCTTTGGTATTTTATTTTTTTCTTTTCTTTATTCTTTTATTTTGGATTTAAATACATATTTGTACATTATTTACTCAATAAATAAAGATGTTAATTTATGCAAAATAATGATATTTACATGTACTTAGCTAGGGTTTAAAGGTCAAATGAAAGAATAAAGATGATGAAATGAAAATTTATCACCCCCTATACTTGCCTTTGCTAGTCCCTAGCAAACACTTATGCCTATGAGTGCAGAAAAGAAAAGAAAGTAAATAAAAAGAAAGAACTTGGATTGATTTTAACTTTCAATCTTGTCTTCACAAAATCAAAGCTTGGAGCTCAGTCAGACCTTTTGAAAGTTAGGTTTGTTCGGAACTTTATTGGGAAACAGATTTAAAATATAATAGCCTCTAAGACCCACAAGACATTGTCCAAATCTCCTCAAAAGCCAGGTCAGAACAAGTCGGTGTCATACACAGTCCCTTATGACTATGAGTCTATCTTGTACAGTGTCAGTGATATGTAGCTCCTCTCGGCTGAAGCGGTAAAAGTCAGTCTTCTCCAACATGGTGACCCTACTTCCCTAATCCAACAACTCTTTCATCGAGAAGCTAGGTATTCCCTCCTAGTTCAAGTATAACCGGCTCAAGAAGAGGAGGTGGAGAGAAGAATGGACGATAGCCAGTGTAGCTACCTATCCTATGATGCTTGACCAATGTAGCCAAGTCATCCGGTTGCAGGCTCACACACATATGACTTTGAAGCTCATGCTTGCTTATTAACTATACAAATATATACATACTCCTACGAGAATTGTTTTTTTCTTAGATTTTTGCCTGTCTTTTATTTTTGGAGTTTTTGATTTTTCCATTTTTTTAAAAAATACTATATACATCAACATTTACAAAAGGACTTTTTCCTATTCAACCAGTAGATTATCCTTCTTTTGAATCATTTTATTGCAACCCACAACTTCTGTCATTAGATCTCATGGTTTATGGATCTGGTCGGGGTATAATGACCACAAATGTGTGACTTCCAATGTTTCCATTGGCTTGTGTCTCATGTCAACAAATCCAATCGTCTACCACTTCAATTGAGGTGAGCAAAGTGCAAGTTATAGCTGTGCAAGCTAGGCCACTATCAACAAGAGTCGTGCGTGTGTTCCAAAATATTCTACTTAGGCAGTCAAGACAGCATTGAACCAAGTCTCGTAGTCTCAAACAATTAAGTCTAACAGACATGAAGTGTCTTAATTCCAGTTCCTATACCATTCATGTGATTACGTGGATCAACCAAGCTCCAATCTTCGAATTTTACTTAGACTTGTTCAATTTTCAATTTCAATCCGAAATATGCAAATGTTATGCATAAAATATTTTTGTGATGCAATTTTCTGATTTTGAACTTTTATGGATTTTTTAAAAGGTTTTGCAAATTTTTATGGGTTTTAAATGTTGCAAACTTTTAGAGATTTTTTTCAAAAACAAAAAAGGAATATGTGTATCTATTTACACGGGAGTACATCTTTGTAATTTACAAGAATTGGAATTTAGGAATTTACAGGTTTGTATATACAGGGTTTATAAAGAGTCTATTTGCTTGAATCATGTACATAGTTCTCAAAATAATTTAAAAAAATTACAAACATTTCTAAAACTTTATTTTGAAAGAATAATTTGACAAAATATTTTACAAAATTTGAAAATCATTTTGCAAAAACTTTTCAAATGGTGTGTATAAATTTTTTAAAATATTTTTGCAACCATTTTCAAAATCATTTGCAAATAGATTTTTAAAATATTTTATTCACACAAAGAAAAGAAATTTTACAAACAAAACATTTGTACAAAGGTTGAAAATATTTTACAAAAGATTTTCCAAACATTTTTCAAATATTTTGCAAAATATTTTTAACATGATTTATTAATCAGTATATACAAAGAATTTTAATGTCTGTTTTAATCGACCATGCAGGCAAGCACATCTGCAGCAATCGAAAACAGCAATGGGCACCCTTGTCTAACCCCCCTCTGCGGCTAAAAGAAACCCCCTTCTGGGCGTCCATTGACCAGAACCGAGAACGACGTCGTGGTGATGCACCGTTTAATCCATGAAATCCAGATCTCCAGAAAACCTTTCCTATACAATGTCGCACAAAGAAAATGCCAGTCCAAAGAATCGTAAGCTTTAGCAAAATCAACCTTCCAGAGCAATGCTTGCTTGTCATTACGACTCCACTCACAGATGATCTCTGCCGCCAACACCAAACTGTCGCCAATCTGACGGTTCGGAATGAACGACATTTGAACAGGCGAAATAAGATGGTTAAGGACGCGACTAAGGCGAGTCGCCGGCACCTTCGTCACAATGAGATAAATTCCATTAGATACTACAATCGGCCTAAAATCCCCAATCCTTTCATGCGCCCCCGTCTTCCGAAGAAAGAAGATCAGAGCCTTATTCAACCTTTCGAACCCTACGTTACAACAACAGAATTCCTGCACGACCTCCAAAACCTCATCACCAATCACATCCCATAATTCTTTGTAAAAAGAAATTGGAAAACCATCAGGACCTGGGGCCCCGTCAGAGTTCAAACTCCAAACCGTAGCTTTCACCTCTTCCCTCGTGACCGGAATGGTCAAGCTGCCAGCGTGCACATCAGAAAGACCCCGCGCCCCTAAGTCCATCGCCATGGCTTAGACTCAGCCCTCCTAGAAAATTCAAAAAAGTGATCCACAATTGTATTGCTCATCTCCCTGTCCCCTTCAAATCTAGCACCGTAAATCACTACCGATCTGAATGAATTAATACGACGACTGCCACTAGCGACCCGGTGGAAGAAGTTCGTGTTCACATCACCCTCCTTCAACCAAGAGACCCTTGATCTCTGCTTCCATTCGGCAATCTGCATCCTGTCCTCCTCCATCACCACTCTCAGAGTCAGATCCCTCTGACTCAACTCCTCGGTGTGCAACTGCCTTGCATCCTCTAGGCAATCAAGGGCCCGAATCTCCGGCTCAGCGACCGCCCTCCTGGCATCCCTAACCTCCCTCTTATATTGACATAGGCGTTGATGAAGCACCGTGAGCTTCTCCGAAAATCCCTTGCCGCCGAACCAACCACCGACATTGAATTCCAAAAAGATGTAACCAGAGATCTGAAAGACTCCTCAAGCAGTCAGGCCCGTTCAAAACGAAAGAAACCCCTCGGTAGGATATTAGATCCCGAATCAGTGCGATAAGAGCGCGCCCGGGGTCTAGAAGAGGCGAACGAATAGGGGAACAGACCCATCATCTCGGATGACACGAAAAAGCGATCAATACGCGAATGAGAACCAGAGCTCCTCCAGGTATATTTTGTATCAGAAGCATCAATTACCTCCAGGTGCAACTCATCCATCAACTTTAAACTAGGATCATGTCCGCCCCGCTGGTGCGGGCGATCAGAAGAGAGTAAGGACACATTGGAGTCACCTCCAAGAAGCCAAGCACATTCAGGGAACGCACTTCGAGCAGCACGGATATCCACCCATAATTCACACCGTGTGCCCGACTGACAAGGCTCATACACACAACCAAAAGCAAAAGAGGGATCGCGTAGAGGCACACTCCAGCAACACCGTAAGTACGTGTGAACCTCTCACCTCCGCTCTAAACATAAAGGGCATATCCTTTCAAGCAAGGATAATAGCCACAGAAGTACCAAGCGCGTCCAATGTCCTGTAATCATTAAGCAAACCCATGCCAAAAAATTCCAAATAGCCCTATTGCAGGACTCCAACTTTGTTTCATGCAGTTGGATGGCATCGCAACCCTATTCCACGAACCTCACCCCAAAGGTACACCTCTTCTCTGGGTCACCCAGACCTCTGACATTCCAAGTTAAAATCTTCATTAAACAAACATATAATTAAACCTTAATTGATAAAATTCAACAGATAAAAAAATCCAAATTGAGCCCAATTTTGTTGATCCATGATGCATCAACTCTTTGCCACTTCAAAAAACCCATCTCCTGATGAGTGGCTTGTTTATCGAGTGTGGTATCATAGAATCCATGTTGAATTTGTTGACAATTCATCCTAAATTTGTAACTTTTATTCGTAATTCAGCATTATGTTTGTAATTTCTTTCCATTAGAGGGTGTATCTGTAATTTTTCTACCCCTTGAAGTAAAATAATTCTCCCTCTTACTTTTCCACCAAGTTTAACCTTTAGACAAAGACTTTTGTAGAAGGGCATCTTTATAAAAATTCCAAGAGACTTTTATATCCCTTTTCTAGGAAGATAAGTAGTCACTTGGAGCTAAATCCTTAAACCCCGCTAGGTTTTCCCGAGTCCAGCAGTGACGGTGGGTTTGCAACGAAGGTAGCACTGAGCTTTGAGGGGAAGATGCTTGCACAGTCGCTTGCGGCGCTCATGCATTCTTCAACATTCTTGGTGGTTGTTGCATTGTCTTAGCAGGAGTGTTGGCAATCGTGTGCAAAGGAGATAGCGAGGATGGTGAGAAGCCGTGGAGGTGGTTGTGGTGATGATACATGTGGGAGATGCAACGATGGTGGGGCACGTGACAAGGGTTGCAGCAATGATGTAGGCAGCACGCGAGAGGGGATGTGTTGGCAGGGGAGGTGTCGGGGGCGTGGGTGAGATCGATAGTAGTGATTGGGTGGCGGATGGGGATGATAGCAAGGTTGGTGATGCATGCAAGGGTCTTGGGATGGCTGAAGCAGGTGATGGTTGTATCGGGGATAATGATGTTGGTTGAGGTGCGGAGGCCATATGAGAGGGTGGTGGTGGCCAGGGATCGCCATATCGTGATATATCGTCGATATATCGGCGATATATCGGTATCGATAGGTCACCGATATATCGTCGATATGGATATATCGGGTATCGACATCTCAAAATAGAACAATGGATACAGGATGTCGGCGATATGCGTCGATATATCGCCGATATATCGGCGATATATCGGTATCGACATTTTATCGATATGATGTCGATATCGATATGTCCTTCCTTGGTGGTGGCGGTGGAGGGAGGTTGAGAGGAAGGCAATGGATGTACCTGGGGAGGCTTTTCGATGGTGCAGTGGCCGCTGGAGGTGGCAACGAGGCTGTAAAGCGGATGGAGTGTGTTGGAGATGCCTTCGGAAGTGGCGGATGCATGTCTGAAATGGCCTAGACAGCATACTAGAAAGGCTTTGGAGGTGACAGAGCAGATCTGAAATGTGTTGGACAGCTCATTTCCCTTTGTTTATTCAATTTCACCTCCATTGTGACCTTCAAACTCACCTTGGATAAGGGTAGCACTAACGACAACAATTGATGATGGCAGTGGGGTTTTCAAAACCTCCTGGACAACAACTTTAGCAGCGTTCTCCTCTAGTTGTCGTGTTAGTGACTCAATATTATGCGGTCCTCGCATTTCTCTATTCAAAACTTTCATATTCGCACAAACTTGGAGTATATCGATAGTGTTTTCTAACCTCAGCCGCTAAGCATAATCCGTTGAACGGGATTCTTTGGATTTATATCTTTGTGAACGCATGAATGGATCGTTAGATTGTGAAGACAATCTGTAGACCATACTTTGATACCAATTAATGCAAATCAAAATTGCAACGATAAAAAAATTGGCATGGAAATATTTGGTAGAGAAGAAATTAGAGGGAGGAGGAAGAGAAAAATCATCGGTTGCGAGGAATTTGAGGAAGAACAAGGGCGGAGATCGCGTTGAGTGAGAAAGGAGAGGGAGAGAGAGAGAGAGATGAAATCTCAATTTTGATTGACTCTGAACTGATTGAATAAAACATTAGACTACCATCCCCTTTATATAGGAGGGGTGGGTTACAAAAATTAAAAAAAAAAAGATAAAATCAAATAAATCCTAATTTGAACTCTGAATATCTTTAACCAAATAACTGCTAAATATAACCAAAAAATTAATTTGACTTGAGATCACATGCAATCTCTTTATTTAATATAAAATTGCAATGACTCAATTAACCGTATATAAAATTAGTCCTGACTCTAACTATATTAACGATTCTAATTAAAAATGGACAATTAAACCTTGATTGATAAAATTCAACGGACAAAAAAATCCGAATTGAGCCTAATGTCATTGATCCACATTGCATCAATTCAGGACCAATAGTCATGACTATCACAAGGACCATCCACCCCCACCAGGAGGTTGGTAAATCTCAAGAAGTTTCGCATCCTCTGCTCTAAGAAACCAGCAGTGAGCATGGGGGGACATGTCCCTTTAGACCATGCATTTGCCATAGAGAGGTCTTAGATTGGCTGCAAGAGTAAAGAGCCTTGGAAAATAATCGCACGAAGCATCTTCTGACTAGTCATCAACCAAAATCTGAAAGAAACACCATCTCCCACTACCACCCACATAAATGGTGTTATTTCTGGCAGACCAGAACATATCCTCCTCCAAAAGTTGAGGGAGAGCATGTATCACCAATTAAGCAAGCAAACGTGCTCTAACATTATAGGTTTCATGCACCGATCGACATAATAAATCATCACTCCTCCTCTAGATTCTCATCACCCAGTTCACTAGGAGGACCATGTGCACCTCCTTAAGTCTCGACACCCCCAAGCTTCCAACCCAAAGCCCAAGTCTATTTGCCGATATATTACGAGCAATTAACGCTGGTGATGGTCTGATCATGTTTGGATTGTCTTCAAGAAAAGAAATTCCATACAATCCTTATGCATTACTAATCCCGATATTGTATTGTCCAAAATTTGCATTCTCCTTCCAGGCCCAAGTTGTCGAGCAATTCAGTCATCCTTAAGAGTTGGTACCACAGCTCTCAAGACTGCCAGTGGTGGTTCCGAGGTCACAAACTCGATATAATTAACCCATCCAACGGACTCGCCAATGAGTTGCCGAGTTACTCGATGCGAATTACATTCAGAGTGTTATCAATTATAATGGAAATTTAAACGATATTCACCGGACTGGTTTCGGAGAATTAAAATTGCTGGATCCGACAGCAAAGACGAGATTGGATGGAGTGGGGAGCGGACGAACCGAGTCCTTGAGGACGAGGCGGGTGCGGCGCATGAACTGCTCGCGGAGTTGCTTGCGGCGGCGGTTCGGGATGTTGTCGCGCGGGATGACGAACCGCTCGCGTGGGGGGATGCCGTCGCCGACCTCGTGCGCCTCGCCGTCCACGGCCCACCACTCCGACTTCGGCTCCTTCACGCCTGCCAGCGCGAGGGGAACCTTCCCCCGGGACGAGTTCGCCCGGCCAGCGAGCCCCCGCGCCCGGTAGTCGATGGCGGCCGTCCACCGCCGGGCGGCGGGGGACCGGAGGAGCATGGCGTTTTAGGGCGGGAGGATGGTTAGTTCGTTGCTTCCCGGCGGGGTCAGGTCGGGGTTCGGGTTGTAATCGGGTTAAGCTGAAATGGTTTTAGTAACGGATAGGAATGGGTTAAGCTGAAATGAAATCTGGTTAAGCTGATTGGACTTGACATTTATATTTGTAGATTTTTCACACTTGACTCTTCCCAGATTTCCCAGTTACTTGTTTTGCAAGACACTTGTGTTTCTTCCTTCTTACATCATTAACCATTGTACTTTTTCGGTATTGCCATCCTCCTTCCCACCAGGTGGATGGTGGTGAGATGCTTGAAGGTGGCGCATGACAATGATCAACCACGGGAAAAGTGGTGATGCTTCCACCAATCACATCGCTTAACAGAGGGCTCAAAAAGGAGGGGTAGGTGGATGTGGGCTCTGAGCGACTGAGATTCGAGACAGAGAGGATTCTTGTGGGAAGGAGGTAAGGGTTGTTGGGTATTGGGCTTAGTCCAAAGGGGTGGAGAGGTTGCAGGGGACGATGAGAAGGTCGGAGGCTGAGGTTGCGAGTAGGGCTATCACAAAAGCCCAGGCTTTGCTCGATAAGAGCTCGTGAGCCTGGCTCGAAAATCTAATGAGTTCGTGCTCGAGTTGGATATGTGATTCGGTAGGGTTATAGAGTCGAACTCGAGTTGGGTCATGTTCAACTCGTTAACTCTACTCTATAACTCAATTTAATTTTTATACAATTTCCATTATATAGAATAGGGATTTTTACCCGGCAGACCATATAATCTTTGTCAATTACCTCTACGACCTTTGAAACATCGATATTCCTCCCTCGACCCTATAAACTTGCTCTGTTTTACCCCCACAAACCCTACCGTTAAATTGTCACATCTAGAGTTATTTTCCTTGGGTTAAAAAGGAGTTAATCTAACCAATCCGCAATCGGACGGCTAGAATTAATCAAGACAATAAAGAAAGCCTCCTTCCTTGCAGCGGGGCTCGACCTGGAGGAGGTTGGCGGGGGGCAGGGCGCGGGGCTCGTCCTAGACGGGGGTGGAGGGGTGGAGGTTGGCGGGGCATGAACTCCTCGGCGGTGGGCCGCCGCTCGTTTTGGCGGACGTTTGCAGGGTTGGGGGGGTGGGGAGGCAGGGGGCTTTGAAGGAGGATGGGGGGGCTTCGAGCAGCGGCCCGATGGTGGAGGGTAGAAGGTTGGTGGGGCGCGTCCTTGACGGTGGCGCTTGACCTGGACGAGGGTGGGTGGGAGGGATTCGAGCGGGGGAGATCTGGGGCTGTAGAGGAGTGGGCAGGGCCGCGACGACCGGGGAGGGCGAGGCTTCGAGCGGCGACCCGATGGTGGAGGGGAGGAGGTTGGCGAGGCTCGACCTTGATGGCGGCGCTCGACCTGGACGATGTTGGCGGGGGTGGGGGGGCCTTCGAGCAGGGGAGTCCGGGGCTGCAGGGGAGTGGGCGGGGGATCCGCGGTGGTCGGGGAGTGTGAGGCTTCGAGCAGCGGTCGGGGAAGGGGGGCCTCGAGCAGTAGCAAGGGGCTGCAGGGGAGTGGGCGGGGGGTCTTCGCGGTGGCCGGGGAGGGCGGGGCTTCGAGAAGCGGCCGGGGAAGGGGGGCCTCGAGCTGGAGCAGGGGGCTGCAGGGGAGTGGGTGGGGGGTCTTCATGGCGGTCGGGGAGGGCAGGGCTTCGAGCAGCGGCTGGGGAAGGGGGGGCCTCGAGCAGGAGCAGGGGGGCTACAGGGGAGTGTGCGGGGGGTTTTCGCGGCGGTCGGGGAGGGCAGGGCTTCGAGCAGCGGTCGGGGAGGGGGGGCTCGAGCAGGAGCAAGGGGGCTGCAAGGGAGTGTGCAGGGGGTCTTTGCGGCGACCGGGGAGGGCAGGGCTTCGAGCAGCAGCCGGGGAAGGGGAGGGGGGCTCGAGCAGGAGCAGGGGGGCGGGGGGAACAGAATCTGGTCGGTTTTAACGGAAAAATGGACGGGGGTTAACCACGAGGTCTGTGGGGTAAGGGTTAGCAAGTTTACAGGGTTGAGGGAGGAATATCGATGTTTCAAAGGTCGTAGAGGTAATTGGCAAAGATTATAGAGTCTGCTAGGTAAAAATCCCTATAGAATATAGGTATGGCAGCAAGTTACGATTTTTATATGATTTCCAATATATTAACCAGTGCTTCACTCCCGCTTCCTTCTTTCTCCCTCCAACCGACCCCTTCTCCTCCGAGCCCTAACCCCAACCTCCTCTCAGATTATCTGTCTCCCCAACCTTTACCCTTCTTTGTCCTCCTTCTCCACTTCTCCCTCACCATCCTTGGTTCTTATCCAACAACCCCCCTCCTTCTCTTCATCCTCCACTTGACCCCTTCTCCTTTAAGCCCTAACCTTATTCAGGTTTGGGAGAGGATTTGTTGGGGAGGATGGGACGGATGACACGTTTCTCACATGCAGCTTCCTGACGGTAGCCTCGCCTATGGGTGGTGTGCTCGAGAGAGGTGGAATGATCTTGGAGAGGATATGGTAGGAGAGCGGGCTCGGATTAGGGCTTTGTGTAAGGATCGTGTGCCCGCATTTGCCGTCTCTGGAGACGAGCTCATTCAAGTGAGAAGAAATCATATATTATTGTTATTTTAAGTGCATATTTTATTGATATTATCATTACAAAATTGATTCTTGGTTGTTCCCAACCAATGATGTCTAAACCCTACGTGATATCATGAATTAGTAAACTCTAAGGGTGTGTTTGGATAGAGGGTTTAGGTGGGTCAACCTGGTAGCAGGTAACCCATACGTTGGTTTTGGTGTTTGGATAGATGGTTAAACTGGGGGTGGGTTAGAAGTGGGTTTATTGTGATATGATTGTATTGGAGTTTGAAAAAGTGAGTAGTTATTGTGATGTGATTGTATTGGAGTTTGAAAAAGTGAGTAGAAGTGGAGTAGTTTATAATTTTTATATGATATGATGGTATAGTATATTATTTTTTGATGGAATTGATGATGGAGAATTGATTTATTTAATTTTTTTAAAAACATAAAAAGTGGGACCCACGTGGAGGGAGAAAATATGGGATAGCTTGGGGTGGTTTAACCCGTTACACGAACGGGGTCTAACACTACAACCCTTGCGCACACGTGTTAAAAAAATAAGATTACAGGGGTCGTGGTGTAATTAGAAAGTTTATAAAGGCATGTGATTTTAGGGTCAGGTGTAAAGATTTTAAAAAAATCATGTTAAAAGTTTCAAATTCTATGATACAGATTGCATCTTACTGTAACAGCTTTGTGGAATTCACTAATTGTGATCTAGATGAATGTTAATATACATAAAATCCTCTGATTTCGATGGCCTATATTTAAAAACTAAGTACAGAACAGATAGGGACTTAACATATATTGTATGAAGGGATAATATATAGTAAGGGTTTGATGGAGCTGTCCCTTGTGGGCGGCCAACATGGATGCCCCGTTCCATTTTTTCTGTAATTTTTTTTATTTTTTTTTGAAAAAGTTTACCATGTATATTCATTTGTATATCCCTCTAATATAATATTCGAATTTCGTAAGAAACATAGACTCATATCTCCTCAATCTAGAACGGGTGGATTACAACAATCTTTAGACCATTAAAACTACTTGTTCTAGATTGAGGACATAGAAGTCTTTGTTTCTGATAAAATTCGAATGATATATTCAAGTGATGTATAAATAAATATAAATGATGAAATTTTCAAAAAATATAAAAAATACGGAAAAAAAGAGGCGGGGCTAGCCCCATTTTTTCCATATAGTAAACCGGGGCTCTCTATCTTTCTTTTACTCAGGTCAGTCATAGTCTCTTTATTTCATATTTGTCAAAAAAAAAACGATTTCTAATTACGGCGACTATATGATCCAACCACTTCTCGGATTAATTCGGTCGAATACCATTAGAGATTTCCACCAGTAATTTCAAATGCACACTCTACTAAGAACAGTGTCGACGACGACGGCGGAGATCAATCGCTTATGCGCAGAGGTGCTGGTGGATCTTATTGACGGGGGTGACGGACTGGAGGGCTCCGGTGGCGGTCTCGACCATCGTGGTGCCGGTGCGTGTCGGCTTGCCAGCGACTCCGGGCGTTGCCATGATCTCTAGTTTATACGATCTCCTCCTCCTCCGATGCTAGGAACTATGACCAACATTGCTTGAAGCTACAGGGAAAATATTTTGTGTAAATTGCAATTTGGGTTCCCATCTATGGGTCCGATCTCAGAATGGGTCCCGAGCTTTAAATTATAACGTTTCGGGTCTCAGGGTATATTCGTCATGAACCCTAAAATTTCCATTTCCTAAATGGTCCAGGGACCTGAATCGTTTCAATTTAAAGATCGAGACCTAATCTGAGATCAGACCCATAGATGGGGGTTCAAATTGTAATTTACCCAAATATTTTTTAGCCCCATTAAAAAGGTGGGCATCTCCATGCAAGTTCACACGTTGCTCCTCTGCAAGGATACATGTAGGATCGTAATCAAAGATTTGTTCATGTAACGGTTGCAATTTTGGACCCGGATCGTCTGTTGTAGGTCAAAATGCAGTAAAGTCTGTTGTGGATGTAGGAACCCCTCGATCTTGATCGAGCGGTTTGTACGATTTTGCACTTTTATGGATTCGTATCATGCAAAATCGTGTGAACCGCTCCATCAAGATCTCTGCAATTTTATTCTCTAGTCAAGTTTCCTTATTATCCCATTTGTATAACGAAGATAATCAAATTAGAATATCAATTAAATGATATTTATTACAACATTGACAACAATAAAATACCTTTAATTCCTTCAAATCATATGTCACTCCTTCCATTTTCCTTCTTCCATTTTCCTTGGAGAGAGAGGTCATACCAGAAGACGTTCCTTCTTGCAACAAATGTCGGCATCAAAACGGAGGAGGCATGTATCAATAACAATTGCGTGGGAGTCGCAACAATCATGACTTAGGGAGTCGAGTTTTGGATCTAAGGTACGTGTCGATTTAGGATTACGATCTCGAAATGATGTATGTTCAAACCCTTAGTTCTCGTATCATGTACGTGCCATTTATGGTTATTGTACATGATTTTTAATAGATAAATGATGGAATATTTACTCTCAGTTGTAAATAAACATTTATGGAATGATAAAAATATAAAGATTGGTACTGACTCGAATTAAGGAGAGCTAAGATCAGTTCGTAGAAGGAAAGGAAGTATTTATATGTGTATATATCTATGGTATGGAAAAGAAAATGTTATTAAAAAGATAAATTTCCTTAAGCTAAATAATGCTATGATAACGATAAGCAGAGCTAATGCTATACCTAATAGTGGGAGCTATATCGTACGCCTAAAGGGGGCAACGTCTTGCGGGGGCGTACAGTTCAAGGAACCAACTGAGGCAAAAGATAAGTCATCTACAGTTGTAACTACACTGTAATGTATGTTATGTTCACGGACCGCTAGTGTCAGTGATAAAACCAACAAAGCCACCCAAGTCGTCTAAAGATTTAATAATTAAGGCAACTCTAAACACCGAATAAGTTGAAGGCATATGCACAATGATAACAATGTTAAGACATATATGCAAATGCTACAGTTTTAAGGGCACATGTGCAATTGTGGCAATGTTTTGGTACACGTACAAAGGTATTGAAAAGTCATGCAAGAAAATAATTAAAAGAAAGCATAAATAATTATAAGTTATTGCAAGAAATAGTTTAAGAAAAGTAAACAATAATAATTAATGCTCAGTCATCTTAAAGGGTTAACAAGCAAAGAGATTTATAAAATAAAAGAATCGTGTACATGTCATGAATTTTATGAAATATACCCATTGTGATGAAAAATGATAGCTCATGTATTTTTATGTATATTGCACATTCACACTCGTATTTATAAAAGAAACCAATATGCAACTTATTAAGAGAGCGAACTAAGACACGCATGACAACAATTAGACACGTAATGATATTTTGCCGTGGAAATTGAAGTAGAAGAAATATAACAAGTTAAAGACCATTAAAATTCCCATGCATAGACCCTGACACATACTATATTCGGCTCACGAAAAATTATGTTTTTTTATTTCAAGTGCAGGACAAGGTTGTTCATGCAAATATGATTGTCCGACAGTTTCGTCAAGTTATTCGACGTGCTAACATTTATTGTATGAACAAGAAGGATATGCCCACTGGAATCAAGAAATGTTATTGCATCGGTTATTTATCTTTTGCAATCATACCCTTATTGGTAATTTAATGATGAACCCTCAGTTTAAACGAATTCTATGGATCCTTATAAGAGTGATTTTTGTATGCTCAATGATTACCACGCGTGATCAATAACGACTCAGATGTGAAAATTAAAGTTGCATGCTTATGCAGTCAGCGTAGTCCTGATGAATCCACATTTCATCATCTTTACTCTATCATTTTGACATCAAAAACCCAAGCAAATGCATGTAAATACCCTTAATTAGAGCATCTTAGCATTCATGCATGTGCATGTAGATAGTGTACAAAATACTGTAATTAAATCTAAAATTATAGAATAAATAAAAGAAAAGAAAAAGAGTAAAATATTGTAAATATTTTATGACCCAAAACCCCGAGACCTAGGCATCTAGATGAATAGGTCGAAAAGGAATAAAGTAGGGGGAGATAATGGCCAAAATACAATACACAAACCTTTTTATTTAATCCATGCTTTATTCATTTTGGGACCTATTTTTGGTTCCACTTTTTATACCCCAAATAAAGAAACTTTGTACATGAAAGTTGAAGATAATTAAATAAATAAAAATACAAAATTGATTTCACTGAAAAATAACATACAGATAAAAAGTTATGGTCTGAATAATATTACAGAACTCCAACTTCCCAGACCTGTATCTTGCAAATAAAAACTCAAATGTACCAAACTCACCTTTAATTGTGTATAGCTTAAAATAATCTATTTAATGGAGTGGTTTTGTATTTTTCGAAGTTACGGTTTGAAAGTTGAGTTTTGGACCCTACTTGTATACTTGTACAGATTAAAATATTCATTTTATTATTTATTCATTATTTTTATAATTTTATATTTTTATAATTTTGTAAATATTATTTATAATATATATGTACATTAAAACAGGAATAAAATTTAAAAGAAATACAAAATAAAAATACTTGTAATATAATACATAGGTATACATAGGTATACTACCTATACTTATACATGTATAATACATACTTATATTTTATTAAGTGTATAAATTACATCATAAAAATAAATTAAAAATATATTTAAGTGTATAAAAGTATTTTAGGATTTTATAAAATAATAAACAGAATTAAAGAAATAAAAAACACAAAATAAAAATAAATTAATAAAATATATATGTATATATATCTATAAAGGGCATAAAGGGAACTTGTAAATTTACACCTCATAAAAATAATTAAAAATCAGAATAAAATACTTTATAAAATAATAAATATTTTTTATTTAGTAATCAAATTTTAATTCATTCATTTTCTATTTTTAATTGAATTTACAAAATAGTTTTACAGGGTTTTTCCTGGTTGGTCCACGTGGACCAACCAGGTGCAAACCCTCGTTGACCCTAGTCAACTAGGCGTCCTACCCACTGTAGCCCGTGTCAGAGCCTCGTTTGACCCCGCATTTGTGGATTTTTCGAGGACATTTCTTTCACCTTCTCGTCATGATTCCTTCTGCAAACTTGATCCTCGATCGTCCATCTTACTCACCCTATGATTGTCTTGGGTCGAGGGCCAGCGATTGCATCGATCCACCTTGGTCTTTGGTGTGCCAGCACCACAGAGTCAAACCCAATATAACGCACACCTGACTTCCACTCCCTCCATAGGATTGGCTTCCCTCTCGTTCCCCAGAGCAAGGAGGAAGTGACATGTCTTCTTTGCAATCGTCGAGAGGGTCGAGCGACGCCTGAGGCGCTTCCACGACCTCCCCCAACTCCAGTGGTCGAGGTACCCCTTCCCTCCGGTCACCACCGTCGAGGCGGCCATTTTCCCCTTATTTTTCTTTTGCATTTTGTTCCCCGTACGCTTAGGATTAAAAGCCCCAAAGAAATTTGAGGTTTCATCGATCAAATCACGCCACATAATCACCTCGTCGGAGCGCTCCTCCGGCCGATTCCATCTCCGTCGTATCGCACCACCATTCCACCCCTGCGGGACCTGGACACTTTGCCCTGGGTCCTCTCACGCGTTTTTGTAGGTCAACGGACTTTGACTCGAGCCCAGGAGCATTTTTGTGCTTCGCCGGAGCTCCATGGAGCTCTCCAACTCCGCCGATCTCCCCCGCGAGCCTCGGCCGTCGCCGAGGTCTTTTGAAGTTCTTGGGAGATAGCCCGGACCGTCAGGAGCATCCAGCCTCATTTTGAAGCTCAGAAGGTCGTCGAAGAAGGAGCAGGAGCGCGGAGAAACTCTCCTCGCCGGCGTTCCTCCGCGGTTCTTGCTCCCCAGATTGCTCGTCGACCGTCGGATCCTCAACGCCTCCCCACCGTCAGATCTCGATCTGAGATCTAATCTCAGTCGTCGAAGCGAAGCGTCATCGGCCGCCAGATCATCGCCACGTGTCAAGTGAAGAACTCCAGGCTGTCGGATCACGCGCTTAGGGGTATTTTGCATTATTCACCCCGCACATTTTTGTATTTCTATTCAGTCTTTAAACATTCCTATGTAGTTCAAAAAGTTTTGTAAAAATTAACTCTAGGCCCCCGAACTTTCCATTATTGCAAGTAGGTCCTCTGCCACGTCACCTCACGTGACCAGTTCACGTGAGGCACGGGTATTTTGCAAGGACCCCCTCCAGGGTTTAATGATTTTAGTTTAGTCCTAGGATTTAAATATTCAGTGTAAAAGTTTTGGTAATTTTGCATGTGAGCCCCCAGGGATTTTGAAAATTATAGTTGGGTCCTTCCCAAGCACGTGCAAGTCACGCGTTGGGGTGGGTAATCTGCACCTGTACCCTTGCGGGTTTGGATTTTTATATTTGGTCCATTGACTTCAATATCCAGTAATATATTTTGTTGGAAAATTGTAGTACAACCCCTGGATGTTTGTTTATTTGCGTTGATACCCTTGCTAGGACTTGTATTTTTTCATGCTTTTTTTATTTATTTAGAGCATCATTTTAATTCGAAAAAAATGACCAAAAAAATATCATAGGCTCCTGTTGCATTGCCTATTCACGCCATATTTTTGCATTGCATTTTTATTGCATTTTCATATTTATTAAAAATCAAAAACATGCATTTTCAGCACTGTTTGCATTAGAAAATCCATAAAAATTATAAAAACGTTTTGAAAAATTCCAAAAAAAATATATTTTGTGTGTTTTATCATATTTTAGTGTCAATCCAAAAACCACTAAAAATTTCAAAACAAAAACCTTAAAAATTAGAAAACCCTAAAAATCTTCATAAAAATCTAGAAAATCATAGAAAAATCCTAAAAATATAAACTCAAGTTCTGTAGTTTTCCTATTTTGTCTTTATTTTAAAATTAATTTGGGAAAAATTTGCTGTTGTTTACTATTTTTCATTCCTATTTTAATTTCAGCCGGAACCTTTGCTCACTATTTTCTTGTATTTTGCCTTTTAAAAATACCAAAAATATTCAGAAAAATTCCCAAAAATCAAAAAAACACTATAAAAATATAAAAAGATCAAAAAAATTTTATTTCTTGATTTTTGAACAATTTTCCTCATTTTTATAAATACCTTAGCCTCTCTTTCTTATATTGTATATATACTCTATTATTGAAAAGAAAAAATATAAAATACAAAAAGAAAATATAAAATCAAAAAAAATCGAAAACCAAAAACCAAAATTAAAAACAAAAATAAAAAATATAAAATTTAAAACCCACAAAAATTTGCATAATTGTAGACACTAATCACATCACTTTTTGCACAATTATTGATCTATCTTGCCTTGCTCCCTGTGTTCGAACTCTCTACATACTTGCACCTATACATCTTTTATGTAGAGTTAAAAATAAATTTGACTCCACATTTGTTTGTCATTGTTTGATATTTGATTGTGGGTTCATTGTTGATTAAATACGGGATTTTGTAGTGGTCAAGACATCGATTGTTGATTCGCCTTGTGAATCAATACGACTGCTCTCAATCCTGTGTTTATCATGTCCCTTACGTTACAGTTCCATATAGGGTTGGACGTAGCCGGGCCACATGGATGCTACGTTGCACATGCATGCTATCAAGGGATACACCTGGAAGTGGTAACAATACATCAATTTGAAGCTACGATGACGATTAAATAACAACGATTGTTTATACACGTCGTGATATTTGTAAACTTGTCAAAATAGCGACAGTTATATTTATTCCTCGTTATTTATACTAGAAATAGTGACGATTATATCTAGATGTCGGTACTTACATTATAAATAATGACTTTTTTTGCATTTATAACAACGAAAAATTATTGGTAAGATTTTGATTTAAAATAATACACTAACCATTTAAAACTAATCGGTGGGAGACGAGGAGAGGGATGACATGCATTACATAAAATTATAATTAATAAACACGTTAGTTTATAAGATACGATTATTTTAATTTTTTCTATTGTCACACGATTTAATATCCACCGTGATATTGAATATATATTGTTCCGAGGGTTAGATATTAAAACTACAATATATATTCATACCATCAGGTGTTCAACACTTCTTGTTGTGTAAAAGAAGTTCTATTTTCCAATATTTTAACATGTATAGGTAAAGGACTTGTTATTGTGTAAAAGAAGTTCGATTTCCCAATATTTTAACATGTAAAGGTAAAGGATGGACTATGTTGCTTTTGCCCATCACCCTGTACTCCCTGCCTCCCTCCTCATCTCATGTCCTTTATCAATACCCCCAACTCAAAATGCATCATCTCCCTCTCCCCAAATGTGCATATATAGGTAGAGATCGAGGATCCTACCATAACGCGCAAGTCGAGAGCACTAGGTTCCGCAACATCAAAGTCAAAAGCACCATGTATGACTTAGGGTTTATGAGTTAGGGTTCGGATCAAAGTCTCACGCTTCATTCCTTAGGTTTTGATGATGTTCAAATCCATGGAGGAATGAGAGAGTACATGTTTCTTAGTTTTTCTTAGATCTCAATTTACGATGATGATCTGATCATTTTTGGTGGATCTCGCTCAAGGTTTTTTAATGATCAAACTAGATTTTTTGGTAGATCTTCATGTTAGTTTGTGTGGTGGGATTTTGTATGATTTGTATGAAATTGTAGAATTGTTCCAATTGTAGGATTTGTTTGAAATTGTATTGTTCCAAATTGTAGGATTTGTCTGAAATTGTAGGATTGTTCTGAATTGTAGATTGATGGATCTCCCTCAAGATTTTTTCAGAATTGTTGGATTTTTTGAGATTGTTAGGATCGGGTTTGACTATGGAGGGGAATCTCCTCTTGAGACCTTGATGATGGTTAGTTTATGTCAAGGAATGATTTGTGTTCCTCTTAGATCTGATGCTTAGCCAACTCCAAATCCCTTTGGCATAAAGGAAATGGGTGTGTCTTTTATATTAAGAATTCATAGGTTGGTAAGATTGGTTATGCCTTCCAGTAGCTCCGTAGGACCCTCACAATGTTATGAAGTATAATTCCAACGGTATAGTGAAAAGAAAAAATCATCGTTATAGCTATGATTTGTTGTAGTGTAATTACAATTCTTAAAAAATAAATTAAACAAATTCCCTAAAACATACACTTATTTCAATGTCATACACGTACTTCAGAAATTGGATCTTTAATATTTATCTCCTTTGATTTTTATAATTTTACATTAATATTAAATTATTATAACGATGGCCCCATCTTTTGCCTTGCTTGTTAATATAAACATTATTAACTTATTGGTAACAAAATGCTATTCAAAATAGCAACGTATTAAAATATATTCAACATAGCAATGTATTAAAATATCACTATAACAAATTTGATATAACAAATAATTTGCATTCATTGTTATATCATTGAAGTTAAATATAAGATTTTTATCATTTGTGCCCCTCAAAGATATTGCAATATCAGTTATGCATCTCTTTTTTGTGGAATATTAGTTGTGCCTCCGATTTCTTACCGTTCTATCACTTGTGCCATTCTATTATTTTAGCCTTCAATAAGTTGAACTTAATCATAGTGTGATTAAGAGGGGCATAACTATCTGCATACTCCCCCAATCCATCCTCCTCAGATGCTCCTCCTCCGCTCCACACCCTCTAGCCTCTTCCTCCTTCACCATTGACGAGTCGCTGAGCACGGTGATATAATTTGGGTACGTCGTAGTACGTGTACTTAGCCAATCAGTCATAACTGAGAGAAGATCTCCGTGAAGAGTGTCTCGGCTTTAATTTATATCACGGTCAAGTCTGGGGCCGAACACAGGGAGGCAAAGGAACAACTTGGGAAATGATATACGTGGATTTAATTAAAAATCAAATACGAAAATCACTCTACAATTTATTTCAGGCACATGATAACTCTATTTTAGATGAAATTTGGAAAGTAATTCAATCACATTTCAAGGCATCACTTCTAATTTTTCAAGATTTTTTAGAGCAACCGTGTGTTAGATATCAATTTAAGAGTTCAGATTGGGTAAAATATGTAATATTTTAGTTAAACATTTTTAATTAATTATCCAAAGACCATAAAAATATAAATAAATATCAAGTGGTAGAGAATTAGTTGCTCAACATCAAAACATTTTTCATTGAATAAAAAGATGCAAGATTGAAGTCCAAATTTAAATGCGAACAGAGGGTTATCTTTGCAAATTCAGAAAACAATATTTACAATAAAACATGTACATGGACTGACTTGTAATTATAAAAACATCAAAGGAAAAGTATGTAATTTTTACAATAAAAAATTAAAAGAAAATTGAACCACCTTCTTCTTCAGGCACAGGGGCACGATGGGAGAGGGGGGATGGGGTCGTCGGGCGGCTGCACCGCGCGCGAGGGACGGTGATGAGGGGGGCGGCGGCTGGCGCAGCCCGCAGCGCTCGCGCGGCCGCAGCAGAGCGCGGAGCTATAGAGGGGAGCTGGAGTAGGCGTTAGTCCGCCAGGAGCTTGGGGCGGAGGACGGGGCGGCCGGGGCGCGGAGTCGTGGCGCAGGTCGCGGCTGCGCGAGGGCGAGGGGCGGCATCGCCTGGGATGCGCAGCCTGGCGGTGCCGCGCATAGACGCGGTGGATAAAAGGGGGAGCAGCGACGAAGATGTTGCTGCTCCTCCCGTGTTTTTTATTTTTTTATTTTTTTTGAATTTTTTAGTTTTATTGATGCTGCTATTTTTTTTTAAAATTTTAATATATTTTAAATTTTTTTAAATAGAGGATGCAAATAAAAATGAGAATGAAGGGGACATTATGGTGATGATGGTGTATGATGATATGGACTAAACAAATGGGGATATGTGGATGGTCATGTTATGTAATAAAAAAATGCAAAAATGAAAACGACGCTGAATGATAAAAGAGAAATTACCTACGATGAACGCGGACGCCTATGAAGTACTCAGAGAGCACGGTCTTCGCTCGAATCTCCACGAGCGATGAGCTTGAGCAGCGTGCGAAGGTGGTTGCGATGTTGGCCAAAAAGCCAACAGATCTCAACGGAGAGAGGGTTGTCCTCGCTCGACCACGGTTGCGTCACTGTCATCGATTCAACTATGAGAACTAGGCTCTCCTCACATAAAGATGGATCTAATGCAAAATGAGGAGTATGAAATGTATATAAAGAGAAGATATGAGAAGTTATTAAAGTGGTGGAGTTGAATGGGAGGTTGTATTATTAACGGAGTTGAATGGGAGGTTATTAAAAATTGGTGGAGTTGAATGTAGGTTGGTGGTAGAAGAGAAGTTATTGTAGAGAATGAGAATTAAATAATAAAATAAATAATGATATAAAATAGGTACTAAAATACAATAAAAAAATATAAAGAAGGAAAAAATAATGGAGAATTTACAAAGGAATACATACAACATGTACATTTTTTTGTTTGCTTTTCTAATATGTATTTTTTTATCTTTTTAATAAGAGCTATTTATAAACGAAAAAAACAATAAAATACTATAATCAAAATACAACACAACAATGATTTTTTTGTATTTTTAGCAATTAAGAAAGATAAAAAATAAAGAAAGAATGAATATATACATATATACAATGTACATATAGGTCCCAAAACTCGACTTTTGCAAATGAGCTCTAATTTTAATAAAACCACTTCCGTTGGATAGATAATTTTCTAATTCGAACTTTAAAAGTGAGTTTGGTGAATTTGGAGTTCATATGGAGTGGGAATTTGGCCGGGAAATTGGACTTTATGGCTTTTTCCCTTTGGGATCTAGGAGCATTCATTTGAGGTGAAACTTATTTTGTATTTTTGTATTTTTATATACATTTTTAGGAACAAGTTAGAGAAAGAATTATCCGAATATGAGTTGAAATAAAATTATTAAAAATACATGAAGTTTTGGACTATTTACAGGTTAAAAACTCCTTTAATTTTGTGGCTTTTTATTGTTAATTTATTTTGTACAATATAATCTATACTAATTAATGTGTTTTATTTACAAGAGTCATTTTGTTAATTTATTGATTTTATGTACTCTTATTTGAGAATTTGCTCAGAGATTTTGCTAAGATCAAGATATTGAGATGATGAATCGTGGATTCATCAACCATCCCCCCCTCGAGCATACCCATTGATTTGCATTTACCCATTACTAGAGGAAGAATAAGCTTGCCGCTTGGACTCCAGCAACCTTTGAAGCTCTGGAGTGGGATATGTGAAGGTGGTACCTAAAGGGTATGTGTTTTGCCGGATGTTAGAGAAACCCAGGGGTTCCCTTCATTATGGATTCTAGTGGTATCCAACAAGGAGGATCCACGAAGCTCAACAGTTTTGTTTGAATGGTGCAACAATGGTCGATAAGTATTGGATCTCGCATGGAATTACTGATACATCATCTCCTTGACGATGGATTCTTCCCACTGTCACAAGGAAGGGGGATCTAAGGCTGGTGAGGTTCACTTCTTATAATGGTGGATGATATGTGATTAATGGGATTTGATGAATTCATGATTCATTAAATTTTCTGTCGTATTTTGTCTTAAAATCCTTAACAAATACATGTAAATATTCAATAATTCCCATATTTTATTCAAATTTCATTCATAAATAAATATTCAATTTTAAGCATAAAAATATGTAAATAAATAAAAGAATAAAAATAAAGAAAAGAAAAGAAGGCAGATTGTGAATATGTAAATGTGTACAATATGACTTATAAATATAACTGCAAGGTATATTTATATAACCTAAACCCCGAGACCAAGTCAGCATGAATTGGTTGACAAACCAATAAGTAGGGGGAGATAAGGAAAGAAAATCCTAAAAATAAATTAAGACATACTTCATGTACATCTCACTATTTATCAAATAAATACAAAATTTCATTAATTTTTAATTAACTCATATGAATATATTTTTCACCAAACTCTTTTCCTAATTATTTCTAAAGATGTATATAAAAATAAGTTAAAAATATTACCCTGTACATATACCAAGAAATCCTACTTGTAGATTGTCAAAATCTCAACTTCCGAACATCATAACTTCTTCATACGAATTCAATTTCACTCTACTCACCTTTAAAGTTCATAAAATAATATTCTCTAATCAATAAAGATGGTTTCATCGAATTCGGAGTCCGTTTGCAAAAAGTCAGTTTTGGGACCAAATGAAACCGGGGTTTCTGGGCTATTTATTTTATGTAGAACACATTATTTATAATTTTATTAATTTTGTAATTTCTAATTATTTTCATGATCTTGTAATTTAACCTTAATTAATTTCAGAATTTTTGGAGCTTATTTATTATTTTAATAAAATCAAAAACCCAAAATTATAAGTAAAAACGAACTAGATAATTAATACCCATATTTATTAATATATGAAAATTAATTTATTAAAATCCCTAAAAAATCACACAATTCTTATTTTATATTCTAAGAATTAAAAAATATAATATTATTATTTAATTATTTATTTAATAAATCAAAAATTCAAAACCTATTTATCTATATATATTTATTAATATAATATTTATATTTCGAATAATATTTATTATTTCTAAAAAGTAATTATTCCATAAATTAGATAATTTAATTATTTACTTTTCGTGTTTTTATACCTAATTAAAATAACTTTATTTACCATTTACTATTGAATTTACAAGAATTTTAACTCATCTGGCCAACCAGGTGCTGACACGTGTCAGCACCTGGTTCGTCTTCCTCAAGAAGATGTTAACAAAGCTGTTCCACTCGGCCTTCTTCACCGAATTATATAGCGCGCCTCTCAACCTCCTCTGACGATCTAATCCGTTGAATTATTTCCCCTAACAACTGAGATCATTGCCCACCATTAGATTCAACTTGGGGATCACGAAATCGGGCTATTTAAGCCCCTAAAGTTGGACATTCCTAACTAACTCTCCTGCAACCACCTGAAGCTCCAACTTCCAGTGGCCGACTCCTAACTTCTCCACCTCGCTCCGCCTCACTCCGGTTGTGACAACACTCGAAGATGATCCCGCGTGGAAGAGGAAGCGTCAGAGGAGAAGTTCCAAGGTGAATCTCAGCCTTGCATCGTTGCCACCGCGCGTCCAGCTCCGGCGAAGATCGTCCGTCGCAGCAGCTATCTGAGGTAATACACCTTAGTTTTCCCAGATCTATTCCTCCACCTTCATCATAATTCTTCTCGATTTTCGTGCCACGATTAGCGTGGCTAATCGCGTAGTTAGTTAGTTTAATCCTAAAGCTTAGACGCTCAATCGAAATCCACTCACAAATCATTTCAAATTCAACTCAAATCCAAATTCATTTCTCGAACATTTCTCACGCCTAATCTCACATATACTGGAAATGCCATTTTCGAGCTTGCAAAACTATAACCCATTGGCCGATTACTGGTGAATCGAGCATGCACACATCTTATTTGCAGGTTCATCTTTAATCTGGAGCAATTCCAAAGCATCTGGAGCCCTTCATCTTCACAAAATTTGCAATTCAAGAAGGTGCATCAACCATCCTTCAACCGCCAGGAACAATGGATCGCCACCTTCGTCGACCTATAGCCGTCGTTCTGAGCCATCTTCGCCTGACTTCCACCGCGGGCGAGCTCGAGGGTTAGAGGTGCTAACCCTCTTGCCCCGCTGGAGGAACCAGATCGACGCCAACTGCCGGTGAAAAATCGGAGAAGGAGAGCCCATCAGCAGCATGCATAACAACTTCAAGAACCGCAAGAACACCCCGCGCTACAGGCTTGTGACACGTGGCGCGTGTAGGGGCGTCAGATTAGCGCCGCATCATCTAATCCAGACCGTTCAAATCGAAACAGTGTGAATTTTGCACACTAAGTCCCGAAGACTTCCATAATTTCCAGAAGCTCCAAGATTTCCAATAATTGCTATTAGGTCCCTCCGGAGGGACCTAATTGCAATAATTCATATTTTCTTTACAATTTAGTTCCTGACAAAGGACCAAACTGCAGACTTGTTTGTTTCTTTTTCTTGTACTTATACCCCTGGCCTATAGGGGAGTTTTGGACCTAGTTTTGACATAATTTTTTGTGATTTTCTTGGGGTAGTTACACAACTACCTCCCGAGAATTTCAGTAGTTTTCGTGTATTTTCGATGTGTTTTATCATCGTGTTTTGATTCGTCGTGAATCGACTCCCTTTTGGTTTGTTTTCGTGTGTTGTTCGAGCCTGTTGCTCGACCGTTTACCTACTATATCATATCATCTATACTTCACCTATATTTCACTTATTATATAGTAGGTAAATTGTTTAAAAAATATCACTTTGAAAAATAAATAAAAAATTGAAAAGAATGAAATCAAATAAAAATTAAAAGATAAAAAAATCTTATAAAAATTGTATCTTTTTCCTTGATCACTTTAAGAAGAGATAAAATAATCACAAAAATATTTTCTCCTAATAAAATCAAAGTACCCTATTCTGCCATCTTGTGTTCGACCCAGGCACACTTCCCTGGTTAAATAATTAGTGTAGGTTTTCTTTCAAACCGAATTTGTTTGATCGATTAGGATCCTTTTGCGACTTTTATACACCAACAACTCTATCACATTAAAAGCCGCAATCGGATTTTAGCCGCATCAAAATGACGCCGTTGCCGGGGAGGCGTTAGTGTATTTTGATTTTTTCTACATCTTTTGTGATTTTATTTTCTCTCTTCTTATTGTTTCATGTGGTTTTCCTTCGGTATTTCTTAAGACTTTTCTCGACTCGTCTCTCGATTGTCTTTAGACCGCTAACTAGTTTTTGCAGGGCCTGCAGGATCAACCAGTTTCTTAAGAAGCCGAGTCTGATGAAAGACAGAGACCGATTTTTCTTTACAAATCGGCTGCAGAGGGCAGAAATCAAGTAGTATAATTTTGTAAAAGAGAGAGAAAGAGAGAGAAGTTGTATCGAACTCTAGTAGAAGGGGTCCACTAAGGACATCCCGACTTGTAATCCCCCCCCCCATTTTTTTCGGGATTTGATTCGCCGAGTACCGTGTATTCGGTGGATCAAGGCACGCACCACGGTTTTCTCGCCTCGACGGTTTTTCTGCGGCTTTTTCCGATAGATGCTTGCTTAGGTTTTTATTCTATCTGATTGTGCTTACGTACCTAATTTTAGGAATTGCAACCTAGGTGCATGATTTTAGGATTCTTATAAAAAGAAAATAAAAAAGTAAACGTTTGTTTGAAAATACTCAAAAAAATTATAAAACCACAAAATAAAATCGGGACTGCTAAAGAAATCTGACCTAAAAAACCATAAAGATTCATCTGATTTGGGAGAGTAATCCCCACACATCTTTTTAGAGTGCGTGAGCGAGAGACGACCCTTAAATAAAAACCTGATTTCTTTCAAAATACTATTTAATTCATACACCTGATCACTGCTTTTCAGTGGGTACGTTTGAGTAGCCGGAAACAATCCGAGTTTACTTAACAGAGTGGGGGATTTAGAGGATACCGCGTAAGGCTCCGTCTTCAAGAGACACGGGTAGCCAAAAACGGTTCGTACTTGCCACCGTATTGGCTAAGAGCAAGTGATTTTCTGTAAGGACTCGGGACAATATCGCGGAGAAAATTCGGGAACCTATCAGCTCGCACAGCGCACGATAACCGCTATACTTGTTTGCTAATTACAACCCTAAAACCGACAAGATAAAAGACTGGAATCTTGCGGTCATCATCGGGTTGAGTTTGTGAAAACGAGGTTTGCTTTGTGTTTTGTTTGCGGGGCATGTCTCTTTCTTCAATCACGATTCGTGATCCTCCTTTCTCTTGACATCGAAGATGACGTCTCGACGGCTTTTCTGCTCAGACTCCGTGAGCTTTCGACCGTCCACCGTCGTTGTACATCTTCACAAATTGGGATGACTCTCTTCCCAAGTTGGTCCCATCTGATCTCGAGGAGAGTCAGACCTAGACTCCCTTGCCTCCCGGTCAGAATACTGAGACAGACCCTCGTCTCAATACATCATCTCTAGCTGAATTTTCGATGAGTTCTTATGAGAGCTTCTCTTTTCCAGACGATTTAAAGCAGATGGCCCGTGGCAAGGGACCCGCAACAGACGAGAGGCCAACAGCTGAGGAACATCATGACGGAAGACCGGATCCAGCCACAGACGTTACGACAGATATTCTCGAGACTCTCCAACAGATGAACATACAGATCCGAGATCAGTTTAGAACTTAAAATGAGTTGCGGCCTGAGATAGCCGCGCTGAGAGCAGGGTCGGGTACCATTTACCGCCTTCGGTTCCCGCTACTTTATGGGAAGAGTATGACTTGGGCGCGAGAACGCTCCATCATTAGATTCGACTAGCGCCGAATCAAGGGCCATACGAATTGAGGCCGTCCTTTATCTCACTGCTTCCCAAGTTCTACGGGAATACTACGGAGGAGTCGTTTATCTTTCTGCAACAATTCGAGATGATTTGCGGTACGACTAACTATTCTGGAGTGATGCAGGAGGCTGTTCGTCTCAAAGCCTTTCCCTTCGCCTTAGTTGATAAGGCGCTTTATTGGCTGAGTCATTTGGGAAGGGAAATTTCTACATGGGACGATCTGAAGTCCACATTCTTGCGTAAATATTTTCCTCTGGGGAGGATGAATATGATGAGGAGTCAGATCTTCAACTTCACGCAGCATCCGCATGAATTTTTTCATGAGGCATGGGATAGATTCAAAGATCTTACGGATAGATGCCTGCATCATGAGATACCAATGAAGGTGCTAGTGCAGAATTATTTCGGAGGACTCCATCCGGATATCCAGGGGCTCGTGAGTGCCTCTTGTGGCGGCACTTATTTGAACAAGGATGCCGAGTCAGTGATGAACGCGAAATCTATCTCTTTAATAGTCGATAATTGTAGTATAGGAGGCGGATTTCGGTCGTCAAAATAGCACAAGCTTTGAATGTTGTGGAATATTTTTACTTGGTAAGTTTACCAAGGTCGAACACAGGGAACGGTGATTTTTAGTTGCGCGGTCTTGAATCAAATTAAATAATCAAATTTATGCTCAATGAATTTATGCGTTGAGAAAATATACAATGCACTGAGATGCAATTGCAAGGAAATATGCAGGGAAAACAATTCAGTACAGGATCTGGAATTTGGATTGATGCTCCAAAAGATGTTAATTGATAACCTCGAAATTTCTCACAGATCAGAAGTTATAATTCAAGAGAAATGATCAGAGTATCAATAAATAATCTCATACATTCTGGGTTCTGACGATAATTTCTTCTAAATTCCCTGTAGATTAATCCTTAATCGATAGACATTATCTTCGAAAAATAAAGGGAATGAATTTTCAATCTTCCTATCCTAAGCCCCTGCATAAAATAAGTCCTCAACTAATATTTCAACTCCAACAATTTCCGGAAAAATAAATCGTCAATTTTTCCAAGTTACTTGTGGCACATATATGTCAAAATAAGCCTACACATGTCAACTGAAATCCTCAAATAATACTTATCAAAAAGCAATCTCAGATCTGTCCACAAATTATGCAAAGAGATAGAGCATGAAAATAGCTTCAAAATGACATATTGTACGCTAGAATCGGAGTTCGTATGACAAAGATATGATAAAATGAAGTTTCAGGGACTAAAATGTAATTAAAATAAAGTTTTCTTTGCAAAAAGGTCCCTGGAGGGGCTTATATGTAATTTCAAAACGTCGGAGGGGCTTCTCTGCAATTTACCCAGGCGGGGGGTGTAAATGTAATTTCTGAAAGTTGCAGGGGGGCCCTTGCAATTTCCCACAGCACACGTGCAGCACGTGCGCAGGAGCTTCGGGTACGACGCAGGAGGCTCGGGTGGCCGAGCCTAGAGGTTCGGGCGACCGAGCCTGTGGTTAGGACCCGAGGCTGTGGCTCGGTCGACCGAACCCAAGTGGCGGAGTTAGGGAGCTTCGGGGACCCGAGCCTCGAGGATGGGATCGAGGCACGGGGGTGACGCGTGGCGGCCTACGGGCCGTTGGATCTAGGGCCTCGACCCGATCCAGCGGCGGCTGGAGCGGGGCGTGAGGCGGTTGCGGGGCTGGTCGAGGCGGCGCCTCCACGCGAAGGCGGAGGGTGGTCGGGGCGGCGCCGCCGATGGTGGTGCTCAGCCGAGCGGTGGAGGCGGCGCGGAGGAGCTCAGCCTTAGGCGACACACGCCCAAGGCGGAGCTTCGGCGGTCGGAGGCGAGTGGCTGCGAGGCTGGAGGCGGTGGAACGGCGGAGGCGTGAGGCGCGCGGTCGGCTGAGGCGCGGTGGAGAGGAGAGCTGGGCCTGATCAAGGCGGCCACCGCGCCAGGCGGAGGGTGGTCGGGGCGGCGCCTCCACGCGAAGACGGAGGTGGTGGTGCGGGAACCTGCAAGGTTAGAAAACAAATACACAGGGGAAGGAGGCTGACGGTGAAGCTTGTGGTCGGGGAAGGAAAAGGGAGTCCGGCCTGTGCAAGGCCGGCGGTGTTGTGTTGGGTAGACCGGAGGAGAGAGCACGTGGATTACTTGAGGAATGAAGCTCGACAGGCCGAAGGAGTCCGGAGCAAGAGGAGTCCTCGGGGAGGAGGAACAGAGGTTGGCATAGCCTCTGGATCGCGCCGAAGGGCCGCTGTCACCAGTCGTAGGAGAGGGCGGATGTGGTGGAAGGCCGGTGGCGAGGAGCCTTATAGGAGGAGGATGAAGGTTGGCGTTACGAGGTGGGGGCGAAGGTGGAACGACGAGTAACGACGAAGGTTGGTAATGACCGGAGTAAGCGGGGGTCGCGTTACGAGGGGGGGGGGCGAAGGTGGAACGGTTGGGAAGGAGAAGATGGGGTCACGTGCTTGGCATGTGACCCGACGGTCTGGGAGAGAGGTGGAAAAGTGGGGTGCCACGTGGCACGCCCAGGGGCTGCCACGTGGCACCTAAAAAAATTTCAACTTTGGAGAGGGAAAAGAGATAGAAGAAGACCTCGGATCAAAAAATTTCCTTTACGAAAATTGTTCGTCTCGACGAGATCTACAACTTTCATGAAGGACTCATGAGCAAAAGAGGTCATCTGTGAGAAGTGGTATTTTTGGCGGTTCTCCATGTGTATAGAAAACCGATTTTTTTGGATTTTGTATTTTTTGCTGGTTTATAAAGGATAAAAATAGAAAAAATACGATAAAATACAAGAAAATTAATTACACATTAATCTATTTTTTTTTGGATTTTTAATGGATAAGAAATTAGGAAAATAAAATAGAAGTAAGAAACACACAAATTTTGTACAGACAGATAACAGACACTTGGACTCGGTTAGTTTCTTTGAATTCAGTTTTGATCTGGATTTGGATTTTTGCGTTGCTTAATAAAACTTTCATCAAAGAAAACAAATGAAGAAGAAATAAAATTAAAAGAGTTAATTAAGGACCTAAAAACTCAGGTCAAAAATAGCAAAAAGTTAAAATGCGCAAAAGAGGTCCAAAACCTAACTTTCACAAATGAGCTCCGAATTTTACGAAATTGGTCTTGTTTTGAAGGTATTTGAAAGTGGACTACTTTAAAAGTGAGTAGACCAAAATCGGACACTGTATGTGGGAGATATGCTTATTTTAGTCTGTCAGATGTGAAATTTGACTTTGAGATTATTTGACACTTATTGAGGTTAGTAATTTTTTTTGTATTTTTTATTTAATAAAGTTAGTAATATCTACACAATGGAGGCAGTTTTGGGTCAATCGGAGTTGGGATGAATTAACTAAAAATGTGAGAAGTTAGCGGCTTTTTGGGCTAATTTACACTTGGGATTTTTAATGCAATTTATGCAGATGAAATGCGGATATTTTTTGCACATGCATGATGGCTAATAATGCTCTATTAATGATCAATTACAGGTGGATGATGGAGGACAGAGCTTAAATGACCAATTTTAGCATGATGAATACGAGATTCATCATACTCCTATACTTAGACCATGCTCGTCCCCGAGCATGAATGAATGACTTAGTTGAATACATCCCTGACTGTGTATGTGAATTTTCAAGGCTTAATTCATAGAAGACCCTTAATTTGAGCGACCCTAAAATTCTGGGCTCAACCAGGCTTTAATCAAAAGGAATCCAACTTTTCTAATTTTCAGACTCTCTGCTTGTACATATAATATAAGGATATGATTTTAAGTGTACTGCATTTCATGAGAGTCGAGTCGGGGCATCACTCAAAGTTCCAGTTCCAAAGATCCTCCTCTAGAACTAATCCTCAATACTAGGGAATAAGTCTATTCTTGCTTCAGTCAACCGTCTCATTAGTTTGTCAGACTTGAAAGTGTATATGGACGGCCAGATGATGGAGGGCATAGGATTGTGTATGATTTTCTCTCCCTTTCATAGGAACAAGGTGCCTCTCGAGTGCCTTATTACACAACACAAGTATATTTTTATTTTGTTGATCAATGTGTCCGTCAAGAGAATTTGGAGTCGTCTGCACTTATTTTTCTAGGAGTACACCGGGGTGTGTCTCTTTTGAGTATCTAAGATACCTTCGACACCCAGACTTGTATCGCTTACGATGCAGGGCCCTTTTATGGTGTCAGCCGGACTCCTTGGTCCTAATTAGCCTTTGGTCCAAGTGGACAATTTGAAAATATTTGGGAGCGCTCGCCATTGGTGGAAGCTCATTTGGAATTTGATTTTGGATGATAGAGCTTTTCTTTGACATTTTTTTTCTTTTCTTTTGTTGGCTAGCTCCACTGCTTTTACCAAAAGTTGGCGCACACTGATCAACAATTTTCATTAAGTTTCATCACACCCTGGCACTTAGGTCAATATCAAAAAGATAGCATATGAATCTTGTTCACATACTGGCTAGGGTTTTGCTGACACTCAGGTTTTCTGAAGCCTTCATTAACTTTATCCCATCCTCGAATATCATCAGATCGGGTCTAAACTCAAATCTCTAGTCCTAGTTCCTCAAGTGATATCTCAACTCATCTTATCAATCATGCAGTTGTGGGAGTGGTTGTGTTGATCATATTCTTTTTGAAGTTAGAGATGAAGAGTGCAATATAGCGCTCAAATATTTCAAACTAGGGAAGTGTGGATTATTAAGTTCAAAACCCTAATGACTAAGGCAGGCTAACTCAGAATCTCAAGATCTCAGAAATCAAGTGTCCTCAAAAATCCTCAAGCCTTGAGTGATGGTGAATGTATCAGGAATATATCGACCAAGGAATGCATGAAATGCTTGATGAAATGCAAGACCATGAGTGATGATTTTTTTTAATGCAAAAAGTTTTTTTTGGTGTTTTTTGTTGTTGTTGTTGTTTTATTATTTTTTTTGGAAAACATGTAATATACACACTACTTGTACCCATCCCCGATGTTAGATAAAAACGATTAAAGTACGAGCTATGGATAAAGTAGACAAAATATATACAAACACACCCCCCTATACTTAGCTTGTGCTATGTCCCCATGGCACAAAGTGAAATGTTGACATAGCTCGTAATAAATATAGAGGGATTAAAAGCAAAAGAAGAGAAGTGATGTATAAACAATGGTAGCGGTCCCCCTATACTTAGGCCCAGGTCACCCCAAGTATAATCAGATAAATACAGATGGGGAACCGGGTAGATTTGCGGATGTACAAGAGAGTATAGGTTCCAGTGAGGGGTGCTATCTAGGCAGATCAAATTTTTCGTCAAAATCTATGCCCTGAGTGAAGGAGATCTGTTCAACTTGTACTAATTGCTCGTTGGATTCGACAAAATGTTTAAGCAGCTGACCGTTGACCATAGATGTTTGCGTGCTATCTGCGGTCTCTGAGATCTCAACACTCCCATTATTGTGTACCTCTCTTACAATGAAGGGTCCCGTCCATTTTGATTTCAATTTCCCTTGGAAAATTTTCAACTTTGCATTAAATAGCCAAACTTTCTGCCCCGAGACAAAGATCTTTGTTCGAATGTTCTTGTCATGCCATTTCTTTACTTTGTCCTTGTAGATGGTGCTGTTTTCATAAGCATGATTTCGGATTTCAGACAATTCATTCAAATTCATCTCTCGGTTCTTCTTTCCTTGGTGACAGTTCCAATTAATCTTTTTGATTGCCCATTCTGATTTATGCACGAGTTATGCGGGTAAATGGCATGGTTTTCCATATGCCATTCTAAACGGGGAGGTGCCCAATGGGGTCTTATAAGCCGTCCGGTAAGCCCATAGAACTTGGTCCAGGAGTTGGGACCAGTTCTTCCTGTCAGGGCGAACGAGCTTTTGTAAAATTCCTTTAACCTCCCTGTTTGACACCTCGGCCATGCCATTAGATTGTGGGTGGTAAGGAGTAGCGACACGGTGCTCGATGTTGTATTCCTTAGTCAACTTCTTCACCTCCCAGTTGACAAAGTGGCTTCCCCCATCAGATATTAAAACTTTTGGAATTCCAAACCTCGAAATAATATGATCTTTCAAAAACTTGCAAACAGTTTTGCTATCTGCAGCTCGAGTAGGGATAGCCTCCACCCATCTAGATAAATAATCAACCGCGAGAAATATTCAAATCCTTGGCTATTAGGGAATGAGCCCATAAAATCAATGCCCCATGCATCGAATACATCACAGATGATCACTGGTTGCATAGGCATGGCATCTTTGGAACCAATGGTTCCTCCCATTCTCTGGCAGACTGGGCACGACCTCACAAAATTGTAAGCATCCTTAAACAAGGTCAGTAAAATCCACATTGCAATATCTTCTCAGCGGTCCTCTTCCCAGAGTGATGTCCTCCCGCCTCCAAGGTGTGGCATAGATTGAGGATACTTTGATATTCCTCTTGAGGAATACATCTTCTCCATATGCAATCCGGTCCTTCGAAGAAAAGGAAAGGATCTTCCCAATGATAGTGTCTCGCTTCCGATATGAGTCGATCGATTCTGTTTCTGGGCCAACCTTGAGGAACTTTATTGGTGACGAGATAACTCACCGTGTCTGCATACCAAGGGAGTGAGTCAATAGCAGAAATTGACTCGTCTGGGAAGGTTTCACGGATGGATTTAGATTCCGGAATTTTGTTATGTTCAATCCATGATAAATGATCAGCCACGACATTCTTAACGCCAGGTTTGTCCTTAATCACCAAATCAAATTCTTGAAGCAGTAGAATCCATCTCAGAAGTCGTGCTTTTGCGTCCTTTTTGACCATTAAATAGCGAATGGCAGAATGATCTGTGTAAATTGTCACCTTAGATCCTAGAAGTATTGATCGAAATTTTTCCAAGGCAAAAACCACAGCAAGCATTTCTTTTTCGGTCACAGTATAATTTTTCTGAGCAGGGTCTAAAACTTTGCTTGCGTAGTGAATAGCATACGGGACTCCATCTTTTCGTTGTCCTAATACAACCCCTACAGCGAAATCGGATGCATCTGTCATGATCTCGAAGGGAAGAGACCAGTCGGGAGCTTGTAGGACAGGAGTCTCAATGTTCCTTCTCTTGAGTAATTCGAATGCTTCTAGACACTTATGATCTACCACGAATTCGGTGTCTTTCCCAAGAAGGTCAGTTAGCAGTCGGGCAATTTTTGAAAAATCTTTGATAAATCTCCTGTAAAATTCGACATGCCCTAGAAAAGACCGTACTTGTTTCACATTTGTAGGTGGCTCAAGCTTTTTGATCACATCAACTTTGGTAGGGTCAACCTCCATTCCCTTCTTGGAGATGACATGCCCCAATATAATGCCCTCTTTCACCATGAAATGGCTTTTCTCCCAAGAGAGCACCAGATTCACTTCCCTGCACTTTTGGGTCAATCATCGAATGAATCACCATGAACCGAGAAGTCATCCATGAAGACTTCCAGGAAATCCCCGACCATGTCGGCAAAAATCGCAATCATGCATCGCTGAAAGGTGCCGGGGGCATTGCAAAGCCCAAAAGGCATTCGTTTGAATGCGTATGTACCGAAGGGACATGTAAAAGTAGTTTTTTCCTGGTCCTCGGGGGCGATGGCTACCTGATTGTAGCCCGAGTAACCGTCTAAGAAATAGAAGTATTCTCTCCCTGCCAATCTCTCCAGGATTTGATCAATAAAAGGCAGCGGAAAGTGATCCTTCTTTGTTGCGGCATTCAGGCGTCTGTAATCCACACAGACACGCCACGACGTAGGTACCCGTGTCGTAATCTCTTCTCCCTCCTCATTGGTGAAATCTGGAGTCCTGACTTTTTCGGGACTACATGCAAAGGTGACACCCATTTGGAGTCGGAGATGGGATATATGAACCCAGCCTTACACCATTTTTCGATCTCAGTCTTAACCACTTCCTGTAAGTTTGGATTCAATCTACGTTGGCATTCACGGGAGGGTTTAGCATTATCTTCCAAGTAAATATGGTGTGAGCACAGGGCTGGGTTAGTCCCTGGGAGATCAGACAATCTCCAACCTATAGTCTTGCGGTTTTTCTCCAAAACATTAAGCAGGCGAATCTCCTGCTCTTCGGTCAGATGTGAGCTGATAATGACCGAAAATAGTCCCTTTTCTCCAGCAAGGAAGGATACTTAAGTGTAGGGGGCAATGGTTTGAGTTCAGGTAAGTCAATGATGTTTCTCGAATATGCAACTGTCAGTGATGTTTGTTGTTGTGATGTGGACGCTTGTAGTGTATCAATGTTGGCCACCATCGTGACAGTATCAGGGATCGGATCGCTAATAATGGAATGAGGTGTGGCAATCGCCGCGCCCGATCCGTGTACCATACTCAAGGATTGTCCATAAGGAGAATGGACTGACAGGTACAGAGTGGCCTCTGAGTCTCCTAGAGTATAGGTAGATGCATGAATGAGCTGGCAGACTAAGTCATCAACAATTTCCTCCCCAGATGAGGTTGATTCTATCATAGCAGTTGGGTTTTGTCTGCAGGGCCCTCCTGTTGCTTCTGTAATTTCAGTCTCAGTTTCTGATTTTTCAGACTCGGTGCTCGAATCAGTGTCAGGTCTTTGGAACCTAGTTTACTGCATTTTAAGTTCAACTTTTCCAAACTGGATTCTCCCGGATGTGTAATCAAATATAGCTCATGCGGTCCTAAGGAAGGGTCGCCCTAGTATCATCTGGGAATCTTTCCAATTTCTAAGGACATCCATGTCAAGAATTGTAAAATCCACTGGGTAGTTTTGTCCCTCTATGTTGATGACAACGTTTCGAATCTCGCCCCTAGGTCGCTTAGTTGAGGTGTCTGCGAATTGAAGTACGGCTGTAGATTGCTTAAGAGGACCTAGATTGAGATGCTCATATAGGGTTGTGGGCATGAGATTGATGGATGATCCATTGTCTAACAATGTTCTTGCAAACTTGATTTCCTTGATGTAGCTAGTGACAAAGTGAGCACCCATGTCTCTTTTCTTTCTTGGCAGCTCATTTTTTATAAGACGAGATGTGGCTACTGAGAGAATGTGTTTCTTTGTTCAGCTAGGAGTTTGTTTGTTGGCCCTAGTTGGTGTGCATCTCACCTTCAGGTATTTTCGAAAAGCCGAGTCTCTTTCTATCATCTCGTCTAAGGTCAGAGTGACTTTAATATTTTCCTTACAGATGCGGGCCATCTCTTCATCATTTTTTCAGTTTTTTATGTTTTTCTTCTTTCCTTCCGTAAGAGCACGGGGGAAAGGAATGGACTTGGTATGATCAAGAACATCACTTTTATTGAATGAGAAATTTTTTACAGGACTCTGACTCGGATTAAAAACAGGGAAATTTGTGGTTAGAGGTTGGTGTCTTGGTGGCATAGCTCTGTCTGACTCAGATTCAGACTCTCCATTATATCCGGGCGGTGTGGGTGGGACTTGTTCTTTCTCCTCCTGTCTTCCTTTGTCAATTCCCCCAGGGTTGTGTGAATTTGTGGACATTGGGGCTATGTCTTCGTGTTCCTTCGCTCGATCAGGCATGGTTACGGTCCTTTCGCTCCTAAGAGAGATATGATAAGAGTTATTATTCGAGAAGGGCTCAAGTTTAGTTACGGAATAGTCAGAGATTAAACCTGATTGTGTCCAAGGCTATTTGGGTTAGCCTGGACTTGGGCTGGAATCACGGTCTGGGGTGCAGTCACCTCATCTCTCCAACGAGAGAGTCGATTTATGTCAACTCTCATATCATGAAGCTCATCCAGCACTCGCTGGAGTTCTGGAGAGATAGCAGAAGAGGAGGACCCTTGGCCCTGCCTGGCCTGAGGTCGCTGATACTGGCCTTGTTGGCTTTGGCGTTGGTTCTGCTGTGGCTGAGGTTGCGGGGTCTGATAACCCATGCGATATTGCTGCCTCTGCTGCATTTGAGGCTGGTAGGTGGGCTGGGCTTGTGGTGGACGAGGGTTTGGAGTAGAGTTTTGGCCTGAGCGATTGACCGGTTCCAAATTATACCAGACTCTGTTTATCTCCATGATCTGTGGAGGTTCCTCAAAATCAGTCTGAGCGGAGGTTTCATCAGTTTGAGGGGACAAGACTTGGTCTCCACCCCAATGTCTATGTTGCCCTACCCCTTGACCTTGAATGTAGTGAATTTGGTGTATGGGTGCGGGGGGTGCAATCTTTGATACCATGTCAGCCAATTCCTCCATTTGTTTAGGCAATTTAGCTAATTTCTCCATATCAGATGATTTATGGATCTCATCCACCTTTTTATAAATCTGCTCAACCATAGTTAGCTTATCAACTATTATTCCCATGTCAGCATTGTGGTCGGTTGTCAGATTATTCACCATCTTTTTGGAGCCGGCTATGTAAGCCCGGCTAGTGGTTTGTGCACGGCTAGATTCAGCAAGTCTTTCGAACACCTTGTAGACGGTGTCCTCGTGGCGCCCCATGTAGCTTCCTCCGCAGGATGCACTAACCAACCCTTGAGTCTCAGGGTTCAGCCCGCTCACAAGACTTTGGACTAGCATCATTTTACTTATCCCGTGTCCTGGGCATTTCTGTACTAAGTCTGTAAATCTTTCCCAGGTTTCATGAAATGGTTCATTCGGGTGTTGGGTGAAACTCGTGAGCTTGATCCTCATTTGATTAATTCTACTAACTGGGTAGAACTTCTTTAAAAACAAAGTCTTGAATGTGGCCCATGTAGTGACTATTTCCCCTAGATTTTTCAGCCAGTAAGCCGCCTTATCAGTCAAGGCGAAGGGGACAGCTCTCAACCTTATGTAGTCTTGGCTAACCCTAGGGTGGCAGAGGTTAGCACAGACTAACTCGAAGTCTCGGAGGAAGATATATGGTTTTTCATGATTATTTCCTCCGAACTTTGGCAACAGTGCAAGGAAATGCGGTTTGTGTTCGAACGCATCCTCGAGGGGAACAAGTCTCAACCAATTATAGTCTTCATCAATTTCTGGGAGATACGTGTCTTCCATAGCAGCCTCGCCTTGTTGTATTATTTCCAACTGCGTCCTAAGTAGTTCATTGGTTTGTTCAGCAGCTGTTATCCTAGCCAAGAGTGTCGGGATAGGGTCATTGTCGTTCTCATCGTCCCCAGAGTTCTTCTTGGGAGGCATTATGATTCACCTTCAGAGAGGAAGAGTTTAGAGATAAGAGTTGTGATTAAAAGAGGATTTTGCTAAGGGTAAGAGATTTCTTAGCGGAGGAGTAAAAGATGAAACTTCTAAGACAAGGAGGATAGAGAGAGTCCTTACGAAGAAGCAGACACAAGCAAACACAAGACAATTCTCAAGTTCACCACTCAACATAGATGAAGACACGTCAGGGTTCGGCCGCTTATCTTTTCACTTTTAATTTAATGACAAGACAATCTTGCAAATTAAGCGGAGCTGTTAGGTACCGAAATATTTCTCAAAGACTGTCCCGAGTTCGTACAACTAGTTGCATCTACTCTCAGCCAGTATAGGTGGAAGTACGGACTGTTTAAACGGCTACCCGTGTTGCTTGAGGACGGTGCCTTCCGCGGTGTCCTCTAAACCACCCACTCTGCTAAGGGAAGTCGGACCGTAAAACGGCTACCCGAGACCCTCACTGAAAAGTAGCTAATTGTTTTTAAAAACAGTAGTCTTTGTGAAATTTCTCAGTTTTGGCTCTATCCAAAGTGTGCGTTCTAATCCTTACAAACAATGAGTGGGTTTCTCTCCACCAGACACAGGTTAATTTTAGGTCAGTTTGTTTACAGTTACCTTGATTAACCGTCCTAATTTTAAATTAAGGTTATCACTGAAGTTTATGTGAGCACAGAAATTCACGCCTAACGAGCAGTCTCAATTCCGTTAAATCCTAAGTTACAAAACTTTGAGGAGGGAGGATTGGAAAAGCCGATGCAACGTAAATCAATGATGCATGCTTAAGAGAAGGACTTACAGTGAATCCTCGCATTCTTCATGCGGGATGCAAGACAAGGAATTTAAATTTACACTAAATGATATGTACAGATGAAAAACACCCTAAACAGATAGTTCTATTAGCGGGAAGAATTGATTTAAGAATTTGGCTAATGTTGAACGATCTATAGTGCGTATATTAGTGAGAGTGTGGCCTAAGAATTACGAGCACAATCAAATAATAACAAGCAAGCGTATATGTGCCTAAGTCCTACGCCACTCAAGTCGGGTCCCAACCACACAGAAGGGGTTGATACAGACCCGACACACCACAGAATGTTTAGTCTGAAATTATTACAAGGGTTCAAAGAGAGGGACCCTGAGAATATTGTAGAAAATAAAATCTATGCTAACTCTCTCTCACAAAATTAAAATTCAGTCTTCATCGCAGATCCTTGTTTTAACATAAAAATCCATCTCCCAGAAGTCTGCGAAGAGAGAATTTGCGGTTAGTAGCAGAAGTAAGAAAGAAATGCAAAATAAAAAGCATAAAAAAAGTACACAAAAATTAATCTCACAAAAATTAATCATAAAAATTGATTTAAAACCCTAAAAATTCGCCGTTCCCCGGCAACGGCGCCATTTGATGAACGCGAAATCTATCTCTTTAATAGTCGATAATTGTAGTATAGGAGGCGGATTTCAGTCGTCAAAATAGCACAAGCTTTGAATGTTGTGGAATATTTTTACTTGGTAAGTTTACCAAGGTCGGACACAGAGAACGGTGATCTTTAGTTGCGCGGTCTTGAATCGAATTAAATAATCAAATTTATGCTCGATTAATTTATGCGTTGAGAAAATATACAATGCACCGAGATGCAATTGCAAGGAAATATGCAAGGAAAACAATTCAGCACATGATCTGGAATTTGGATTGATGCCAAAAGATGTTAATTGATAACCTCGAAATTTCTCACAGATCAGAAGTTATAATTCAAGAGAAATGATCAGAGTATCAATAAATAATCTCATACATTTTGGGTTCTGACGAAAATTTCTTCTAAATTCCCTGTAGATTAATCCTTAATCGATAGACATTATCTTCGAAAAATACAAGGAAATGAATTTTCAATCTTCCTATCCTAAGCCCCTGCATAAAATAAGTCCTCAACTAATATCTCAACTCCAACAATTTCCTGTAAAATAAATCGTCAATTTTTTCAAGTTACTTGTGGCACATATATGTCAAAATAAGCCTACACATGTCAACTGAAATCCTCAAATAATACTTATTAAAAAGCAATCTCAGATCTGTCCACAAATTATGCAAAGAGATAGAGCATGAAAATAGCTTCAAAATGACATATTGTACGCTAGAATCGGAGTTCGTATGACAAAGATATGATAAAATGAAGTTTCAGGGACTAAAATGTAATTAAAATAAAGTTTTCTTTGCAAAAAGATCCCTGGAGGGGGCTTATCTGTAATTTCAAAACGTCGGAGGGGCTTCTCTGCAATTTACCCGTATTTCTGAAAGTTGCAGGGGAGCCCTTGCAATTTGCCCACAGTGCACGTGCAACACGTGCGCAGGAGCTTCGGGTACGGCGCAGGAGGCTCGGGTGGCCGAGCCTAGAGGTTCGGGCGATCGAACCTGTGGTTAGGACCCGAGGCTGTGGCTTGGTCGACCGAACCCAGGTGGCGGAGTTAGGGAGCTTCGGGGACCCGAGCCCCGAGGCTGGGGTCGAGGCTCGGGGGTGACGCGTGGCGGCCTACGGGCCGTTGGATCTAGGGCCTCGACCCGATCCAACGGCGGCTGGAGCGGGGCGGTGAGGCGGTTGCGGGGCTGGTCGAGGCGGCGCCTCCGCGCGAAGGCGGAGGGTGGTCGGGGCGGCGCCGCCGATGGTGGTGCTCAGTCGAGTGGTGGAGGCGACGCGGAGGAGCTCAGCCTTAGGCGACACACGCCCAAGGCGGAGCTTTGGCGGTCGGAGGCGAGCGGCTACGAGGCAGGAGGCGATGGAACGGCGGAGGCGCGAGGCGCGCGGTCGGCTGAGGCGCGGTGGAGAGGAGGGTTGGGCCTGATCAAGGCGGCCACCGCGCCAGGCGGAGGGTGGTCGGGGCGGCGCCTCCGCGCGAAGACGGAGGTGATGGTGCGGGAACCTGCAAGGTTAGAAAACAAATACACAGGGGAAGGAGGCTGACAGTGAAGCTTGTGGTCGGGGAAGGAAAGGGGAGTCCGGCCTGTGCAAGGCCGGCGGTGTTGTGTTGGGTAGACCGGAGGAAAGAGCACGGGGATTACTTGAGGAATGAAGCTCGACAGGCCGAAGGAGTCCGGAGCAAGAGGAGTCCTCGGGGAGGAGAACAGAGGTTGGCGTAGCCTCTGGATCGCGTCGAAGGGCCGCTGTCACCAGCCGTAGGAGAGGGCGGATGCGATGGAAGGCTGGTGGCGAGGAGCCTTATAGGAGGAGGATGAAGGTTGGCGTTACGAGGTGGGGGCGAAGGTGGAACGACGAGTAACGGCGGAGGTTGGTAATGACCGGAGTAAGCGGGGGTCGCGTTACGGGGGGGGGGGGGGGGGCGAAGGTGGAACGGCTGGGAAGGAGAAGATGGGGTCACGTGCTTGGCACGTGACCCAGCGGTCTGGGAGAGAGGTGGAAAAGTGGGGTGCCACGTGGCACGCCCAGGGGCTGCCACGTGGCACCCAAAAAAAAATTTCGACTTTGGAGAGGGAAAAGAGATAGAAGAGGAACTCGGATCAAAAAAATTCCTTAACGAAAGTTGTTCGTCTCGACGAGATCTACAACTTTCATGAAGGACTCATGAGCAAAAGAGGTCATCTGCGAGAAGTGGTATTTTTTGGCGGTTCTCCTTGTGTATAGAAAACCGATTTTTTGGATTTTGTATTTTTTTGGTGGTTTAAAAAGGATAAAAAATATAAAAAAATACAATAAAATTAATTACACATTAATCTAATTTTTTTGTATTTTTAATGGATAAGAAATTAGGAAAATAAAATAGAAGTAAGGAACACACAAATTTTGTACAGACAGATAACGGACACTTGGACTCGGTTAGTTTCTTTGAATTCAGTTTTGATCTGGATTTGGATTTTTGCGTTGCTTAATAAAACTTTCATCAAAGAATACAAGTGAAGAAGAAATAAAATTAAAATAGTTAAATAAGGACCTAAAAACTCAGATCAAAAATAGCAAAAAGTTAAAATGCGCAAAAGAGGCCCAAAACCCAACTTTCACAAATGAGCTCCGAATTTTACGAAATTGGTCTTGTTTTGAAGGTATTTGAAAATGGAGTACTTTAAAAGTGAGTAGACCAAAATCGGACACTGTATGTGGGAGATATGCTTATTTTAGTCTATCAGATGTGAAATTTGACTTTGGGATTATTTGACACTTATTGGGGTTAGTAATTTTTTTGTATTTTTTGTTTAATAAGGTTAGTAATATCTACACAATGGAGGTGGTTTTGGGTTAATCGGAGTTAGGATGAATTAACTAAAAATGTGAGAAGTTAGCGGCTTTTTGGGCTAATTTACACTTGGGATTTTTAATGCAATTTATGCAGATGAAATGCGGATATTATTTACACATGCATGATGGCTAATAATGCTCTATTAATGATTAATTACAGGTGGATGATGGAGGACAGAGCCTAAATGACCAATTTTAGCATGATGAATACGAGATTCATCAGTCTGTCTGGGCCATCTTCGAAGGGATGGCTGAGAACTCGAGAGTCGTTGACTCTACTCGGGTATTTCAAAAAGCCCCGCAGCCACCACATCACTGAGAGCATCACAAGGTGGCTAATATCGCAGAATATGAATCCAACACCAACATGGGCTTCATTAGCGAGAAATTAATGTTGGTGGATGTGATTCAGAAGCAAGTTCAAGACTTACTGCGAGAGTTGGAGAAACTCTCATCTCTACCTCAACAGCTGAGTGATCTTTCGAAGAAGGTTTCCGATCTTCAACTCCAGTACCAGCAGTGCCAATCTTCTTCGACCGTACAACCAGCACGGAGGATCTTACCCGCTCCACCCACCCGTCAGATTCACTACGTACAGAGCGAGCCAGAGACTCCGCAGATTGATTGGCATGAGGATCAGTCTCACGCCAATCCAGGACAGATCACCAGCAATGCATATATGGAGGTGGAGCCGCAAGACACTCTCGAGATTAACGGGATTCGGTATACTCCGATTCAGCAACCGAGTATACCGCATCATCATCAGTAGCCGTACAGTCAGCCGCAGCATGGATGTCCACATTTTCAGCACCGCCAGAATTTCACGCAGCAGCAGTCTCACCAGAATGTTTATCAGAGACCACAATCACACCAGTATCCTGCTCATTATTCACAGACTTATTCTTATCAACAGCCGCAACAATCTTCCTCTACACCGCAGAGATTCTCCCAGCCTTCCACCTCTCAGCAATACATGCCAAGGCAGGAGAGAGGACCAAGCCAGGGCCACCACACCAAACCTGAGATGTCTTCACAAGCCCAGGCACTTAATCAGATCATGGATATGCTGAGTACGCTCCAGATGGCACATAAAAACGAGATGGAGCAGGTTAACCGTCGTCTGGACAAGTTAACCGCACCAAAGACCACGCTTCCAGCCCTGCCTCAGATGAACCCGAATAACAAGAGGAGGCATCCAGATCAGGTAGAAACTACAGGTATGATCTCTTTTCCTGAATTTTTATCTAACTTCATTCGTCGCAGGAGCGGTAGATCGCCACGAGCACCTGCTGGAGTAGAAGAGAGGGCACTTGACGAGGAGCAAGAGCAAATCCATGATCCGCAAGAATCTGATGTTGAGGAGGAGAACCAGCATATTGACGAGGACAATCCAAGAGCCGGGAGCGATGCCGATACAGTTGATATGGACACTGGCGAATCAGACAATGACATCACGCCAGATCATGCAGATACTCCCGAGAAAAACATATCTTCCCATGTCTTAGAGAATTTTGTACATAATTCTGAAACTCTCGATGCACAAGCTGATTCCAATAGCAATAAAAATTCTGATTTTCTGATCCCTGACTTCGTTCCTTTTCCCGATGCTCCGTTTGGAAAAGAAAAGAAAAATAATAAAAAGAATGTTGTGACTCCAGATACTGAGTGTTTGCTTAAAGATCACATCTTTTTGAAGATCCCGCTTCATGATGCCTTAGATCATTTTCCTACGCTTAAGAATCAATTGAAAAACCGATGCACCACGCGTAGGAAAAAGATATCCCGTACAGAGAAACACGTTTTGACTAAGGCTACATCTTTGTGCTATTCAGAATAAGATACCTAAGAAGAAGAAGGACTTAGGGGCACATTATGTCAGATGCGAGATCGCAAAAGTCGAATTCGATCGCACTCTATTAGATAACGGTTCCTCGATCAATTTGATACCCTCTTCTTTACTCGATAAGCTCGAGTTAGGTCCTCTTTACAAATCCCACGCGATCTTTCAATTTGCTGATAGATCCGTAAAGAGACCTAAGGGTATATTAAGGAACGTTATCATAACTGTGCAGGATTTGCAATTCCCAGTGGACTTTACAGTCCTGGACATTAATTGCCCTACACAGTTACACCTTACCCCGATCATCTCGGGAGGCCTTTCTTAGAGACCGCAAAGGCTCTCTTTGATTATGATACAGGGAAGGTATCTTTTTGCGTCGAGGACGAGAAGGTTCATATAGAGATAACGAGAGAATCCAACACATCTAGTGATGCATCTTCGGATTTCTTGAGTTTTTTAGCCACCTGCGACGACATGGATGAGGTCCATCTTGACGACCTTGAAAGGTATCAAGTAGAGACCCAACATTTCCTAGCAGAGGATGGGTCCGAGACTACGGTTAGCGGTTCTTCAGACGGTAATTTATATTTTAGTTTGGATGATGAGAAGCAGAGGGATCAGACTTCTGACAAACTTATTGCAGACCTTTCAGATTCAGAGACTTTAAATGATTCCTCCGCCTCAGATGATCTAGAGCGAATTTCATTTACTTGAGTTATTTTCCTCTGATCATTCTGAGGAGTCAGATGATGTTTTGAACATCATCTGTAGTCCGACTCTAGAGCACATCGACATGGTGGATAATCAGAATGCCGACAAATCCACAACCAATACAGATCCCATTACTCATACGGAGGATGTTTCAGCAGCGCCAGAATCTACCTTACCAGAGTTAAAAACATTGCCACCAAACATGAAATATGCTTTCCTTGCGGGTCCACATCAACAGTTTCCGATCATTATCAGTTCATCATTGACCGATTTCAAACTATAGGTAATCTAAACCCAAACTATTAGCAAACCCGACGCGTCGAGTGCTGATAATCGTTAATCATTTCCCAATTGCCAGGAGCCACGTCTATTCGACCTTGGCCTTTCCCTATTACCTTTGGTTGTAGCTTTCTAATCTGTCTACTGACATCCCCCCCCCATAGACCCCCACCCTTAGTACCCCTGGTATCCTAATAGGCTAATACCATGCCTGCGTCAGCAGGAGTTAGTGGTGCGGATGTCCCGCATTGGAACTCCTGTATTCATGCTAGAATGCTGTCGGAACTGAGTCCCACTACCCTTAGACTCACTCTCCAGCTAACCAACTAGCTTTAGTCGGGAACTTGTAAACTCGTGTTATGATTTGGCCTCAACGCATTCTCAATCCAAAATCCTTTCCTCTAAAGTAGGTTCTTGATCAAGAATCTCGTCTGATGGAGATTCTAGAAAGAAACCACAAGGCTATTGGGTGGACTGTACCCGATCTTCGCGGGATTAATCATGCTTTGTGTTTGCATCATATCTATCTCGATCATGACAGCAAACCCTCCAGAGAGTTTCAGCGTAGGCTGAATCCGGTTTTACGAGAAGTTGTCAAGAAAGAGATTATGAAATGGTGTGACGCAGGGTTCATTTATCCCATCTCCAACTCTGAATGGGTCAGCCCATTACATGTTGTCCCGAAGAAGTCGACAATTCAGATGGTTAAGAATGAGAATGGAGAGGAGATTCCAAAGAGAGTAACCACGTCGTGGCGGGTGTGTGTTGACTACAGGAAATTGAACACCGCGACGAAGAAGGACCACTTCCCGTTGCCTTTTATAGACCAGGTCATAGAACGGTTGGCAGGGAAGGAGTACTTTTGTTTCCTTGACGATTACTCCGGATACAACCAGGTATCAATTGCTCCGAAAGACTAGGAGAAAACCACCTTCACATGTCCGTTCGACACGCATGCCTTTAGATGGATGCCCTTTGGATTATGCAACACTCCCGCTACTTTCCAAAGATGCATGCTTGCTATTTTTGCGGACATGGTCGGTGATTTTCTAGAGGTTTTCATGGATGATTTTTCGGTCTGTGGTGAGTCCTTTAACGATTGTTTAGCGCACCTAGACCAGGTTCTTAAAAAGTATTGTGAGGTAGATCTCATTCTGTCTTGGGAAAAGAGCCATTTTATGGCTACTCACGGGATTGTATTGGGGCACGTCATCTCCCAGCGAGACATGGAGGTTGACCCTGCCAAGGTGGATGTCATCAAAAGACTCGAACCACCATCCAACATTAAACAATTACGGTCATTTTTAGGGCATGTAGGCTTTTACCGACGGTTTATCCAAGACTTTTCTAAGATTGTCCAACCGTTAACTGAGTTATTAGGCAAAGACATCGAGTTCTTGTTAGATGATAAATGTCTTAATGCCTTCCTCACACTAAAAGACAAGATTATCAGTGCTCCTATCCTACAGCCTCTTGATTGGTCTCTACACTTCGAGATCATGACAGATGCTTCAGATTTTGTGGTCGAGGCTGTATTAGGACAGAGGAGGAATGTACTTCCCATTGCCATCCACTATGCTAGCAGAATCTTAGACGATGCACAACGTAATTACACAGTGACAGAAAAGGAGATGTTGGCAGTGGTATTCGCTCTAGATAAGTTCCGATCATATCTTCTTGGCTCTAAAATCACAATCTATACTGATCATTCAACTATTAGGTTTCTGATGGAAAAGAAGGATGCTAAGACATGCCTTCTTAGATGGATTCTATTACTTCAGGAATTCGATTTGGACATTAAAGATAAACCTGGGGTAAAGAATGTGGTAGCTGATCACCTCTCCCGATTATAGACACCAGATCAAACTTTAGATGAGTAAACGCCAGAGATTGCAGAGAGATTTCCTGACGAGAGCATCTTTGTGATTACCGAACTTCCATGGTATGCAGATATAGTGAACTTTCTGGTCATACAGAAAAGTCCTCAAGGTTGGCCAAAGAATCGAGTTGATAGACTAGTTTCTGAGGCACGATATTACCACTGGGAGGATCCGATACATTTTCGTGAAGGACCGGATTGTGTTTACATGCGTTGTATTCCTCAGGAGGAATATAATAGTGTCCTCACTTGGTGTCATTCTTTAGAAGCAGGAGGACATCACTCGGGGAAGAGGACAACACAAAAGGTACTTTAGAGCGGACTATGGTGGCCAACTCTTACTAGAGATGCTTCCACATTTGTAAAGAGTTGCCCGGATTGTCAGAAAGCAGTAGGGACAGTCAGTGCTAGAGACGCAATGCCGATGCGACCCATTATCATTTGCGAGATTTTTGACGCATAGGGCATATATTTCATGGGACCGTTCCCTTCCAGCAGCGGCTTTGAGTACTTCCTTCTAGCTGTAGATTATGTTAGTAGATGGGTGGAGGCTATACCCGCACGAACCGCAGACAGTAAGACCGTTTGCAAATTCCTAAGAGAACACATTATTTCGTAGTTCGGGATCCCACGTATTCTTATTTCAGATGGGGGTAGCTATTTCATTAATAAGGAGGTCAAAAAGCTAGTGAAGCAATACAACATTGATCACAGAGTAGCTTCTCCTTACCACCCACAAACAAACGACATGGCTGAAGTTTCAAATAGGGAGGTGAAATCAATTCTTCAGAAACTAGTACGATCGGATAGGAAGAACTGATCACAGATTCTAGATCAGGTTCTTTGAGCATATCGTACTGCATACAAAACTCTCTTAGGTACTTCACCGTTTTGATTGGTTTATGGAAAGTCGTGCCATTTGCCTGTAGAGATCATGCACAAATCTGAATAGGCTATTCGAGAAATTTTACTGGATACACAGAAAGCAGGAGACAAGAGAAAGATTGATCTGAATGAGCTGGTAGAGATTCAAAATCAAGCATACGAGAGCACTCTAATTTATAAGGACAAAGTGAAGAAATGGCATGACAGACATATTCGGCACAAGAGCTTTGTCCCTGGGCAGAAAGTTTGGTTGTTCAATGCGAGATTGAGAATTTTTCCTAGCAAATTAAAAAGCAAGTGGGAAGGACCTTACATAGTCAGAACGGTGCACGACAATGGCAGTATAGCAATATCAGATGTGTCACCTGGTGCAGAACCGTTCGTGGTTAACGGGCAGGTGCTGAAACATTTCGTCGAGATTACTGATCATCTGGACCATACTGAAGTGATCTATTTTGTACAAGAATCATGATCATTCTTTCACCTCACCTCATCATGTACAAATACTTTTGAGCCATTCGATTTCTAGAGAACCGCAACACTTGTATATTCTTCGTAGACCACAATCGTCCCCATTTTTTGCTCGTCTTCTATGCTTAGGGTACCAGATCCTAAGTATGGGGGGACCAATTGTTCGCTGATTGACGTTTTATATTTTGTTCCGACTCTTTTGTATATCCTTTCTTCTTCACAAATCACCGGTCTCTGAATTTTGACTACACTCTTTTCTATACTTAGGATGCCTTATCCTAAGTATAGGGGGGACCGAGTGATTTCGATGATTTCGTATCCTTTATTCCTATTGAGATTTCGTTATTTATTCTTTTCACTCAGTCATCTCGTTTTTGCTCTCCCGTTATACTTACAATTACCTGATCATAAGTATAGGGGGATGGTTGACTGACTTGTTTTCATATATTCTTTTTCACCCACTTTTACTTAGCATGAGTTATATCCTCCTTTTTTTCTTTTGACGCTATGGGGACATAGCTCAAGCTAAGTATAGGGGGGTGCGTATATATTGTATATATACTTTTGTCCATAACTCGTACTTTTATGTATTTTCTATATCTATAAAATCCATAAAAAGTGGGTGAGGGTTAATATTAAAATCTATCTATAAATATATTTATTATTTATAAAATCCTTGTAAATAAGTAAAATATGTCTAAAATCTGTAACTAAAATTTATATTAAAAATTTGTATAAACTTTGTATTTAAAAAATTGTATAATACTTATTCAAAATCCTATTTATTAAAATATGTGTAAAAATCATTTAATCCTCGTAAAATCTCTTATAAATAAAATCTGTAAAATACATTAGATATTTAAATGAAATAAAATATATCTTGTAAAATCCGTGTATAAAAAGAACTTGTATATAAAAACCAAAAAATCCATAAAAAATTACAAAGTCCTAAAAGTCATAAAAATTACAAAATCTGTAAAATCCATAAAAACGAGTAAAATTCAGAAAATATACCTCACAAAAACATGGTTGCATTTGCATTCGCATTTTTCAGAATACGTTTGATTTCTGGAGCTAAGGATTGAGTCTAATCTAAAGGATGGAGCTTGATCACGGCTTTTAACTTCCATTGTAAGGAGCCTAGTTAGGATATGGAATTTACTCTTCAGCTCTGTGACTTCAAATCTTTGGGTTCCATAAGACCATATTCGGGAAATCAAGTCATATGTGCTTAAGTAGACCATTTGGTGTCATCCGTACAACTCTACACCAATGAACCAATCTTGAACACATGCACTCTGCACTTAGCTCGATTTACGTGGAGTTGCGAAGGGCAGTACATATTGGTAGTGCGTTTTTATCCTTGTCTTTGCGGCATTGAAGTCTAAAGACGGGAGAGATTGGGGTTGCGATAGTCGCTTCAGATGAGGGAAGGATCTGCTGACACAATTTTTCTAAGACCTCAAAAAGGGACGGAACAAAAGATGCTATATCCGTCGAGGCACAAAGAGATGAATGCAGTGCAAGCAAATTACAAAATCAAATCAAAGAAGAAGCCACCAAATACAAATACGACCACAATGGTCCAAGCTTCCACCAAAAATGCCTGCACATCTTCATGGAGACTTAGCTACACCGGTTGAGCTTTACAAGGAGATCCGTCTACACTGGTCGCACTCCACTTCTTTTCGCATTCTTCTACTTTCTCTCTATACTCGATTGTGGACATAGCACGAACTGACCTCAGAAGGGAATACCTCCCTCCCCGAGGAAATAGTAGCTGGATGAGGAAGCAATAGAAGTGTATAGCCTGGATGGACGGTTTCTTCGGTTCTCTAAGCAGGAAGAGCTAAATCAATTCACACACTGTACATATTGACTTCAAGGATGACAGAGTTTGCGATATGAATATGTGAGTCTGAACTAGCCGATGAAGTGATCTCTAATAAGGATTTGTGGAATCTGAGAACTGTTGAGGATAAAATCCTAATCCTAGTTAAGGCTCCAACAAAATGCTTGTTTCAGGCCCGATCGAGCTCTATCCTTTGTCTGTTCCCATGAATTGGTTTAGGAAAACAAATTCATTCTAGCTTTCCTTCTTTTTTACTTACTTTTCAAATAAGTGTTTGCTAAGGGACTAGCAAAGTTTAAGTATAGGGGGTTGATGAATCCATGATTCATTAACTTTTCTGTCGCATTTGTCTTAAAACCCTTAACAAATACATGTAAATATTCAATAATTCCCATCTTTTAGTCAAATTTCATTCATGAATAAATATTCAATTTTAAGCATAAAAACATGTAAATAAATAAAAGAATAAAAATAAAGAAAAGAAAAGAAGGCAGATTGTGAATATGTAAATATGTACAATATGACTTATAAATATAAATATAACTGCAAGGTATATTTATATAACCTAAACTCCGTGACCAAGTCAGCATGAATTGGTTGACAAACCAATAAGTAGGGGGAGATAAGGAAAGAAAATCCTAAAAACAAATTAAGACATACTTCATGTACTTCTCACAATTTATCAAATAAATACAAAATTTTATTTATTTTTAATTAACTCATATAAACATATTTTTCACCAAACTCTTTTTCTAATTATTTCTAAAAATGTATATAAAAATATAAAAATAAATTAAAAATATTACCCTGTACATATACCAAGAAATCCTACTTGTAAATTGTCAAAATCTCAACATCCGAACATCAGAACTTCTTCATACGAATCCAATTTCACTCTACTCACCTTTAAAGTTCATAAAATAATATTTTCTAATTAATAAAGGTGGTTTCATCGAATTCGAAGTCCATTTGCAAAAATCGATTTTGGGACCAAATGACAACGGGGTTTCTGGGCTATTTATTTTATGTAGAACACATTATTTATAATTTTATAAATTTTGTAATTTTTAATTATTTTTATGATCTCTTAATTTAACCTTAATTTATTTTAGAATTTTTGGAGCTTATTTATTATTTTAATAAAATCAAAAACCCTAAATTATAGGTAAAAATGAACTAGATAATTGATACCCATATTTATTAATATATGAAAGTTAATTTATTAAAATCCTTAAAAATTCACACAATTCTTATTTATTATTCTAATAATTAAGAAAATATAAAATTAATATTTAATTATTTATTTAACAAATTAAAAATTCAAAACCTATTTATCTATACATATTTATTAATATAATATTTAAATTTCGAATAATATTTATTATTTATAAAAATTAATTATTCCATAAATTAGATAATTTAATTATTTACATTTCGTGTTTTTATACCTAATTAAAATAACTTTATTTACCATTTACTATTGAATTTACAAGAATTTTAACTCATCTGGCCAACCAGGTGCTTACACGTGTCAGCACCTGGTTCATCTTCCTCAAGAAGCAGTTAACAAAGTCGTTCCACTCGGCCTTCTTCATCGAATTATATAGCGCGCCTCTCAACCTCCTCCGACGATCTAATCCGTTGAATTACTTCCCCTAACAACCAAGATCATCGCCCACTATTAGATTCAACTTGGGGATCACGAAATCGGTCTATTTAAGCCCCTAAAGTTGGATATTCCTAACTAACTCTCCTGCAACCACCTGAAGCTCCAACTTCCAGTGGCCGACTCCTAACTTCTCCACCTCACTCCGCCTCACTCCGATGGTGACAGCACTCGAAGACGATCCCGCGTGGAAGAAGAAGCATCGGAGGAGAAGTTCCAAGGCGAATCTCAGCCTTGCATCGTCGCCACCGCGCGTCCAGCTCTGGTGAAGATCGGCTGTCGCAGCAGCTATCTGAGGTAATACACCTTAGTTTTCCCAGATTTATTCCTCCACCTTCATCATAATTCTTCTCGATCTTCGTGCCACGGTTAGCGTGTCTAATCACGTAGTTAGTTAGTTTAATCCTAAAGCTTAGACGCTCAATCAAAATCCACTCACAAATCATTTCAAATTCAACTCAAATCGCAATTCATTTCTCGAACATTTCTCACGCCTAATCTCACATATACTGGAAATGCCATTTTCGAGCTTGCAAAACTATAACCCATTGGCCGATTACTTGTGAATCGAGCATGCAACATCTTATTTGCAGGTTCGTTTTTAATCTGGAGCAATTCCAAATCATCTGGAGCCCTTCATCTTCACGAAAATTGCAATTCAAAGAAGGTGCATCAACCATCCTTCAGCCGCCAGGAACAATGGATCGCCACCTTCGTCGACCTATAGCCAGCGCTTTGAGCCATCTCCGCCTGACTTCCACTGCGGGCGAGCTCGAGGGTTAGAGGTGTAACCCTCTGGCTCCGCTGGAAGGCCCAGATCGACACCAACTGTCGATGAAAAATCGGAGAAGGAGAGCCCATCAGCAGCCTGCATAACAACTTCAAGAACCGCAAGAACACCCCGCGCTACAGGCTTGCGAAACGTGGCGCGCGTGGGGGCGTCAGATCAGCGCCAGATCATCTAATCTAGTCCGTTCAGACCACAACGGTGTGAATTTTGCACACTAAGCCCAGAAGACTTCCAGAATTTCCAGAAGCTCCAAGATTTCCAATAATTGCTATTAGGTCCCTCTGCAGGGATCTAATTGCAATAATTCATATTTTCTTTACGATTTAGTCCCTGACAGAGGACCAAACAGTAGACTTGTTTGTTTCTTTTTCTTGCACTTATACCCCTGGCTTGTAGGGGAGTTTTGGACCTAGTTTTGACATAATTTTTTGTAGATTTTCTTGGAGTAGTTACGCAACTACATCCACGAGGATTTTGGTCATTTTCGTGTATTTTCGACGTGTTTTTATCGCATTTTGATTCGTCACAAATCGACTCCGTTTTGATTTGTTTTCGTGTGTTATTCGAGCCCGTTGCTCGACCATTTACCTACTATATCATATCATCTATACTTCACCTATATTTCACCTATTATATAGTAGGTAAATTGTTTGAAAAATATCACTTTGAAAAATAAATAAAAAATTGAAAAGAATGGAATCAAATAAAAATTAAAAAAAATAAAAAAATCTTATAAAAATTGTCTCTTTTTCCTTGATCACTTTAAGAAGAGATAAAATAATCACAAAAATATTTTCTCTTAGCAAAATGAAAGTACCCTATTCTGCCTCCTTGTGTTCGACCCAGGCACACTTCCCTGGTTAAATAATTAGTGTAGGTTTTCTTTAAAACCGAATTTGTTTGGTCGATTAGGATCCTTTTACGGCTTTTCTACACCGATAACTCTATCACATTAAAAGCCGCAATCAGATTTTAGCCGCATCGGGCTTCGATCCATTTTATGGAGAAGGGATGAGCATGATTTGGGGATGAAGATTCAGGTTGCAGTTGTTGATTTGGATGGGGATTTGGGTCGTTGACGATAGCTGTAGAGGGTGAGGTTTCGTTGGCGGCCTGATTCATGAAGTTATTGGAGTGGCGATCGTGGAAGTGTAGGAGATCTATGATGGGCGATTAATGGTGGAGATACCAACGAGGATGTCTTCTCTCAGCGGGAGATGAAGGAGGTTGGATGGATGGTGGTCTACACGGTGGGGTTGGAGTTAGGTGCTTTGTTTGGGTTGTCGAGGATGAGGCGAGATCTTAGGTCTCACGAGTGGGGGCATCATCTTCGATGAAGGTGGCTAGGTCGGAGAACGAGTGCTGTGGAAGGGGGGGGAGGGGGGGAGGATGAGGTTTGGGGTGGTGGAGGAGGAGGATGAGGAGGGGGTGGGTGCATCAAAGGAGGATGGACTTTCTGACCTATCTATTCAAAGTTATGACCCTTGTGTCCCAAAAGAAAATGTCTATTAAGGAAGTGATAGAACGACAAGAAGTTAGAGGCAATCTGATATTCTAAAAAAGGGAGGAGTATAACTGATATTGCAATATCTTAGCGGTACACAATTGTTAAAATTTATAAATATATTGCAACGAATATTATTCATTTTTTACTTCTTTAAATTTCCAATGATTATCCTATTCATTGCTATATTCCTATCAACAGCTCATATAACAATAATTATCCATTGATTTTTCTTCTAATTGTTGTTAAATTTAATAATGATCAATACAAAATTTAATGAATAAATCAACAAATAAATTACTACTATATACATTTAACAACGATATGACATCCGTTGCTAATTTCAAGAAGAAAGGTTAATTTTACAATAAATAATATTCATTGGTATATATCTAATATTGGAAGATATGATAATGAATATTCAAATTATTTATTGTCTCAGATTAATTTTCTTTTAGTGTATAAAAGTAGCCATTACAATGAAAATGACCTATGATAACAAATATCCATTACCATATCTTCAATGTTGTATATATAAAGATCGATATTATTTGGTAAAATCATATCCGCTATTTGAACTTGCAGTAAATATCACATTCGTCGTTATATTTCCAGCAAAGAATTATGAAACAACTATCTTTCATTTTTTAAATTATCAAATAATAATATATAGTTGTGTGTTAGCAATGCCTTATACCATAACAATTACATTTATTGATTTTTATTCCAATAGTCTCTATACTAATAACACAACAATGGCTAAATTGATAACAATTGATGCAATTTTATTGAAAAAATAAAAAGATAGTCGTTGGTATATAAGTACTTTAACAACAATTTAACATTTTTTTTACAAAATACAAGAATAAAAGGTATATTTACAATGGGTAGCATTCGTTGTTATAATGACATTGGAGACATGACAAAAAATGTATTATTCTTAAATACAGACCAAAATTTCATAGTTTGATATCTTTCTTTATTCATATATCATTTTCATATTAATCATATTTTTTTATCACATAACCATCAACATGAGATTATTAACATTTTATAATAAATTGATGTTTCTATTGCATTGAAAATATATTATATCATCATGTTTATTTTTAAAATTAAAATTCTTAAATGTATCATTCCTTAAAATGTTATAATGCTTTTAAAATTTGATTCTCGAAAATTGGTATTAAACACTATGCTATAATTCCATTACGATTTTATTGCATTTTTTATTGTCATTACACTAGGATCCCACCACTTATTGAACAAAACACTATCCTATTTTTGTAAAATTCGACCCATATTTTGTTAAAATACCCTTATGTTTAATCCTTTTTATTTTATTAAGAAACATAGTGTAATATTTGAAAATTCTTTTGTGTTATTATCCATCTATTTATACTATATCACCTCAAATTTCACTTTGCAAAATTATTACAGTTTACTATATATTAAAAAAACACACTTGATTTTTAGTAGAAATTTCTTTTCTTTTATTTGATATCAAGGAAATCTAAAAATTAGGGATTGTGTGTCTCTCTGGGTACAACTCTAAAAAAATGGAAGAATTCTTTATATTTTTCATAAAAACTAAAAAACATTGAAAATTTCCTCCATTTTATTATAAAAATTCAAATGCTCATGTTATGTCTCAAATCATTCCCTATAAATTAAAAATTAATTTATGTATTTTTAAAGCCATTTTTTGTTTTTGTCATATTTGTATGTTTTTTAGATCATAGCTTACTCTTGTTTTTCCTTTGTTTTCTATTTTATAAAAAATATCCTAAAAATACTTCCAAAACACCTTTTATTGTTTAGTAACCTAAAATATTCTCATTTTCTACCCAGTTATCACTATTTTGTCTTACTTAAATCTTAAAAACCTAAAAGACAAAATCCTCTATAAAATATAAAAAATTAAAAAAATACTTAACAATTTTAAAATATAAAAAGGAAATGCAAGAAAAATAAATTTTAAACAAAATAAATAAATAAATAATCACATAAAATTCGAAACACCTCAAAACTTTACTAAAGCACCATTTGGGATTTATATTGGACAATTACGTCTACTTCCTTAGTCACCTATCCTTACACGCCTAGGTAGCTATTTCAAGTCTGCCTCATTGAGTTTAATGTTGTCGATTGGAAAGTGAAACCACTAACTCAATACTTCCTTTTTTGGTTTGAATGTTGTTTTCTCTATACGATAGTGTCTCATTAAATCATTAGAATTAGCATTAGAGAAATACCATATCACTCATCATCACATAACTTTCCTTTCTTTTTTCTCTCGATGTTATTCTTCACGACACTACTAATCTTCTATACTTTGATTCGTAAAGCCACCCACCAATCGAGGGAATCGCTCCTCTTTCATATAAAAAGATAATTGTAAGGGCATGAAGATTTCGACGAAATCCTAGTCAATAAAATAAATTTTGCATTCCTAACATTTAAGAACTATTTAATGAGTAAAAGTGAATACAAGAATGCGCTTCTTTTGTCTTTTATATACTATCATTTTAATATCATTTGTTGCGATTCAATGCTAAAAAAATTTGATTTTTTTGTAAGAACGTCAAAAGCAAATTGTTTAGTTCTCCATAAGCGAGCCGTGATAAAGTTCGTTATAACTAGCTCAAAGAGGTTGAAAGACAAAAAAACCTTGGCCTTATAGCCCACAAGAGAAAGAAAAGAGAGAGGAGATTGACTCGCAATGATCAATAGCATTCGGTTTAACAAGCAAGATGGATTGTGTACATCCATCCTGAGAGATTTGAAGAAAGTTCTACACCTAACATTCCTAGTTTTCCACTTGTAAGATATCACATATCTCATCACACACAATATGAAATATTTTTATAAAAACTTGTTTAGCAAACTACTCAAGAGAAAAACAAACTTTTTGACAAGATAATGTTAGTGATTTGTTATCTTATTTTTTAATATTTACCCAAATACCTAACAATACCTAACCATGAAAATACTATGACTTAATTCTTCTTCTTATAAGGGATAAGGTCCCCATAGTTCCGAACTCCATGTCAGACCACGAGAGGCGGACAACGTCAACCCCAATCGCAGAAAGAGGGTAAATATTCTAGGGTTTCCAAAGCGAGCAATCGCTCGTTCTTTGATCGTCGCCTGATCCTTTCCTTCATGGAGATGACCCAATTCGCGATGGTAACTCTCGTCCCCTCCGATCGCTTCTTTCAAAATTATATTTTTGATGGTCTGCTGCTGTCTCTCGCCGATTCTGTGATTTAAGAGTTCTTTGTTGTCATGCGGACTAACTTAAAACTCAACTGGCCACTGCTGGTTTTGGGTAATTAATTAGAAGAAGTGTAGTATATCGATTCTGGAGTGTGCTTAAAATCTCTTATTTTGATATGTTGTGTTGCTGTGTTTTCTTATCTTGAGGAAAGTTGCGACTTTTTGCTCTTCTATCTTTTTATTGCTGTCAATTTGCTTAGCACTGACTTCGTTTGTTGTAATTAGAGAGAGAATATTAGTGGAAAAGAGTTTGAGAAGTTGCTGAGATACATTGTTTTGGAAAGAATTTGCAGCACAGTAAAATGTTGGTTGTAATTGGTGTTGGATATGGTAAATTTAGAGATCTTGGTAGCACGACCGAGACAACAAGACCAAACTAATATATGCAGGCATAGCATGATGTGGGATCAAGGTCCAAAACTTATATACCAGTTGGACAGATTATTTTTATGTATTAATTCAACACAATGGGTTTTGTAGAGATCGAATGGTGCGAAGGATTGTTGTCTGTTTTGGTTGAATGAGACTTTTACTGTTATTTGTAAATCATTTTTTTTGGACTCCTATTTTTACTCTAGTTCTTATACTTTCAGGTTGAGGAATTAGCGCAGCTTGTGAAGGATAACTTATTTTCTAAGCATCTTATTCTCTCGGCAGAGAGCACATTGGTTGAGTTTCTTCAAAATGACACGAGGTAAATCCAGTTCATTCTATACGGATCCAAATTTTTCTGGACATAACTCTGCAACATTCTAGGCTTGTGTGTTTACGTTAGTGTCATGACTTGGTTATCTGAGCCCTGCATTCCACTTGGTTAGCATGTGTTACACGATACCCTGCATTATCATTATCGTCTATGACATTTTTATTATAGGATTTGAAATACCAATACTCCCCATTTGCAGTCTGTGGGATTAAAAAGGTGTTAGGGGATACAAACTCAAGAGAAGCCATGTCCTGTGACATCTTGAGGCCAGTTTAAATGTTCTTAGATCCGCATCCCTTAAGAAACCATCCTCTATATCACCATGTTTTTATCTAGAGAAGACTATCAATCCCGTCTCCATCAGTTTATCGAAACCGAACTGATTTATTCAAGATCGACTTGAAAAAATCAAAACAATTCCTTTGAAAAAAAATCAAAACAGTGGATTGGACCTTGAAAGGTCAATAACTTGATCTGTACATGAAAGACCAAATCAAGTAAACATGGGATGTCTTGCAAAATCTATTTCATATTTAGAAATGGTGCTTGGGTCATGTGTGTTTCTCATTCATTCCCTGGTCACTCGTCTGTTGGGGAAAATAATCAACAGTCTTGGCGGATGTTAGAAGCGAGAATTCTCACACCATGTATCCTCTTGATCAACCAAATGACTCAAGACAGAAAATTCCAATTACCACACTCTCTCCCATATGCATCCACATTCGCAGCTGAACCTCCCTAGAGATTCAACCATCATTTCCGTCTTTTTCTTTTTTCTTTGAGTGAACCACCCATCATTTTCTCCAAGGAAATTCAGCATCTGCATTGGCCTGGAAGTGTTATAGTCAAACGAGATCGTGCCATTTGCTGTTCAACTTCTTCTTGCTGACAGCCTTGCATAACTTTAGGAGTGATACTTCTTAAATATGCATCCTCTTGATCAACCAAACAACTAAAAAATTCTCCAATTACTGCAGTCCCTCTCATTTGCATTTGAACTGCTATAGATTTTTTCCTGGTCAAACGGGATTGCACCCTTTGCTGTCATTTCCAACATTATCCTCTAATAAGGTTTATTTTTTTTTTAAATTTTTCCGCCTTTGCTTTGTTTCTTTACGTGTTCATTATGTATATTGGGCAAATATTGCAGTCCTAATGGAGTCTTGGAGCTAGAACCGATGTCTGCCTACCATCGACTACTTCTGCACCGTCTTGCAGAGATTTTTGGGTACAGATATTTTAAATTCCCCATGTTATTATTTCCTGGGGTTATGCTGACTTTCATCTTTTCTGTGCTTGGCTAAGAGTTTCTTGCTCTTTGCATCATTTTCTATTTAATTTGACTAAATTACTTGTGCTTTTCAATATTAACAGGTTTTTTCATGACTCCATTGGAGAAGGCGATGATCGGCATTTGGTTTTGGAACGATGTCCTGACTCATCAATGTATAGGCAAATTTATGATTTCAGAATGGATGCAGTCCCGTTGTTTCTTTTTCTTGATGTTGTACCGTGCTTCATACTTGTATTCTAAGTTCTAACACACCCAATGGTTTGATTTGAAGACCTCCAGTCCTTGTAAGTGACATTTTGGGGGAGAATGACGATTATGAGCCTGCCACATCAACCCATATTTTAAAACGAAAAGGTCAGCAAGGTAAGTTTTTCTAGCTCTCATTTGGTTGAAAAACAATAAGTTATTTGTTTTATCAAGCACGGTTTTTGCAGAAACTTGAGACATTACTGCATGAGTAGATTTTTTTTATTTATTCTAAATTACATTCTCAAGATGAATTACCTGACTAGTTGTTGTCCTTCCTGAAATGAATTTCAAAAGTTGGTGCATCCACTCTGTAGGCTGCATTATTTCACGGCATTGGCACAAAATTATCTGTCTTATTTTATATAAATTTACACTTACTATATAAACTGAAACCAGGGCAGTATTAAAAGATCTTTCCTGATTAACTTAATCCTATGTTTATTATCTCGTCATAGAGACGGAGAAAAGAGCTGAACCTTTCTCTCCATCCATGACCATAGAGGAGAGGGAAATGGCCTATTTGGCTGCTCGAGAGAGAATTTTTGCTTTGCATTTGGATGAAGGAAAAGATCATGTCAAACCCAAGCCCAGAAATGTCCCTGACGTTGCTCGACGAATGATTGCTCATGCTCTCGGGCAAAGGATTTTACCTTCTAGTCCTTCTCTTCAAAGAAGTGAAGATAGACCATGCGAGCACCAACATTTGACTACAGAGGATGTTTTTGCAAGATCATCTCCAAATGCCTGCAATAATATCCAGCCTTCAGCATCCAAAAAACAGCGAGAAAGGAAGGTTCAGGCAAAGATCAAATACAGTGCGGGAAATGCTCCTTCATGTGCTACACATGCAGGGAGAAAACCTGATATTTTGTATTCGTCTGAATGTTCTAGCAGGAAAGCTGTATCTGGAAACAACACGAAATTGGAAGCTACTTCCATTAACTTTGAAAAGGAACATGTTGGAGCGGCAAAGAGGATGTTTGCGCATGCTCTTGGCGTTTCATACGGCAAAGGCTTAAGAAGCAGTTAGGCAACTAAGACTTGAACCATTGAGATGGAAGGTGTCAGGAAGATTATAAGCTCCCGAGATGAAAACTGTGCCAAACTTGAGTTGCGCGCACAACTGGTTGTGGCACGCAAGGACGACACCCGTGACAAGAACAGGCCAACCTCATGGATATTCTGATTCTAGCATCTGAAAGTGGATATCAATGCATTCTTCGTGCAATGTTGCGTAAATTGGGCTAGAAGTGGAAAACCAACATACAGTTATCCATCCTTGGACTATATGACATGACGAAGGCACTTTCACGGAATCCGCAGCAGTTTGAATTCATATTAGGTTTCTGAAATTCTGCATTGCATATTTTCAAGGTGTACTGCTGGTAACTCTGCTCCACTACTGTTCAGAAGTTCTTCTATTCGTATTTATGTAATTCTGATGTACGGATTTGCCATATAATTAAAGCTGCTTGTGTAACAATATTATCAGAGAATTGTGGATCATTATTGTAAATGGAAGCTCAAATCTGTTTTTTTAACATTGATCTTCAGGATGGGTACTCCCACCATCACCAGATTATTGAAGTGGATCTGGCTTTTTGTATTTTTTTTGCCTAGTTTGAATGTAATGCTTCTCAGCAGTATATATGTTAGGCCCAACTTGAACCTTGAGAACCATACATGGCGTGTTGCTAAATCGAATATGGATGATGTATATGAAGACTGTTGCAAAAAGATTTATCTATATATGCATCGGACGTCTTACACACATCCTATACACAAAACATACTCCTTGACGTCATCCATTAACAACCATATCAACTAAAATGTACTAAGCCTTTCTCCCACTATAAGTAAGGTTGGTTACATGGATTCTTGCTCAAATCCATGTTGAAAAATTTGACTATTTTTTACGCTGGCTGTCGACTACCTAACGCAATCCCTGCAAGAGTGGATTTGAATTTTGATCTTTTGTGTGGTAGACACACTGTACTACCACTATACCATTAAGTGGGTACCTACCACTGTATTAACCATATCAACTACCGGTAAAAAACACTTCGAGTGTAAACGCATATGATTATCTATGTATCCAGAATACGTCTTTGAGATAAGTAGTATAGCTAATCATACCACCAAAAAATAGAAGGAAATTGGGCTTTCAGACCTAAATAGGTATCCAAATCAGTTTTTTTCAAACTATACTGATCATCATGATTAGAGACGTTTTTTCACTCATACACACCATCACCATCATCATCTTATTTTATGGTGATCAAATTCATAACAGGGATTAGAATATGCTAAATATTTACAGCATGGTTTATATCAACTTGCTGTATATAACTTTCTCACACCATTTCGCTCGTTTTTTTATTTTTCTTGAAAAATTTCTTTCGTGGATTTTCAACAATATATCCCTATATCATGTCATTCAAATTTCGCGTGAAACAAAGATTTCTACGGCCTCCATCCAGAAGGGTCATTTTTAGCAATTCTGTTACCGTTAAAAAATGACTTTCTGGATGAATGTCAGAAGAGTCTCTGTTTCGCACGAAACTTGAGTACCACAATATATGGATATAATGATGAATATTCACAGAAGAAATTTTCAAAAAAAATAAAAAATAGACAAAAATGATACGGAAGGAGCCAAGTTAGCTCGAGAGCAGCCCATTTACCTCTATGTTTATAACATAACTTTGCCCATGCATAATTTTATAGCTCGCCAATGCTTTCTCATTTCCTTCTACATGTCCATAGTCTATGCTATTTCCTATATCAAACGAATGCATGTTTCTTGCCTTTCCTCTGAGCACCATTCAACGGCCAAGATCAACCCATCTCCAAAAACAAAGCCCCGTCACCACACCCCTACAAATACCGACCCCCGTCACCAACCTTATCCCTCTCTCCCCCCTTCTCTTTGTCCTCCAATGGCGTCGTCAACACTACTCTCCTCCACTCTCCCCCTCCCCAACCCTAACCCAAATACCACCTCCCCTCTCCTCCTCCGCCTCCCCACCAAATCCCTAATTCCCAAACCCCTAAACCCAATCTCCCCCGTCTCCGCCTCCGCGCCTCGGCCGCGCCGCCCCTCCCGCCCTCCTCCTCCTTCTCCTTCTCCGCTCCCCGCTTCCCTCCTTTCTTCATCCAACCGCACCGTCACCTCCCTCCTCGCCGCTGCGCTTGCCCTCCTCCGATCGCTTTCTGCCTCCTCTGCCGTGCCCCTGCGGCGGAGGACCTCGCAAAGATCGCGTCGTTGCGATCCAACCTCGCCCTCTCCGTTGGTCCCCTCTTCTTCGCCGCCCTCAAGGATCGCCCAAGCGGGTACCTCAACACTCCCCTCACCGTCGTTGCCGCGGGTATGTCGCGGTGGCTTGATATCTATAGCGGTGTGCTCATGGTTCGTGTGCTGCTCAGCTGGTTCCCTAACATCCCATGGGACCGGCAGCCGCTGTCGGCGATACGGACTGTGTGATCCCTACCTCAATTTGTTCCGGAACATCATCCCGCCAATCTTCGATACCTTGGATGTCAGCCCGCTGCTCGCCTTCGCGGTGCTCGGGACGCTTGGGGTCCATACTTAACAACAGCAGGGGGATGTACTGAGCTTCTTGGTGAGTTCTAAATTTTGGAGAATTTCTCCCTTTTTGATGCTTGGTCGCTTCTATATGGATGCTTGGTGTGTGGGAAAGATGGAGGGTTGTATTTGCTAATGTGGGGACTAGTTGTTGTATTGGAAAGATGGTTACTTGTTTACATTTGGACCCCTTCTCTTGCTTGTAATGTGATAGATTATGCCGATTTCGTCCGTTCAGTTTGTTCGACAGGGAAGAATTGTAAGAAATTGTATTTAAAATATTGTATTTAAAACAAAACATAAATCTCTTCGGTTAAACTCAAATTTAACTCTTAAATATTGTATTTAACTGATTTGGTTTGGATTTAGATCTAAAACTTAGAAACTAACTAGAGAAACTTTTTCAAATAATGTAAAATACTCTAAAAACTCAACACATCGGTGAATAAATAAGTAAAAATTCTTTTATGCAAAAATTTGATGAAAGTAAATGGTAGATTTCCTTATTTTTGTTGTTTCGCTGAAACAACATGCAATTTTGATGAAATTTTCATCGGCATTTCGTTGATATTTCAATGAAATCTTGGAAAAAGAAATAAGGCAGTGTTTTCGATATTGGTGACCTCCATAAATAGAAATTTCAGATAAATTTAGTGGAATTTTGTTGAAATTTGAGGCCACCTGATTGCGAGAACGTGTTCTCGCAGGTGTTGGAGTTTGTTAAGTCTCGATGCCACTGCAACTAAGCGTGCCTATAGGTCGCATGATTGGGAAATGGAGGAGCTCGATGCTACATGAAGATGACGTGGTTTGAGCGATTCCAGACGGTAGGAGATGTTGATGATGACCGACCTCTGGACGGTTCGATGTTCTTGTTGATGACTGTAATAGGAGTTTAGTCCCTTGCTGTGTTTTCTTTGTCACTGTTGTAAAAGTCGACCGACTAGACTGATTAGTCGGCCCGACTAGTCGAGTAGGTGGGGTAGCCGACTCGACTAGGCCTAGTCGGCCATTAGTCGGTCAACTCGACTGATCGGGCCGACTAGTCGGCCTAGTCGGTCGACTACAAGGACGACTTTTACATATAGATTTTTTGATTTTTTAGTTTTTGATTTTTTTAAAAGCAAACTAATTCTGATATGCTTAGTGTTATATTTAAAGATAATTACTCTTTTTATTTCATTATGATAGTATAGAAAATGTACAAATCAAATCAATGTAAATATATAAGAATAGTGTATAAAAGTTGATTTATATATTTAAAATAATTAAAAAAAATTCAAAAACCGACTAGTAATCGACTAAATTTGATTAATCGCCTGACTGCCGATTAATCCTTAGTCAGTGACCTTGCCGCATGGAAGCTCGTATCGATATCGATGTTGTTTCGATATCGTTATCGATAACATATATCGACGATATATCGGCGACATATCGCCGAAATATCGCCCATATCGACGAGCCTTTGTTAAGAAAATGCCTGAAAATCGGGATATATCGCCATATCGGTGCCCATATCAATCCCATGTCGATATCTATATATCGGAGATATATCGCCGATATATCGTCGATATTTCCTTCCATGCCTTGCCAACCGAGTATCGGCTACCGCTTTCTACAACCTTGTTCTTTGTCTCTATCGAAATCATTATCGATCTTCAAGAAGGTGATGTAGTTCTGCTATGAATCGGGATTGATCGATGCTCTTGATGTTGGCGGAAGATACAACAGAAGGATTCTTTCTCAACTTATCACATGTGGATTTAGACACGTTCTTCATTATGCAAAGATTCACATCCAGATGGTTCTTCAAGCTATACGACATGGGATTTTGAGTTATAGGCCCTGTCAGTCTTTGCTCAATGGGTTGACAAGGTGAGTTTGACATCGCGTTGCTTGTACGGGAGTTAGGCTTTTTAGGAACCCTAGTTGCTTGGAATCGTTGTCTGAAGTGCGTTGTCGTTTAATATAATTAGGACTCTATTGGGAACCCTAGTTTTTTTTTTTCAAACTTGGCGTTCATCTGACCTTCAAAACTTGGAACAAAATGTGTGGAGATAGAACTTTGAACCGATCTTGAAATTCTTCAGAACTTAGAACATATCTCGAACATGGACACAAAAATAAATCTTCAAGTATAAAATCAAAATCGAATCAACCCTGATACCATGTAGAAAACGATAATGCAGAAGTATAATCAGAAATAACAATGATAAGGAACCATGAAGAATACGGGAATTTTACGTGGAACCCTACTCCATACGGAGCAGATGAAACCATAGAAGAATTGTTTATATATCGAACCCTCTCGATTAACGCATGTGGTATGAGACTTCTTAAATCAACAATAACAACAAAGCATTTTCCCACAATTAAGTAGGGTCTGCTACATAAATTTCATGCCTTCATTCAGATTTATTTGGGTCATTCTCATGCTTAAATGTAAGATCCCTTCGGATAGTCTCATTCCAACACTTCTTGGACCTTCCTCACCCTCTCTTAACCAACTCAACATCCCAAATCTCACATCTTCTAACCGGTGCATCAACTGACTTTCTTTGCTAATGGATAAACCATCTTAAACGGTTTTCTCTCATCTTATCCTTTATCGGAGTTACATCAACTTTCCATCTGATCGTGTCATTCTGAATTCAATCTTTTCGTGTATTGATTCATCAAAGGGATTTTCTTATCACATAGAATAATAGAGGCTCCTCTCCACTTTGGCCAACCTACGTTTATTCTATTAGCAGCATCCCCATTAATTTCCCCATGTCGTTGCAAAATAGATCCCAAGTATCTAAAAAATCTATCTTCAAAATGCTATCATCTCCAACCTTCAACACGGGTCCTTCGTCGTTGTTTCCATCAAATGTACACTCCATGTTCAGTTTTAGCCTTACTTATACGAGATCCTTTACTCTCTAAGGCATGTCTCCAAACCCTCCATCTTCTCATTTACTTAATCTCTTGTTTCATCAATCACCACATATCATCAGCGAACAATATACACCAATTCTGAATATGACTAGTCAACTCATCCATAATGAAAGCAAAAAGAATTGGACTCAAATCTGAATCTTGATGCATACTGATGCTGATGTTAAAATAGTCAATCTTCTTAGACTGGGATCTTTACACAAGATGAAACCCTATCATACATATATGGTTAATGTGTAGGACATGTAATTGTCTCTTCTCTAAAACTTTCCACAATATCTCCCTCGAGACTGAATCATAAGCCTTCTCAGATCAATAAAATCATAGTTGAGCAAGAGATTGAGTAACTTGGCATGAATCCGAATTGATTCTTCTTGTTAGAGATTATCGTATATGGTTGTTGCTTATTGACCTCTATTTCCATATGCACTGTTTCCCTATGTATCACTGTTTCCTTATGTACTGTTTCCTATGCAACCCCACAGGGTATTTGTGTAAGTTCTCCTCTGAGCACCCTAGGGTTTAGTCCTATATAAGGACCCCTAGACCTCACAGAATAAACACACAATATTCTTCTCTTCTTTTCTCCACAGTAATCAGAGCGGCGGTCCTAACCGGTGTCTGACCTAACATCCCTCCGCCACTACCCGCCCCTTCCTCCTCTGCCGTTTCCTGCACCCCTGCGCACCCCGCGCTAGGGATCCGCGCCCGCCCCTGCGCCTCTGCGCACCGCGCTAGGGCACCTGTCGCCTCCGCGCCCCCTATCTGCACTAGGGCTCTGCGCACCTGCGCTACTGTGCAGTCCTCGTGCTACTGCGCTCCTGCCGTCCAAGGCAACTGCCGCTGCCACCCTAGTCCTCTTGTTCGACTTTGGTTTAGGGCGTAGAGCCTCCACTACTCTCCAAAGATGTGCAACTAAGGAGGATCTACATATCAACTACAACCGCATCTAGGTCACTTTTTCTTGACCTAGAGACGCTATCATGACGTCCATCGAGACCAAGCCTATGCATCCTCCTTCTCTGATGGTACAAGGCACATCTATCAAGTTGAAAGGCTTCGAAAACTATGTTCTATGGTCCGATCCTTCAAGATATTTATTGACGGCCAAAGAAAGAGTGCCATCCTCACAAAGACTCCTCCTTCTATCACTGATGCAGATTATGAAAGCTGGTTTGTCGACAATTGCCAAGTAATTACTTGGATGACAACTAGTGTAGATCCCAATATTGCTGCCAATCTTTCATACAAAGATACTGCTAAAGCCATGTGGGAAAATCTTGAGCACACATATTCCCAGAAAACAACAAGTCTCTTCTTTCTGATATATACACAAGAATTTGGTCTACTAATCAAGAAGAGACCAGTCTAACTGAATACTACTCGACACTTACAAGCCTATTTGAAGAACTTCTTATCTTTCAACCTGCATGCTGTGATAAACAAATAGGCGAACGTGCTGAGTGGCAGTTTTATAGGTTCCTCTCAGGGCTCATCCGAAGTACAAAATTGCAAAAGATCATTACTTTATGGCAGACAAATTGCCTACGATCGAAACCATATTCGGTCGACTACAGGAACTGAAGCTCCGGTTCAAAATTCTTTGGTTCATCTTCTACAGAGACACTACCTACTATTCATCTGGGCACAGAGGACGTCAGTCTTATCCCGGAAGCCGAGGTCGTGGCCGCGGACGTGACTCTAGTCGTGGACGTGACCTTGGACGAGGTCGTGGTCGTGATTTCCTCTACTGGTCATAATTCTGCATGCGTACACTGTGGCCGCATGAATCATCCTTCTGAGCGTTGCTGGGCAACATTTGGCAAGCAACCAAGGTGCTCATAACACTTATGACGACGAGCCACATGATACGAACAATGATACAACTACTCAGAGTACAGATGGACAACATACTCCATTCACTGCTTCTGAATATACTCGTCTATGACAACTTTTAAATGATTCCGCTCCATCACCAAAGACACGACTGCATATGCTGCTACTGCTAGCCTTGCCACTACCTCAGGTACAATAGCCAACTCAGTCTCTGTTACCAAACACACATGGATTATTGATTCTGTGCCTCCACTCATCTAACGGGAGATGCAAGTCTACTCACCTCATCTCAACCCTCTACCACTGTAAAGAGCGTTCGTGTTGCCAATGGGGATCATTTCTCCCGTTACTGTTGTTGGAATTATTGACTTTCTCCAACAAACTTCGACTGACAGATGTGCATTGTGCTCTTCTTCCCGCTCAGTCTTTTATCGGGTTCAGAAGCTATGTCGAGAGCTACATTGTCGTGTTATTTTTGATGAATTCTGTTGCTATTTTCAGGACATCCGTACGAGGCAGATTTTTGGTGGGGGACTTGAGAGGAATGACCTATATTACCTCAACAACCCGTCTACTTCCAACTTTGCTGGCGCTACCTCCATCTCTGAAGGAGCCCCCTTCTATGGCATCTTCGCCTGGGACATCCTTCGCCAAGGGCTCA
>JAZKJV010000318.1:0-270460 GCA_037367405.1 Ottelia alismoides | reverse complement strand
TATCCCCTTCCTCTAATTTGATAAGAACTCAAGATTAATTTCTAGATACATCGACTAACACTGCGAAGGCATTGGAGGACCTATCTAGCAAATGTGAATCAATGAGGTGGCTCAACCAACCCGAGACATCATACGTAACTGTTGTTTATGACATTGAACTGTATGCTGTCCATATATTTCGGAGATCAGATTGTTTGAAACTTGTCAGTAGGGGTTTTGTCCTTCAAACCCTAGCATATATAATATAAAGATATATCAATCATTTCATGTGGAGTCTTGTCAAATAAGTACAAATCTACCATTTTTTAAGAACGTGATAATAAATATATGAAATCACCTCATTCGATCTAGACAAAACTGAACCTGCAGAGATTAAATCTAGAGCATTACCTCATCTAATTGTAACTTTGCCAGATATGAAGGAGAAGACTTGGATATTGAGATATCAAAGTGCATGTATGCGATGCATGTGATAAAAAAAGAAGAGAAAACCAGTAATTAACAACATTGGCTCGATAAGCAAAGATAGATTGCTGAATCTGTAGTGGACCTGAATGGCAAAATAAGTGCATGTCAGTGATCTAGCAAAATGTTTATTCTATGGAGTACGTAGAAAAGGAGTTCAAAAATGGTGTACATGCATGTTCCGGCAAGATTCATGAATGTAAACATGTTTGCATGCTGTTTATGGTAAACAATGGTTGCATGATGAAGGCCAAATAATCAACTTCGTTCTCAGACAGAGATGGTGGCATATAAACATCATGCTAGAAATGGAGGAAAAACAAACATCTGGAATTGGTTATTGAAACACAAGATATTGGTATTGCATGTAAAGCATACTTGCTACACAAACCCCAGCAATCCACAAGTTCCGAGATGTTGGATGGGATGGTCAGTACAGAAGAAAAAATAAGACAAAAAAAGAAATGACGGATAGGGGTAAGCCCTTTTTCAATAAATAGAACCCATTTACCTCCAAAAAAGTAGAAGCTTGGATGCATAATATCTCAGAACTTTCCTTTGAATCAGCAATAATAATGACCCCAAGGTTGCAAAAGTCGGTAGTCGGTACTCGATCGGTCGGATCATTGACTAAGGATTAATCGGTAGTCGGGGGACTAACCGAATTTAGTCGGACTTTATTCGGCTTTGAATTTAGGGATATTTACACCCATAACCCTGAGTAATCTCGTAATTACCCCAGGAACCCTGCGCAAGCACGAATTACACCCAGAACCCCGAATAATGTTTGACCCTTACATTACATAACCCTGAGTCAACTTCCATCCATTTTACCGTTAACTATTGACGGTATCTGTTATGTATTTTATATTTATACCCTTTAAGTTTCTATTATTTACAAAAAAAGTTCATTTATCACCTTCCTCCTCCAAGCAGCACCCACCTCCTCCTCCAAGCAGCAAGCTCCTCCGACAACCTCCTCCTCTCCCCTTCGACCTCCAAGCAGCACCCACCATCCCAGGTCCCCCCGCCCCCTCGTGCCTCCGCCTGCAGCCCCCCCTCCCCGCGTGACTCCGCCTGCAGCACCCCCACCCCCGCGCGACTCCGCCTGCAGCCCCCCCTACCCGCGCGCCTCCCCCGCCTGCAGCCCCCTCCCCCGCGCGCTTCCTCCCCCTGCAGCCCCCCCTCCCCTGCGCGCCTCCTCCCCCTGCGTGGTCTTGAGAATCAACGGGAAGAAATCCCCACATAAACACCACAGCTTATTCTCATATAGAATACGTTCTCAGAGACTTCCGTTGAATCAAACTAAACTAAAAGAGGAGATATGAACTTATCAAGATCCTAGACGCATCGTCACCTTTCCATATTCAAGACAAAACCAAAGAAGACGCATGCAGCATCATCTCGCACGTCCTCATTTGTAATCGCTTCCTTCACAGCAGCACGGACATGCCAAATCACCGAATCCATTATTTCGAAGAGAAATACACCTCTAGGAAAGAAACGAAAGCTTCGATCCGTCACAATCCAAATCAAAGGCAAACACAAACAGAAACAGAGACAGACGAAACGCGTATACATGAAAAATGAAACAAAGGAAAGGGAAGGGGTAAAGAAGATGGATAAAGCGTCAACACTTGAGGGGAGGCAACTCGGCGGTGTCGTCCTGGCACCTCTTGGCCGCTCGCTTGTTGCAGAGGGGGCTGGAGAAAAGGAGGAAGCCGACGGCGTGGCCGGCTATGGCCACGAGGAGGACACCCACGTTGAGGAGGCCGTTGAGGAGGCGTAACCAGCCGCGACGGGCGAGGATCCACGAGGAGACCCACTCGACGAGGAGGCCCAGGAAGAAGAACGACGACGAGGGCGAGGGCGTACATGCTGCCCCTCCTCCCCGGCCATCCCTTGAAGAGGATCTCCGAGTGGGATCCCCAGAAGGTCATGTGGGTCCATCCCATCTTGTAGCTCATCGTCATCGGCGGCGACCCCATACTCATGTTCTGCCCCCCCATGCTGCCGTGATCACTCCCCCTGCACCCCCCCTCCCCCGCGCGCCTCCCCCTGCAGCCCCCTCTCCCCCGCGTGACTCCGCCTGCAGCCGGCCCCTCCCCTGCTGCTCGGCCTCCTCCGTGAAAGTTCCCACCGTGCTAGTTCCAGGATGGAACCCACTTCCTCCTTCCTTTTTATTTTTGATTAACCTCCACTGTAGGATCATGAATTGGGTTAGATTAACTCAACTATCTGGTTGAGTTAACGAACGAAACTAACGGAAGATTATGGGTGTAAAACGACGTGGTTATTCGGGGTCCCGTGTGTAATTCGTGTTTATCGAGGGTTTCTGGGGTAATTATCATATTACTCAGGGTTATGGGTGTAAATATCCCTTGAATTTATTATTATTTCATATATAAATCATTTTTACACATATTTACATAGATCTTGTACATGTTTATACTATCATAATGAAATAAAATAAGCAATTGAATTTAAATAAAACATTAAGCGTATTATATTAAGCTTGCTTTAAAAAAAGCAAAAAAAATAAAAAAAATGGTATCTTCAAGCAAAAATCGATTGACTAGTGTACCTAGTCGAAATTAGTCAGTACTCGGTCGGCCACCACACTGACTAGACTAGTCGGACCTACTACTCAGGTGACTTCTACAATACCGAATGACCCTTTCTGCAAAAGTAATCTTTTTTTCAAAACGATACGACGCGTACGAGATATTAATAGTCATCCTTATATATTACATTTCAACAAGAAAAATACACCTAAACTGCAAAACATTGTCCTTATTGTCACACGTGCACTGGAAGGATCACACTGCATCCCTTACACATGACTACATGAGTTTGTCCACATCAACAACAATAAAGTTTTTTTCCCACAACTAAGTAGGGTCGGCTACATGAGTTTGTCCCCTCCCAAAAAAACTATGCACGTTGTGTATGTGCATGTACGTGTGCATGTGCGCATGTTTGCAGCATTTGTGTGTGTTCGTGTGTGTGTGTGCGCACGTGCAAGCGGGCGTGCAGCGTGTGGATGGGTGAGTCAGTGGGTGGGTGTGGGTGTGCACGCGTGTCGGTAGCGCGCGTGCACGCACTAACTCTTTCTTGCATAATGTCTCCCCCTTAAAAGCCAGGGCATTTCTTGCGATCCAAATGGCCTAGAATAAGGCAAGTGTGTGCATGTGCATGCGTGCACGCGTGTGTGCCGGCGGTGCATGTGTGTGTGCACGTGCGGGCATGCGTGTGTATGTGTGGGCGCGCACGCATGGCGTGCGCATGTGTGCAAACCCTTTCTTGCATAATCTTTCCCTCAAAAACCAAGGGAATTTCTTGCGACCCAGATGGCCCAGAACAAGGCGAAAGCTTGAGTTCGCTCATTTTTTAGAAGTACATTGTGGCCCCAAAACTCTTCATGACAAGGGACCAACCCCCCCCCCCCACACACACACACACAAAACTCCTACAAAAAAACACAAAGATCTTCACTTTCAGCATAGATGTCACCTTCCATATCAACCTACAGTCTCAATAAGGTCCATGCCCATCAATGCACATCAAGTCCACAAAACCTTGTAAACCTTCTTCATCGACAACTTCTCATGCCAAGCCCAATGGTCATGGGTGTCTTCAAGTTCGCCGCTACCATCGCAAGTCAAATAGACCAGTAACCCCTCACCAATGCCTCCTTGTCCACCCCTCACCAATGCCTCCTTGTCCGCCGCTTAAGCAAAAAGGCTTGGGAAAAATCTCTTGAAACTCCCATCTCAGTCCAATTGTCTTAACATCCCCACCAACGAGCACAACTTCAGAGACTCTGCCTCCTCTCACAGTTCGAGCAGATGTCCTTTCACAAATTTGACGGGGACCTCAACCTAACACCTTACATTGAGACTGGCATTAATCCCTTAGATGTCCAACGCCAACCTACAGAGAATGTGGCCCCATTTAGCCAAAAGCACCTCATTCAAGTCTCATAGACAAATAACCCCCAATCCACTCTCCTCCACTAACCCAAACACCCAAATTTCAGGTCACCAGCACCATCCCCCAACTACATGCCCGAACGCGGTTTGTAAGAACCTCCATATCAACATCTCCAGCCGCTGCTGAATATTCAACAACATTTAAAAATCGACAAGTAGAATATCGGAATCAAATATAACTGTGATCTAAGTAAAATTAGATGCATGCACCTTGATAAAGATCTGACTTTACAGCCTACTAGTCTGCACTCCGTCATCTATACCAACCGAATACATACCTCAATATAGATCCTAAATGCCCTCAGGAGCATGCCCAGATACCACGGCAGCAGCTATCTGGGCTTCCATGAAATCACCCCACACCCCGTAACTTAGTCAGCACTTAAATCAAAAGGAACAAAAGAAGACTTTTCCTTGATCCGCAAGCCTTAAAAACAGCCAAAAATTCCAGAGTCACGTAAGATATTTTCTGAAACTGACCGATCCACTCTAGCCTTCCGAGGGCTCGCATCCATAACTCACGATCTTTCTTTTAGCTTTTATATATAAATAAATGTACTAAGCCTTCTCCCACTATAAGTAGGGTCCGCTACATGGATTCTTGCTCAAATCCATGTTGAAAGATTCGACTATTTTTTACGCTGGCCGTCGACTACCTAACGCAACCACTGCAAGAGTGGGATTTGAACCCTGGTCTTTTGTGTGGTAGACACACTGTGCTACCACTAGACCATTAAGTGGGTACTACCATACAGTGTTACAGCTTATGTATATATATAATTTTTCACTATTTTATTAAAATCTATGGTCAAAGAGATCTAACCACTATCATACAGTGCTACTCACCTCAGTTTTTCCCTTGAAAATCTTGTTTGACTTGCCTGAGACCGTTGTTACTGCGCTCCTTCCCCAGCTCGTCGAATTCCCACAACTGCCCTTGTCGAGGCCTAAGTACCGTAGTTATCCATTTCAAGTCCCCTAAATCTAAGGTTAAGAGGTTGAGAGAAGGAGAGAAAGATGGAAAGAAGCACAAGCAAAGCATTGTCAAAAAAAGAGGAAGAGCAACAAGCAAACCGCTCTTACTCTTCAAGTTTCTTTCTTTCTTATAAAAGTAATTGAGTAGAGGAATCTAAGTAAAGTCGAACTTGTGTGAGGGTGGCTAGGGCATCAATGAACATGTGTAACTTCACATGATTCACCCACCCATACCGCGAGGCATATCGGTTCTCCATCATATTCTAATACTAGAGCTTCCTATATATGTTTAAGCCTTTTTTCGCATCATACCTTCCTCAATATGCTATGATTCTGTCGAAATTTTCCTTCAAAGATTACCTTTTAACGTAAAACTCTGTTGAAATTTCCTTTGAGATATCACTTATTGCAAAGGAGAACTTCACCAAAATTTGTATAGAGTCCACCACATCCTTCAGATTCTTCGTGTATTTCTCATGTTTTTCGTGCATTCTTCGCATTCTTCGCATTCATATTACGTTCTTTGCATTTTTCATAAGTTTTCGCGATCTTCGTATATTTTTCGTGAGTTTTTCGTGTCCTTTATGTTCTTTGTGCATTTGTAAATGGATTATTTTGGGGTAATAAGGAGCTCACACACTCTAAGAAATAAAGATAACAATACTTATTCAATCCGGATCTAACCAAGCATGCATATACAACAATAAATTATATACCTTTCATACGATATTTTTGTTTTTCTACTACATGCAATATTGTAAGAGGCAAAATCTCTTTGACCAGTGGCTCAGGTGATGGGAAGAGAAGAGCCTTTATTTATTCTACTTACAAATCGGTAATTACAATTCTTATGTATATAATATGATTATTTAATATTAATTTGTGATGGAAAATTTTTAGTTGATTTTATGTGAATAAAATAACAAGATACAATATAAACTTTCAAATGAGTCAATTACTTTATCAAAGCAAAAGAGAAATTTAAATGTTTGTAATTGATTTATATGCATGAATATATTTCAATAATTATCATAAAGTATAAACACCAAACTTACTCTTATCATAAAGTATAAACATCAAACTTACTCTTTTAAGAGTTAAGAACTAGCCATTAGATATGGTAAAAGTAATTAAATATTATTCGGTGTCATTAGATATGATGAAGCAATTAGATATTACGATCATCATATATGATTTAGATAACTTTGGGTCTATATCAATGTTCGAAATCTAAATTTCAATTCGTTTCGCACCCCCCCCCCCGAAAAAACCCGGGAAATTTCGATTGTTTCAGTGGAAATGTCAAAATGACTCAAAAAGTAGTTTTTCGACCATCTTTTTCGTAAATTAAGATCTTTCAAGTTATTACAACAATAAATAATTCACAAATACACATTTATATCACACATATCGCTTATTTATGCCCCTTATATCGCTCATATTGGTCATATCAGCCATATCGTTGTTAATGTTGATTCTCGGCTGATACATATTTGAAATGGATATTATCCAAGTTCTTAAAACCGCAATAGCTTACAAATACACACTTATATCACACATATCTCTCATCCATACGCCTTATATCGCATATATAGGTCATATCGGACATATCGTTGAGCTAACTGATAAATACTGGAAATGGAATGGAAATGGAAATCAAAATAACTAAGTTAACAACACTTAGAACATATCTTTTGTTCATAAAAATAGATGAGACATTTGATTCTAAAGTGTTAATAATGATTAGGCAATGCTCCGTTCACAGAAATAATTATCATAAGCAAAAAACTAGTGAATTACATATTTAGTTACAGATATACAGTAAAAATGTATAGATTTACGAAAACAAATGACAAACGGAATCAAACAAACAAGTTATATCGTATATCTAGAAGTTATAAAGTTGTTTCATCTCCATTACTAAAACCCAAAGGGGGCGAAGCTCTCCAAGTTAAATAATCATCATATGCACCATCCTTGTCGCACCATACACTATCGGAAACAAAATATATAAATCATTATGTGTTTTAATATTGGGAGTATCTAAATAACCAGTAAAATCAAGATCACATGGTAGGTATCGATGAAATTTCGCTGATACCGGTCAAAATATGAGAAACTTCGTGCCGAAAATCATGAATTTCTACTGATATGAGTCAATATGATCGAAATCCACGAAATCGACTAGAGAGTTTTGATACCCAGCCCCGGTTGAAACTAAAATTTCGTGAATCTCAATCCCCGATCAATATACAAATGTTTTCGACTATATGCATGGTGTTCTTTGGCTTTGTGGTTGTTTGCATGTATGACTCAATTCACTTCAGTGTTCATGAACTTAGCACATGTAGCTGTGGTAGTGTTGATACGAGTTACAACTATAAACTGATGCTTTTGATTGCAAAATTTCTATCAAATACCCTTAAAAGTAATTGCAGTGATTTCATTTAAAACTTGAAAATTTTGTATACAATATCGTCTTATTAAGTCTGTCCGCAAGTTATTCAAACATTCAGTTTATGATTTCAATAGGTTTCCCTTTTCAAAGTTAATTCCAATTAGACAAAAATTTTCTTCCAAAATGCTTAAGATCTTCATAAACTGAATGCTCATTTTTTGTTTAGACTCACTCCTCTATTATTTCGTATTATTTACCGATATACCTAAATCGAAGTCCTCGGAGGCACGAGCACATCGCATTTTACTAAATGGATGGTGTGTTATATCATACTTTAGATTTGTTTAATAAATTTTGTACTTTGGATTTAAGTGATGTGATTTACAAAAAACGTAGAACATGTGAAAGGGAAGATGGTTCAATTTTGTATACGGCAACAATAGTTGCTTGTATTATATTTATATATATTATAACCATTTTCATATGGATGGTGGATTGGATTATAGTTGTTGGTGATGATGTTATGGAATACAAGATATATGATATTTTAAGTAGAAGTTGGCATTTGAGAGTATTAGAGTATTTGGTTGTGCGCCTATTGAGTTGTATATGGGTAAATGGATACCTCCAGGATCCATTTACCCCATCCAGTCTTTAGTCCCACATCTACCAGTTTGGAGATGTGGAGACACCGTGGGTGCTATATATAGAGTCCCACACTTTTGTAGTCCATTGCAAGGCCTTAAATATCGGTTTCGGTCACCATTTCGGTACCGACCAAAACAGAATTTCGATGGAATTTCGATGGAATTTCGACCGAAATTTCTTTTCGGACATTTTTTGTACTAGGATCCCCATATTTCGGTCATTTCGGTCATTTCGGTCGAATTTCGATTTCGGCTGGATATCGATATTCGACAGAAATTTGACGGAATTTCGCTGAAATTTGAGGCCATGGTCCATTGAGAAAAAGGAATGCAATAACCGCCCCTTTGAGGGCTTCTCCTGTGGTTTCATCCCACTCCTTAGGGATAAGGGTTCCACATAAAATCTTCATGTTCCATGTTTATATTTTTCTGTTCTCATGCTCTATTTATCATTCCGCTTCAGCAATCTCTATTTTCTAACATGGTATCAGAGCGGGTTCGATTCTCGAGGATTCTATGTTCTTTCATTACTTTTGTTCGAGATTCGATGTAGGAGTTCTTATTCTTGAAGATTTACTTTGAAGATTATTTTCTATCCTTTTTATAGGTTCAAGCTTGAGAAGTTCTAGGATTTATGGAGAAACCCTAATTTGTGCATGATGTTGGAACCCTAGATGCACAAAGCTTGTTGCATCATGCGACGGCGCTATTCCCTGCAGTCGGCAGCGATTCTCCATGGCAACAAGCCCAGTTCAAAGAAAACCACCAGCCGTAAGGGCAGCGCGATCCTCCAGCAGGCAACCCAGGCGGAGCTGACCGCGCGAGTGCAAATCCCCCCATCGGGGGCGGTGCAGGGAAAGGAAACCCTTCTCTCGATGCCGCATCAGGCCGGGCTCATCTGGGCGGCGACTCCACATCGAGTCCAGGCGACGCCGACGCACCGCCCATCTTCTCCCTTCGCGTCAGGCGGCGATGGCTCTGCCTCCAGGCACCGCGCAAAGCGGCGGCAACAAAAGGCGAGGGGCTCTGTATTTTTCCTGCAAGCGTCGGCCCTCTTCTCCCCTGCCTTCCTCCATATCTTTCACGCCATCCAAGTAGCCCTCGCAGGCAGCGCGTCTTCAAGAGCTCCAGGTAGAGGCGGACTCGCCGAGGCGACGACCCCTCCCACCCATGCATTCTCTCCAAGGCGGCGCACAAGAGGTTCCCTGTTGGGAACCCGACGTAGGGTTAGCCCAAAGGGGGCTTCTGCGTTGGAATATTTTAAACAAAAAAGGGGTTATTATCGTAAAGGCCCAAGTGGGCTTCCTTTATTAAAAAAACCCAAGTGGGTTGTACCTGCTTAAAAGAGAAAGGGGTGAAAGTACATGTCATGTTGGGCCTTTATGAGCCGAAATAATTGGTTTAAAAAAAAGAGCAGATGAAAGCCGAGAAAAAAATGTCAACGCCTTATTTATAAATAAAAAAGACGCATATAAAAAAAGCCATACGCAAAAGTTTTGCAAAAAAAAGGAGAAAAATCGTAAAATGAAAAGTGATTGAACGACTTATAAAAAACTGATTAAAAAATGATGATTTGAGAAGCCAAAAAAATGTGATCGACTAATTGATTTTGTTCATCCCCATTTTATCGTCTTCTCCTAACTAGGTCGACGATTGTCATTCCGACCAGTATGAGAGAAAGGGGGAGTATTATGTAGAGTTACAGGTCCGAGTCAGATCCAAATTTCCCAGACTCCATATTACAGACCAAGCCAGTTTCCAGACTCTACAGTTGATATTCAGACTCGACATCAAATTCCGAGTCAGTTTCAGATACGCACATGGATGCGATCTTCTTTTCAGATGTGCACATGTATGCCATCTTTCGTCGTGATTCCCATCTTTTGTTGTTTCGGCTAGAGTTTTCATGTGGGCCATAGGGACTCCAGAGTCAAGGACAATTCCCTATGCCATGTGGGCAACGGTTTTCATGCGATTTTATAGAGACTCCAGAGTAGAGTACCATTCTTTGGGCCAGATGGGAGAGACCCAGTTCTCCGACAAGGAGACTTTTCATACTCCATTCTTCAGCAACCATGGGCTCCGACGAGGATTGCACTTCCACGGCCTTTCAGTTCAGCCCTTTTCAGAGATGGAGCAGTTGTCCGCATGTTGAGGCGGGCCAGAGTACTCCGACGAGGAGACTTATTTCAGTTGCAGTGACTCTGACATGCGCAGTACAGAGCATGTGCTCTCCGACGAGGAGATTCAGTTGACTCACACTCGAGCTTGTTCGTCTTCCTCACCTGCACGGCATGAGAAGCAACGTCCTCGACAGCAGCCGACAATGGTGCGCGTTGAGTTGATATTGTTTGTAGTGTCATGTATTGTGAGTTGAGTTTCTTTATATTTGTCCAAGTTGAGCATTACATGTTCCAGCTTGAGGGGGAGTGTTGGAGTATTTGGTTGTGCGCCTATTGAGTCGTAGATGGGTAAATGGATACCTCCAGGATCCATTTGCCTCATCCAGTCTTTAGTCCGACATCTACCAGTTTGGAGATGTGGAGACACCGTGGGTGCTATATATAGAGTCCCACACTTTTGTAGTCCATTGAGAAAAAGGAATGCAATAACCGCCCCTTTGAGGGCTTCTCCCGTGGTTTTATCCCACTCCTTAGGGATAAGGGTTCCACACAAAATCTTCATGTTCCATGTTTATATTTTTCTATTCTCATGCTCTATTTATCATTCCTCTTCCGCATTATATATTTTCTAACAGAGAGAAATCTATGTTATTAAAGAATGCTTGCCAAAAAATTTAAGGCAAAAAATTATACAAGTTCGAGATGAAAAGGTATAGAGTTTTATCGAGTTCGTCTCAAACCAAATAGAATGGGAACACATACATCAATGGACAAATTTCCTTCCAAGATCGATCCCGATGTGAAAAGTGTCCATGTTGACAATGATTACACACTTCTGAAGTCCAACCAGCATGCTCATTATTTTCAGAACACATTACTGGCAGAGCTTACATTCATTGTCGCCAATATCAAAAAGAAATAACTGTGTTATAGATCCCTTTTTCACATAGAGCGCACTCAAGATAGAGTTGTGACTTGTGAAGATTATTTCAAACAACAGCTAACACTTTTTAAGGCAACAAGTGTGAAAGAGAGATGATTGGAACATTACAATTAAAAAACTAACAAAGCGTAGAGCGTTACAAAGTACCTGGAAATGTTGATTTAGCTCTGGAACGACGTTGTCTTTTTGGAAGACCACAACTGGACGCCCAAAAATATCCAAATGAGAATATCTAATCTGAAATAATCTTCCTATTAGAACATGCAATTTTTTTTAAGCCAGAAAAGAAAAGGGGGAGACGCTCAGAGGCATTCACCCCATTAGAACATGCAATATTAAAATGCCAAGTAAAAAAATTGAGAAACTGGATAAATAGTCTTTTGTACCTCTGATGACTGTTTTACAGAAAATGGAACAGACACGGAGATATCTTTTGACCCCTCGGGTAGAATGACCTGTATGCACAAAGCAATATGTTGAAGGTAAGGGAAATGGTTTGTAACCCAAAATTCCTATACGACCAACAATCGCAAAAAAAGTGCCAATCTTGGAGCCAATTCAGGAAGTCATGAACCTTTCACAATTTAAGGTGAAGTTGTTCAAGCAACCTCTAGGTTTGGGGGATGAGTTGGTGGTTTTATCCCCGCATGTTCTTGCGAGGGGTGGATGAGGCGATTCAAGTTCCCAAATCCTGGGTGTTTGACTTATACAGTGGTTGTGGCTTCAAGAAGCACGATTCAGAAGGGTATAACCTGACTTCGGATCTTACTCAGGTCTTTGACCTGGTGCGGAATCAAGCGAGTGGAAGAAAAAAGTGTCAATCGATAAGTCGGTGCTTTTAAGTTTTACTACTGTTCTATCTATTATCTATGTATAGGATGCTAGTTGGAATTTTTGACATTTGGAAGTGATGATGTGGAGATTTTTCCTATCCATCTTCGAGAAGAAAAGTAATGGAGTGCCTAAGTGAGTGGTATGACGGTGGGGTTATACTGAGGATATTTTTTGCAGATAACTCAAAGGTACTCGCAGAATCACTACTAGACTTGATTTTTCAACAATGATGGTGAGAATTCCCTCCACCTTTTGAAGAGGTATATGCCTAGTCCTTTCAATCATTGCTCATCGATTACAACTTGTACACGACAACGGTCTCTCATTCAGGTTTTCGATGGAGGATTGGTCAAAGAGGGGCACCTTGTGTGATTGTGTCCCAAGATTTTTTGTCTACTAGCAGGGAGGATTCCAAGGCAAACTGTTGATCGAAATCTGTGGGGTAAAACCTCTACCTACTCTCCTGGTTTTACAGAGATTCGGATCCAAGATTTTAGTGCAGGGATCATTTAACCTGCAATGATGGAGTTTCATCAGTCACGACTCAAGAAATCTCACAAAGATCACCCATTTAATGGTCTGTTGGTAGTGCAGTGTACCTACCACCCAAAAGACCAAGGTTCAAATCTTGGAGTGATCACCTATATGTGTGTCCCCATTTTGTTTCCGAAAAAAGAAGGCTCGCAAAGCTTATAAGTAGGGTAGACTCATAGTAGCACATCTCTTGCTACGAGATCTAGACTGATTTTGTAAGGTAACAAACCGTTTCGCGAGTGAAGATATGCATGTGGTTATTACGGAGGTCCAAGGTGATGATGAAAGTGATTAAGGCTTCTCGAAAATTGAGCTAAGATGCATTTTTTTAATGTATCCTTCCTTTTCAGATATGTGAAGAGGAGCAGAGGTGGAATTAATGGACATTTCTCGCCTTGAAGACTTTTCAATCATTCCCGTTGGAACCTCATTTCATTCTATGTGAGATAGGGAATCACCTTTTATGTCATTGTGGATGTTGTGGTTGGCCAAAAAGATTGTGGTCTTCCGAGGTGTATCTGTGTTGAGAATGTTCTGGCTAACAGAATAGTGCTGTTTGATTCAAGGCGATTGAGCTAATCTTTTAGTGCATAAATATTTTTTTATGGGTGAACACCTTCGTAGGGGGTTCTCCATCACCTCGTAAAAAAAAACTCTGCATCAACTACTGGAAGCAAGTTATTTTAGGAAAAAGAGGGTATGACGCCGAGAAGACACCTCCCTGTAACTTATATGTGTTCACCATTAGCAAGGAGGATAACTACGTAGTACTAGTGTTTATATGAGAAGAAGGCAATTCCAACATCAGATTATACATGAATAAAATAACATGGCATAGATTGAAGATTTTCCCATGATGTTTTTTACCCAAATTTTCCCATGATTGTTACATTGACTATGGACAGGGAAACTTCTGTGGCAAACTACTAAGGGGTGGACCACCAACTTAAGCAGGTCCAAGATTTTTTGTGCATGTTGGGTGAGCCGAGCTTCTTGAGAGGTCCATCTCCTAAGCTATAAGATCATTGGACTTAGGATGGTGGATTTTTATCAAGCAGGAAGGCTCATAGAAGTTGTTTGTAGGGCAAACTCAGTGGCAGATCTCTTACTGGGGACTGTAGACTGATTTAGAGCGCATGGACCCCTTTGCAAATGAAGATCCTTGTGCGATGTCCAAGGTGATAATGAAGGTATTAAGGATTCGATAGTGGAGTCTACCTGTGCTTGTTAGCAGAAACTGAAGGATGTCATTTTTCTAAAGAGAAGTACAGATGTGGATTGGATGGGCACTCTAGCAAAGAGAGGATAATACATTTTCTGTTTTTGGATATGTTGTGGCTTGTCAGGGATGGTACGGTTTTCTAAGGAGTACTGATCTGTGTGGCTAACAGAAGAGCTTTCTTTTACTCTTGGCAATTGTGTTCACTTTTCAGTAAAAATGGCAAAGCCTTCTCCCAGTATAAGTAGGGTCGGCTACATAGATTCTTGCTCAAATCCATGTTGAAAGATTCGACTATTTTTGCGTTGGTTGTCGACTACATAACACAACCCCCACAAGGGGGGATTTGAATCCTGATCTTCTGGGTGGTAGGCACACTACACTACCACCAGACCATTTAAGTGGACACTGCGTTCACTTTTCAGTGCATGCATAATATCTTTGACGGGTGAATACCTACCTAGGGATTATGCTTCACCTTTTAGAAAATATCAATGAATGAAATCACAAAAAGTTAGCAAGGAGGATGATTTTTTTTAAACAAAAAAAAGGTGTGACGCATGGAGATGCCCACCAAAAACTTTTATATATTCACACGATCAATCATAAAGTTCAAAGATCAAGAAGTCTGAAGGCTCTTAACATGATCAAGTACATCTCCACGTAGATTATCATTATCTCTTCCCGAAAGATAACCACATTCCATGCCAACCACAGAAGCCAGAGACAGTGTTGATCCATACCCTTCACACGTCCATCCTCATGTTTAAAATGTCAATCGACTCCCATAAAGCAATAAAGTCCACCATTGCCACCGATTCAATGTGAGAATCTGCCCAAACACCCCTCAAAACACTACATCTAAAGAACAAATGCTCAGTGTCCACCATCGCAGCACACTGGAGACATGTTCCCTTTGCGATAGGGAAAGCCTTAGCACTATGATCTCCAATCATTAGTTGGCCCCTCCTCAAAAGCCAAGTAAAGAGCCAGGAATGCAATAGCACCTTTAATCTTCAAATCTATCTATACCAATCAGATGCAATCCAAAAGTCAAAAAATGTCTACATAAAAGCCATGCGCCTTCCACATCGTGAAATGACCACCTACCCACATCCAATGGTCCGCACTCTCCGATAAACTAGCAATCACAGTCCAAAAGCACCAAAAATTCTGCAAATTTTTGGTTTGATAGATCAGCACGAAACCAAGGCAGTTGTCACCCATCAGCCTCCCCGGCTCCCCGCAATCCATCACAGAATAATTCCCATCAACCACCGGAGCAAACAATCATGGTAAAGATATACCAATATGAAACTATATTGGAATAAACTAGTTGTTGCAAAGATAGAAGATTTTCTCACGATTGGTTGCTTTACCAATGGACATGGAGGCTTCCATGCAGACTGCTGGTTACACTCTCCAACTTCTCTTCTCATTTTTTCGAAGCAGCAGATCCCAGATTTCCTGTATGTGTTGGATGAGCTGAGCCCGGAAGAAGATCCATCTCCTAAACTACAGGATCATCCAACCCGCGATGATGGAATTCTGTCAATCAGAAGGCTCACAGAGCTTCATCATGGGATAGACTCGGAGAGGAAGGTCGTAAGAATTATAGACTGATTTGGGACATGCATACCCATATGCAATTGAAGATCTGTGTACGATTATTGATTGTAGAGGCCAAGGTGATGGCAAAGGTGTTGAGGGTTGATTGTCCTCTGCATTTTTTGGAGGGAATCGATGTGAGGCATCTTTTTTCATGTGTCTTTTTTTCTCAAGAGATGTGAAGGGGAGCGAAGGTGGGCTAGATGGACACTTCTAGTGCATAAGACATGTGCTCATCTTCTGTTGACACATAGTCTCGTTCTGGGGGAGAGACAGCGAGATTGGCTGGCCATGAATGTTATGGCCTTCCAACACATTTAAGCTTATAGCTCTATGGAGAAAACGTTCGTTACAAGAGTTTTGTTTAATTTTTGGTGATTTTATTAATCTTTTGGTGCATAAGTTTATTTTTTTACTGGTGTTGTACTACCTGGGGATTTCCCCATGACCTTTTCAAAAAAAATCAGTTCATGAAACCATAAGTAACAAGTTAGCAAGGAGGATAAATACTTGGTGCTTTTACGAATAGAAGGCAAATCCAACATCTGACTATACTTGACTGAAATAACTGTAATAGAGATTGGAGATTGTAGACAATTCATGTGTCATAATAATCATTTTTCACGTGATTTTTTAACATTACTGTATATGCAGTCTACAAACCTTGACAGTTAGATCGTCTACGACAACACCATCTACAGGAGAGCCAAATGTAAGATTAAGGTACCGCTTCCCGCCCTTTTCAAACAAAAAATCTTCAAGTGGAACGCCATATCCAATGGTAAACGATGTCTTCCACCCACCAAACATAGGGTATCTAGGTTCAATTACCAATTTAGTCTGCAAAATCAATCATATCACTACAGAATTTACCCAGATAATAGCATGCATGATAGAACGTTAATAATAAGGCACCTCTTTCGATTCACTCCAGAATTGCGATGTAGATACATTGCCAATTTCATCTCTGTAATATATAGAGCGTGCCCTAGGTGGTAATCTGAGAAAAAGCCTATTAAACGAAGGAGTATCTTTTGCAGCATATCTTCCTTGGTAGTCAAACCTGAGAAAATGGACAGTAAAAAATCATAAAATAACAAATGCATATCATACTTTCCCTAAACATAAATTTCATATATCAATAAATGTACTGCAATCTTTTCGAAAAGTGCATTATCAACCAATGACAATCCACTGCCAGGTGGTAGGACTGCCAATTTGAGCAAAACTGTTTTACCTATCTTTGTACCAACACTGCCGAAAATGTGTAAAGTCGTTAAGATAGATCATTGTTTGAAGTAATTCACTATTAAAATCAACAAGAAAGTGAAATTGAGTAATCAAAGTGATCTATCAACAAATAAATGATGGCACAAAGATAAGACTTGTAAAGAGGTGATAATTCAGCTCAGGAGATGAAAGTGATATCATGGAAGAATCACGAACCACGGAATGCAAATCCTGAATTTTGTTAGACTGTGTATAAAATATTCGAGTATATATTTAACTGCTCAGATCATGTGCGTCCATCATCGTTTGGTGGTGGGATGGAAGTTATGCCGTGAGCATTGGTTGTTCTTTTTGGACCACTAATCTGAAACAAATGAGATTTAGTAGGAAATGCTTGCAAGTACTAACCATATGTGCTACAAGACAACTCTGATTAGAGTTATTTACTAAGGTGTGAGATGCAATATAGCCAAAAAAATTGTTGAAGTAACTTTTATATAGTTGTACAGGATATTTCCCATTACAAGAATCAGATAGTGTTTAGAGGAAATTATTCGATGCTAATTAGATGGATGTTGCAAAATGACAAAGCCTTCTCCCATTATAAGTAGGGTCAGCTACACGGATTCTTGCTCAGATCCATGTTGAAAGATTCGACTATATTTACACTGGTTGTCGACTGCCTAATGCAACCCCCACATGGGGGGATTTGAACCCTGGTCTTTTGGGTAATAGGCATACTGCACTACCACCCGACCATTTAAGTGGGATTCTACGCAATTAGATGGATGTACTTAAAAAAACATTTTTATGTGTGGAAAATTTTCTACGCAAACTGGAATTAATATCCAAGATGTACTTGGATGCTACAAGTCTACAATTGTATTTGCAAATAAATCCTTACAAAAAAACTTAAAAAGGAATTTTCACATGCATTCATTTGATTTGCATTAAGACAGCTTACCATCGAGGGCAACATTACACCATGTCCAATACTCCTTCGAACGTGTCCTTGGGTGATAGACCACCCTTTTATAATGTAGTAGTAGAGGAACATGCATTCCCCCAGTTGAATGTATCTAAATGTGTGTATGAATATATACACATATGATGTGAGCGAGTGTTTGTAAAACTATTCACTGCAAGTTTGTAGGATGCATGCAGATTCGTCTTTTAAACTTTTCATTATATATACAGTCATATAACATCTACATAAACTCATCTATACTCACAGAGAAGCGGCATCTCTCACCAATTTATGTTTGACAACTTTGAAAAATACTACACGAATTTGAATAAATCTTCACCTTATAGACTTGAACTAAAAAAATCAACCGATAAACAATTCCCAATCTACTATAACTGTATATGGCTAAATTGGATTTCTTATAGATGTCTTTTTTCATGGGATTTTTACCAACCAGACCTTATAATCTTTTTAAATTACCTCTACGATCTTTGAAACATCGATATTCATCCTTCGACCTCGTAAACTTGCTCCGTCTTACCCTATAGACCATGCCGTTAATTTGAGACTTTTTGAATTAACTAGCTTGGGTTTAAGTTGAGTTAATCAAACCCTAGAAAATCCAATGGTGGGTTTTCTTTCATTCTCCCTCCTTTCTTCTTCTCTCCCCCTCCTTCCTCTTCCACTCTCTCCTTCCTTCTTCATTCTTGTTGGACGAAGCCGTACTTTCTCTTCCCTTGTGAGGGGCGTAGGGGCGAGGAGCGTAGGGTGGGAGGGTACGAGGGCGAGGGGCGGAGGGCCAGGGGCGGAGGGCGAGGAGGGCCAGGGGCGGAGGGGGCAAGGGGCGAAAGGCGGGAGGGCGAGGAGCGAAGGGCAGGGAGGGCACGAGGGCGAGTGGTGCAGGGGGCAAGGGGCGGAGGGCGGGAGGGCGAGGGGCGGAGGGCGCGAGGCGGACGACGGGGAGGGCGAGGGTCGAGGACGAGGGGGTAGGAAATGGAGATAAGGAGGAGGGAGAGGGGGGATGGCATTGAATGTAAATTTGATTAAAAAATAGGTAAATGTAGAAGAACATAACAGAATCCGGTTAGTTTTAATGGGTAAATGGATGGGGGTTAACCACAAGGTCTACAGGACAAGGGTTAGCAAGTTTACGGGGTCGAAGGAGGAATATCGATGTTTCAAAAATCGTAGAGGTAATTTTAAAAGATTACAGGGTCTGCCGGTAAAAATCCTTTTTTTTATTTTTATGAATAAATACATTATACATCAATCAAAATGTCCTTGTGCATAGAATAGGGATGACTCCTACTAAGTAATATTTATCCCCAATGCGGCCTTTTATTTCTTGTTAAGGCAACAAGTTATTGTTCAATAGACAGACATGTAGAGAAGCCTATAAAGTGTTGGGCCTCTCCACCGATTACAATTAGCTTTAAGTCATATGCTCCCACGTGCATTTAAGCTACACCAATATCTCAGCTATTAATAAACTCCACCAGTCCACCTCACTCATAATTTATCAATGAAAGTGAGGTAAGAATTCGAAATAGGACCACCTCTGGATATCCGATACTTGTGAAGTGGATAAATATGAAGTTATGCCCTTCCACTCATTGCCATTAGGCAATAAGTTCTGGGTCAAATAGTTTCAAATTCTTTTATAATAGATGCAAATTCTTTTATACAAAAAACAAAGGTACGAGAGAACTCCAGCACCAACGTGTGATAGTAAGTGTCTGAATCAATGATGCCCTCAAGTCACTTGGAAAAAGGCGGTTAAGGCAGTGAAAAATATTGGAAATTAATATCAAGAACTAGGAGAAAGCAGTGCATACCGAGAAAATCCTCCTTTGTTGCGAGCACCATCATTTAGAAGGTTATATTGTTCCGTAACTTGTATGTTTCCCCAGTGTGATACTTCGATTTCTCTAAGAAGTTCCCGAGCAACTTGGAAAGGTCCATTGCTTTCAAAATGTATAACAATGGGAGAATAAGAAAATGTTGGAAGGTTCTCATATGGGCCATATTTAATCTCTGAATCCACGAGTTTAGAATTCTGAAATTTTGTGTATGATTCTACTCGAGGACTAGGCAATGCAATCCTAAGGGATTGAGTTTTCACAGAATAAGGTGACAAATAATAGGCGCTGTCTTGGAACAGAACAAACTGCAAATCAGCTTGGGTGATTTCTTCAGGAAAAGGAGATAAAGAATGACTAAACACTGCCAAAACATCCAAAGTAAATCCTTCCCCCTCATGCACTGGCTTTGGTAATGACAAAGAATAAAAAGTCAAATCCGGGGGCATCGCTTCAGGCTCTGCCAGTTCAAATTGAAGGTTCACACCAGACCCCTTTATTTTTCCAGTTCCTTCGTGATAAAATGATCTGAGATATGCCAGATGTTTTGCCTGGTAATTAGGAAATGACAGCAATACATTTGATGCCAATCCAGGCCCACTGTTGACCATCTGCAAGGGAACAACGTTCATGAATAAATTAGGACATGATAACAATTCATGAATAAATTTCAGAAATTCATATGATTGGTTGTTAAAGAGATAGCTCTGTCCCTGCTCCCGATAATAACAATTACCACACAAATTTGATGGACTGATATAAAATGTCTCTGCCCCTGCTTCCATAAAAACTATAAGAATTGCCGGATGATTTTTTACAACAATAAGAATAAAAGAAATATGCATAATTTTGATCTTTGATGGAACAAACTGGCAATTAAGAATTTGCAGTGGCAAGATCGACAGGGAGCACAAGCTGCACAACCATATTAAACATGTCTTTAAAAGAATGCCCCCACAGGTATTTTTATGTGCATGCATGAGCATAATCCCTGCCTAATATTAACAGCATGAAAAAAAACTAAATAGAAAATGGTGGTTGTTCAAATACCTTCAAGACTGTTGTTGTCCGAACAATTTGCGATGTCAAATCAATCTGCACAATCAACAACGCATAAACATTTAGCACCAAAACATAGACCAAGTTCCCTATGCGGATTAAAATAAAGAAACAATGTTCCATTATGCGAAATAGCTAGCATTTTTTTAAACGCGAAATGGGGAAGTCACCTTTCAATGGTGACCACCCAAAAAATCTCCTTTTATTGTTCAGTAGTTAGTTACATATCTGCAGTCCATAAGGAAATAGCTAACAATTTACCAAACCCTGGACTTCAACATGTGTCCAACCACGTCTTGACAAGCGAGAAACATGAAAAGGAAACGAGCCCTTATCTCATTCATCCATCGAATGAAAGTTGACATGCAGGAAATTTGAAAACATTACGTCAAAGACTTCTGGGGAAAAAATGGCTTCAGCTTATCCAAACACGATGCTACGGTCCTTTACATACGGGAATGTGAAGGACTGAAATAGAACATGGTTAAGCAGCCGACCTTAATGGAAATATGGGACGGGGCAAGGAGAAGCAAAATGGAGCACCGCCCGATAAACGAATTAACCAAAAGGGCGTCATAATCAAATTAGGCGATCCTTCCAGGTTTATCAAGCCGCTGTTCCCGACCACTCTCGCGGGATGCAATTTGCACGACTCATACATTCAAAAGAATGATACAAAACCAGCAGATCACATTATATGGATAAACGCCGATTGTCAAATACAAATATGCACCCAATATACAAAGATTACATCATAGTAATAAACACAATTTCTCTGCGACAATTTCCGTACATAGAACCAAAACCAGAGCTCTACTAATTACATGACAGCTGAGCTAACGAATGAACGGATCAGCGTAGTAGCGGAAATACGCAACATCTGATTCGATAATTGAGACAGATAACAGACCACAGATACGGATCCGGAAAGTTCGAATCATGATCAAACAAACGAAGACCTAGACGAGGATCGATGGAATGAGAATGCATACCTTCCGATCGGCCTTGGAGATCGCGAGGTCCGACAGCGCGGGTGAGGAGAGGAGCACAATCGAGCAGAAGAGGAGGGAGAAGCGGATCGCGAGCGCCATTGGCTCCGCTGCTTCCCTCGGAGGGCGTAGATTAGGGTTAGTGCTCTTAAACCTCTGGGCTGATGTGAGGTCGCCTCCGCGACGGCGGTTTGACGGTCCACAACTTCAAAAGGGTGTGCACTCAGGGCGCCGGGATCGGTGTTCAGGTAAGATGGGCTCGAGCCACGGGCTGAACTCTTGTCGAGCCTATTATTCCGGGCTGGTAGCGCAATCGGGTTGGGACTTCCGAGTTAAGGATGAAAAGAGCTTCGATATATTTGAGTCTGATCCGCTATCTTATTTATTTTAAATTGATTTCGATATCTATATAATGAGATCGCTGTTTTAGGAGACGATGTAGAATTGACTATTGACATTGATTCGAACGAAGTTCCGCAAGCTCTTGAAATAGATGGAGTGAATTTGAGTAGTTCTGAGAGTAAGAGACAAATAATTGAAGCAAATCTAACTCGCATACAAGCTATTACACGAGTAGATGTTAGTAATATTATTTCCTAGTAGTCAATATAGTAGAACAATCAAAAGAGCTTCTCTTGATTTATATATTCTATTGTGATTTTGCTACTTGAATGAATACGATCGAATCTAGTTGGATATCACGAAAAAAGAAGATGCGTAAAAAAATTGGTTAGATATCATTGACTTTTGTATCTAATAAGTTATACTTAATATTGGATTTGACTAATGACTCGCATATGAAAGCAATACACTAACCGTTAAGTTAAGTAGGCCATTAATCACTACAAAGGAAAAAGGGACCCATCGTATCGAGAGTTATAGATGGAATATTACTTCTAAGCAATACCAACGCTTAACGATAAATGGATTAGGGGAATATCTTGTGATGCGTGGAATATTTATCTTATCAATAAATTCATAGTCATCCCGGTAAGAAACTATCTATACGTTAAAACATCTATGACAAAGGCTACAGCTCAATTTGCCAAATAAACTAGTAATCGTTGGCGTTTTCCCAAAATTATCCGAAGATTCCTTTGAGATAAAAAAATATTTTTGTGCGATTTGAAATGTAAAGTAAGTTTATATATCTCAGTAGTGAAGTTGAATACTTGAAATTCGGTGGGTCCTATTTTCTTCTCAGTTAGAGCAACTTGTTTACACAAGCATCGTTTTATTCAAGTAGGTCTATTATGAAATCAATATATTTGATCTTATTGAGAAATCGATGTCTTGCTCTAAGGATTAGAAAGAACAAGAGAATAATAACCTGGCAAAATACTTATTTGTGGTTCAATATAATTTCGATTCGAATTATGACGTCAATGTCAAATAGAGCTCGTCGTTGATTTGAGAACTAATAAGGTGAATACTTAGTCTATCATAAGTACAAGGGCCTCAAAACAATATTTTCATCCTATGAACTTCAGGTTTATGAAGTCTCGTAGTTGACCCTTGGGGCGGGACGATAGAGACTATAATTGACTTATTTAACAACTTTGGTGAATTTAGACTAGAGGTCGACCTATATCAAGGTAACCATTTTTTGAAACACTTTGCTATTGTTCTTGGATCAAAATAAAAATATTGAATCGAAGCACATGGAGTCATCTCACTATCTTCTTACTTTTACTTGAATAGAACTGATAATTTCACCAATTGATGAAAGATCCCCCTGTAACAAAATGCATGTTGGATCTTTGAAATAGTTCAAATCAAATCGATACTATTTAGTTTTACAAGTTTATCGAGAAGTGATACAGTTCAAGTCTATATAGTCCTGTAGATTCTACATTCATCCGTGTATGCCTTTGTGGCTTCCAGGACGTAGTCTTGGGAGATTCAATATCATATCTTGTGAGACAATGGGATTTACAATATGGACTCAGTTTTTTATTGTGCTCTTCATCGACTTCATGGCATGATTGCCTTATTCGACCTCGTTTGTTTCTCTAGAATGGACAGAGTCCCTCCAACGACCTAAAATATTTTTTCAAATGTTTTTTAGCAAAATAATTGAGGACATGGAGCTAAATTTTGACATAACTATTGGACAAAAGGTAAATTTCTGGTGTCTTCGAGCTGATTATGCTCAATATTTTCTCCTTATTATTTCTATTGACGGACTTGGTCTGCATGTGTCACCGATGGAGTATCGTAATATCCTCATGTATCGTCTCATGATTCCTTTATCTCCGACTAATGAAATATGGTCAGTTTGTTGTAAGGCATGCTTACACTTTTTTTAGAATCATGCATTTTATTGCAGGGAGCTTCCGGGTTTTAAGTAGACACGGCTTTTTTAGAGGTGTTTTATTTGATGTACTCATATATGCAGATGTTGTTGCTAAGAAAGTGGTGATGTGAACTTTTAACTGATCCGCAGGAAGGAAGATCAACACTTAGACCTGCTAATATTTTTAATTTTGGATGGGTCGGAGGGAGACATGCTTGCATAGATTTGACAGGAGTTTCTTCGTTGGTGAGGTTGAAGAGCGGGACCTTCACAATGTGGTGTATTGCCTTTAAAGCTGTCGCAACAAAAGTGGTGAAGTACGAGAAAGCGTGCATTGAGAATCAACATGCCTTCATCCCTTTTAGTTTTGGTATTTTTGATTTCTTAGCACTAGAAGTTGTCGTGCTTTTAAAGAAGGTCCAAAAACTCATGAGTAGTAATGTTATGGTTCCTAGATTTATGAATGTAGTGTTTAGAATCGCTTTGCAATTCAAAAAAGGACTAAGGGCGCAGCTTGTTGCTCACATGTCTCATATCTCTATGTTATGATGCATTTTCTTTCCAAAGTGCTTAATTTCATAGTTTTCATTTCATCATTAGTGCTTGTTTGCGATAAATTAGTGTTTGTTCCTCTGGTTTGATTCGTCCAAAGAATGAAAAAATTACTACATACTTGTATGGATATGTAAGTACAGGAAAACAAAAGGTTGATAATGACATACGAAATAGGCAGAAAATGAGAGAAAATATATGGTTGCTAGGGATCAATTTTTTAATCAATGAGCAGATGTATAAAAAGAATGATCGATTGACAAAGGAGCATATGTATAAAATTTACCATGTACTATCCCTCTATCCCTATCCAACATGTCAATTCAGTATCTCGGGTCCAAGAAGAAAATTATCGGAAAAGGGGCGATTGATACTTTTTCATCTGTGATAGGGTTATCAGTTATTCATTGGATTTATTCGGGACATTTACTGCTAAGTAATTTATATGAATCATTAGTGTTACTTTCATGGAGTTTCCTCGTTCATTTGTATGATTCTCTATTTAAAAATCATAAAAAAATAAATTATTTAAACATGATAACAACGCCAAGTGCGATTTATACCCAAGGTTTCACCTCTTATGATTTTTCAACTGGAACACATCTATGTGCCATATCAATACTTGCTTTGTAAATGTAGTGATTAACGATGCACGTAAGTATGATGTTATCGAGTTGTGCAGCACTTTTTTGTATGTTTATTTTCTATTACTCTTTTTGTCATTACATTTGAAAAAAACATCAATATTTCTATAAAGGTAAAAATTCCTTAATTACCTCATTTTTCTTTCTTGTGATTCACTTGAACAATAAAAGAAATGTTTTGTAAATCCACTTCTTTTCTTTCATTTTAAAACTATTATAAATATCAGTTCAGTCCAAATTCATTTTTAAGTGGATCTATATTCGCATGAGTATTCTTCATATCTAAATGTAGTTATAGATTTATATATAATTGCATGTAACAAAAATCTATATTTGCATTCATCATTGTTGATATAATTATTGTAGAATGAATATATTTATATATCTATTTTATTTTATATGTAAATCATCTTAAACATGTATATTTTTAGTTAATCTATAAAATATTTTGATTATTATAAGTGACCAATTCATATTCATTTTATATTTTGTATTCAGTTTTAACATTACTGCAGCACATTTTTCATATCTATCAATATTAGTAACTACATATGTATTCATGTATTAAAACTGATAAGGATAAGATTATACCTATATTTGTATTATATCCAATCGTCGTCATCCATGTCGAGAGTACAAAATAGTCAGAATTTGATTCGAAAGTGGATTTGAAAACAGATTCGTTCGACCTCATTACAATAAAGATTGAGGTTGATTGAATCTGCTCGAACCGGAACGTGCTCAGCACAAATACTTCAGTATATGCAGCAACCGCGCGAGCCGCTCGAACTTGATCGAGTGGTTCGCACGAATTCGTACCTTTTGTGTACATGTATCGTACAAATTCGTGTGAACCGCTCGATTGCGCAATTAATGCACAATCTGTTGTACTGCACACGATACGCTCCCTCACATGTCCTGCCATCAAAGTGAGGAGAGCAGTACAACAGAGGACTGTTATAAATGTGGAGTGTGCCTGAGCCGCTCGATCAAGATCGAGCGGTTTACACAGTAACGACCCACAAAAAATCCAGATTTCGTGCGATCAAGATCAAGATCGGACGCACTCTCCATTTACAGCAGAGGACTGCTGTACAGTAGAGGATTTGCAGTGCAAAGTGAGACCAACTTGCTTGTGTCCCACCTGCAAAAAAACCTTCCACATTTCAACTTCTCTGGAACTAAACTTAAATTAGAATAGGGTGCCGATTACCTATCATATTCCTGATAGGACCGATATATGGATATTGATCTTATAATTATATATGGATCTTGATCTCGGTCCATATGTAATATAATACATATCTGATTTTATATTTAATTTCTTGAAAGTTTGATCGAATTCTGTATATGCTTTTAGACGAGACAATATAGATCCTATCAAGGTGGCAATATCTAAATATCATTTTCAACGTGCAATTGCATTGCACGATAAACTTAAAAAAATGTATGTAAGCATACAAGAGATCTTCCCTCGAGGACATCGCCTTTGTACGTGGATGTGTTTATCATGGTATGTGTCACAGAGGTAAATCTCAACTTTAATTTTTGAGACTAACCTGTGCGGTGTTAGTTTCGCACAAGCTAACCAGCCTTCCCTTTTGCTTGTAGGATGTACACCAGCATACCGATTAACCACGTCGTTAGAATACTCGTACACAAGTACTCAAGCACAAGGACACAAGAGCAATTGACACTAAACCCTCTTTGTGTTGCAATAGACTCACTCTGAGTGTGGTATCTACAAATGAGTCTTACCCCTCCTTATATAGACAAGTCGAGGGTATACGAAGGGACACCATTATTACATGTATAATGAATGTAAGGACTCTTCGTCTTCAACGGAAACCATTCGTCTTCCGAGGTGACTCTTCGTGCACATGCCTCTTCATCTCGCATCCCTTCGTCTTTTGCAACCGACACCATGTCACCCGCTCCGTCAACATGCCATGTCGTCTGCCTCACCAGCATGCCATGTCATCATGCCACGTCATCAGTGGGCCCCATGCTCTTACGTAGGATTTTGCAGCTCAAGCTCATCAAGTGTCGCCGAAAACTTGTACCGTGCCAAGGGGAACCCGCGGTTTTCGACCTTCGTGCGGTAAACCCCATCCTTAGCCATCCACAAGCTGAGGTAAAGTCCTCCAGAACTTCATAGTGTGGTCACCGAACCACACGGATGTGCAATATCGATATTGCACGCTATTCCCATACCTCGGGAGTTGGGGGTGTTACAGTACATGGGTATATGGGGACAGACATCGGCAATGGATGTGCATGCATCTTTGGTCCCTAGATTAGAAACTCGGTTGGTCGTGATCCAAATAAAAGAGTTGGATAACACGTTATGCTTGGTGCCCGATGTTGTGTTTCGATGTCTACTCATCATAGTTTGATACCAAGTAGCATGTCTGTTAGTATATGGTTTGCTTCCTGTGGAGTTAGTAGTGAGATACTAGTTGGTGTTTGACCGCGCTAATTAGTTTTTTAGGGCATTTTTGGTTGCAGGGTTGGGCAGGGTTGGCCCAACCCTGGTTACTATTCACAAGGGTACTTCCTCCTCACAGATTACTATTCACCCAGCCCAACCCAACATTGTCCAACCCTGCAACCAAACAGGGCCTTAAAGTCCAACACTATGAGAGCACTGATGGGAGTTTCAGGATGTGGCTATTGAAGAAGGATAAGAATGAACCGATTTCCTATGCCAGAGAAAATTAGAGATCCTCAAATGGCTTTTACCAAAGTGTGTTGTGATAATTTTAATAGTGTTTTGAGAGCCTTGAGTTGTGTCCTACTCGATTAGGACTTTTACTAGTGGGTAGTGGACTTAGGCAACTTTCTTTGGATTACAAGTGGAAATAATTAATTAACTCGATTCACTCGTTGGACGCATGATCAGTTGTGAGTTGAGTTGTGCCTTGTAGTGGCTCGATTCACAATGTGTGTGTGTGTGTGCATGCATCCCTGACAGATTTTGTATGTCCTTTATTTCCCTCTATATCAATGGTTACTGTTATTACTATTTCTGGACAATTGCTCATAACATTATACATTAGTGTGGACCAAAAAAGAATGCATGAGCAGCCTCAACAACAACGGTCGTGATAGTTTGAGCTTCATTGTCGCCAACACCAGACTTGATGCAGTACATTTTGAGCAACTTCTTTGCTTGCAGTATTTCCAACTCTTATTTTGAGAGACAATGTACTGAGATACACTTCTAAGAGCATATTATTTCCGCTCTGAATATGTGAGTGATTATCTCCCATGGACATGGATTATAATATGAATAGGAACGAATGTTGTCTTTCAATCTTCATCTCATTGTTAATATCTTGTTATTTATACACGAATGTTATGTGGATATAATATGCATGAGTTGGGTTTACTAAGGTCTTTAGACTGAATTCATGAAGCAAAATGATCTAACATAGAAAGTGTGCATTGTCACCCTTCTTTTTTCACGAAGCGACGAATGGTGGAGTGGTATGTGTAAATAGTAACTTTTGAGCCAAGAAGGTGGGATTCGAATTTGTCTAAGGAAAGCACAACTATTACTATCTCGTTATCCATGATCATATGGTTATTTTGAGCATTTTTCATTGTTTTGTTAGCATAACTAACAACACACGTCGAAAGTCTATCTCTCATGTGCCCCTTTTTATCTCATCATCTTGAGCACTGATATGAGATTCTACGCCACAACAACAACATGAAGTCAAATATATATTCATCTTGATCATCATCATCATCGTATAAAGAAGACAAATAGTACTAGATACATCTAGGATGTGAGTGACCATCGACTTATGGAGATTATGGGATATCATCAAACCAACAAGGTGATGTTGGTCCGTCTAAACAAATTGAATTCAGACCATCTCAAAAATCCCAACCAACTCAATATGACACAAGTACAAGCAAAATGAGATGCCATTTCTATATCATTTGTTGGGTAGTAGTTACGACTCGACTAGCAAGAAGAAGAAATTATTTAATATCCTAAAATGTTGGCATTGGTTAGTGTAAGGATCAATGATCCTACGACCCATGCATACCCTAGAACATATTCACATTAATTTGGAAAAAGTTGTAAAGTGAATAGCATTATGATAACAATATGGGCGGACTTATACAGAGCTAAAGGAAGAAGAAGTCGAGGGGGTAGTATTTATTTATTTGATGAATTTACGATTCTTCTACTTCACATGCGTTGTCCTTTCTAGAGAAAAAACACAACAAAAACACATAAAATGAAAAATAATAAAATTAACCAGAAAGGGACTAAATGTATAATATTAACTTTAAAAAGTTCAAGAAATAAAACCCAATCAATCAAGTAAATTTGTGTCCTCATTTTCAAAGTAAAGACACAACAAAAACATATAAAATGAGAAGTAACAAAATTAACATGAAATGGACTAAATGTATAATATTAATTTAAAAACAAATCCAAGAAATAAATCTCACTAAAACAAATAAATCCATAAAAAACCAAGAAGTTGAAACTTACATATAATCACATGAAAAATATATTTTACAAATTTCCATGATTTTTGTAAATTCATGGATTTTAAAATCCAATTAACATGAATTAACTCCAAGATGTAGATGTTACTTACCCTCATAAATGAAAAATCCTAAACGAATACTAACTTGTATGCATTGCAAATAAACTAAAATCCTACTCCGAGAAGACTAAGAATCAAAAGTTGATTATCTCCCTCGTACAATCTCCTATTGAAATTCCGTTCGTCTTTGAATTAGTGTATACTAAATTATATAAAAAAATTAAATTTAAAAGAATCATAGTTCACATGTGAAACTTGCATTTCTGAACTCAATTGCATACTGTGCAACTAAATCGTCTTTAGCTTATTATTTCACCTATATACATTACATTTAAGTTTATTTTTTTTCATTTGTTTCTTTTTTGTTCATGTTTTTACTAACTACATAAAAAGTCAAAAAGATAAGATAAAGAAAAAAATCATAAAAAAGTTCAAAATTGGCCTTGTATGTATTGTCATAGATGACGTGTATATAAGCCTTACAATTTTATTTCAACTTTTTCTTAATCATTATAATTCAAAAAATAGATTAATATTTTGTCCCAAATATTGTATATAGGGCCAAGATTTTTTAGGTGTTGTGTATGTCGTTGGTGAAAGAATGACGATCTGAAGATAGGGCATGGGTCGCTATTAAAGTGCATGATTTTTTGAATAACGAAACCTAGATGACATCCAACATTACATGATCGTCTTTCAATTTGGAAAAATGCTGTAACAAATCAACGATGGCAATGTAAAAACGCATGTAAAAGGTTGACTAAATTACATTTTTTCATTCGAGTTTTTAGTCAATGTGTCAAAGCACTAGGCTTTATCACAATAGACAGAGAAAGATCTGTTCTATTTGAAAAAAAACTCTTATACCAGAAGAAAAAAAACAAGGCATTTACAAGAAGAGGGTTGTGGCAAAAAAACCTAACATAGGTATGATTCGAAAATAATATCTATAATATCAGCAAACTGTTTGTCGCTTGATTTGCCATGAGTGGCAAATGATTTATTATGCCACATGGACGTACGAGAGGGGGCCGAAAATCTAAATTTTTATCGTAGTTTTGCAAAAAAAATCACCTCATCGGAGAGGACGTAATATCCTCATATATCGTCTCATGATTCCTTTATCTCCGACTAATGAAATATGGCCAGTTTGTTGTAAGGCATGCTTACACTTTTTTTAGAATCATGCATTTTATTGCAGGGAGCTTCCGGGTTTTAAGTAGACACGACCTTTTTAGAGGTGTTTTATTTGATGTAGATGTTGTTGCTAAGAAAGTGGTGATGTGAACTTTTTAACTGATCCGCAGGAAGGAAGATCAACACTTAGACCTGCTAATATTTTTAATTTTGGATGGGTCGGAGGGAGGCATGCTTGCATAGATTTGACAGGAGTTTCTTCGTTGGTGGGGTTGAAGAGCGGGACCTTCACAATGTGGTGTATTGCCTTTAAAGCTGTCGCAACAAAAGTGGTGAAGTACGAGAAAGCGTGCATTGAGAATAAACATGCCTTCATCCCTTTTAGTTTTGGTATTTTTGATTTCTTAGCACTAGAAGTTGTCGTGCTTTTAAAGAAGGTCCAAAAACTCATGAGTAGTAATGTTATGGTTCCTAGATTTATGAATGTAGTGTTTAGAATCGCTTTGCAATTCAAAAAGGACTAAGGGCGCAGCTTGTTGCTCACATGTCTCATATCTCTATGTTATGATGCATTTTCTTTCCAAAGTGCTTCATTTCATAGTTTTCATTTCATCATCAGTGCTTGTTTGCGATAAATTAGTGTTTGTTCGTCTGGTTTGGTTCGTCCAAAGAATGAAAAAATTACTACATACTTGTATGGATATATAAGTACAGGAAAACAAAAGGTTGATAATGACATACGAAATAGGCAGAAAATGGGAGAAAATATATGGTTGCTAGGGATCAATTTTTTAATCAATGAGCAGATGTATAAAAAGAATGATCGATTGACAAAGGAGCATATGTATAAAATTTACCATGTACTATCCCTCTATCCCTATCCAACATGTCAATTCAGTATCTCGGGTCCAAGAAGAAAATTATCGGAAAAGGGGCGATTGATACTTTTTCATCTGTGATAGGGTTATCAGTTATTCATTGGATTTATTCGGGACATTTACTGCTAAGTAATTTGTATGAATCATTAGTGTTACTTTCATGGAGTTTCCTCGTTCATTTGTATGATTCTCTATTTAAAAATCATAAAAAAATAAATTATTTAAACATGATAACAACGCCAAGTGCGATTTATACCCATGGTTTCACCTCTTATGATTTTTCAACTGGAACACATCTATGTGCCATATCAATACTTGCTTTGTAAATGTAGTGATTAACGATGCATGTAAGTATGATGTTATCGAGTTGTGCAACACTTTTTTGTATGTTTATTTTCTATTACTCTTTTTTTTCATTACATTTGAAAAAAAACATCAATATTTTTATAAAGGTAAAAATTCCTTAATTACCTCATTTTTCTTTCTTGTGATTCACTTGAACAATAAAAGAAATGTTTTGTAAATCCGCTTCTTTTCTTTCATTTTAAAACTATTATAAATATCAGTTCAGTCCAAATTCATTTTTAAGTGGATCTATATTCGCATGAGTATTCTTCATATCTAAATGTAGTTATAGATTTATATACAATTGCATGTAACAAAAATCTATATTTGCATTCATCATTGTTGATATAATTATTGTAGAATGAATATATTTATATATCTATTTTATTTTATATGTAAATCATCTTAAACATGTATATTTTTAGTTAATCTATAAAATATTTTGATTATTATTCGTGACCAATTCATATTCATTTTATATTTTGTATTCAGTTTTAACATTACTGCAGACATTTTTCATATCTATCAATATTCGTAACTACATATGTATTCATGTATTAAAACTGATAAGGATAAGATTATACCTATATTTGTATTAACTCTCCATTTACAGCAGAGGACTGCTGTACAGTAGAGGATTTGCAATGCAAAGTGAGACCAACTTGCTTGTGTCCCATATGCAAAAAAACCTTCCACATTTCAACTTCTCTCGAACTAAACTTAAATTAGAATAGGGTGCCGATTACCTATCATATTCCTGATAGGACCGATATATGGATCTTGATCTTATAATTATATATGGATCTTGATCTCGGTCCATATGTAATATAATACATATCTGATTTTATATCTAATTTCTTGAAAGTTTTATCGAATTCTGTATATGCTTTTAGACGAGACAATATAGATCCTATCAAGGTGGTAGTATGTAAATATCATTTTCAACGTGCAATTGCATTGCACGATAAACTAAAAAAAATGTATGTAAGCATATAAGGGATCTTCCCTCGAGGACATCGCCTTTGTACGTGGATGTGTTTATCATGGTATGTGTCACAGAGGTAAATCTCAACTTTAATTTTTGAGACTAACCTGTGCGGCGTTAGTTTCGCGCAAGCTAACCAGCCTTCCCTTTTGCTTGTAGGATGTACACCAGCATACCGATTAACCATGTCGTTAGAATACTCGTACACTAGTACTCAAGCACAAGGACACAAGAGCAATTGACACTAAACCCTCTTTGTATTGCAATAGACTCACTCTGAGTGTGATATCTACAAATGAGTCTTACCCCTCCTTATATAGACAAGTCGAGGGTATACGAAGGGACATCATTATTACATGTACAATGAATGTAAGGACTCTTAGTCTTCAACGGAAACCATTCGTCTTCCGAGGTGACTCTTCGTGCGCATGCCTCTTCATCTCCCATCCCTTCGTCTTTTGCAACCGACACCATGTCACCCGCTCCGTCAACATGCCATGTCGTCTGCCTCACCAGCATGCCATGTCATCATGCCACGTCATCAGTGGGCCCCATGCTCTTACGTAGGATTTTGCAGCTCAAGCTCATCAAGTGTCGCCGAAAACTTGTACCGTGCCAAGGGGAACCCGCAGTTTTCGACCTTCGTGCGGTAAACCCCATCCTTAGCCATCCCCAAGCTGAGGTGAAGTCCTCCAGAACTTCATAGTGTGGACACCGAACCACACGGATGTGCAATATCGATATTGCACGCTATTCCCGTACCTCGGGAGTTGGGGGTGTTACAGTACATGGGTATATGGGGATAGACATCGGCAATGGATGTGCATGCATCTTTGGTCCCTAGATTAGAAACTCGGTTGGTCGTGATCCAAACAAAAGAGTTGGATAACACGTTATGCTTGGTGCCCGATGTTGTGTTTCGATGTCTACTCATCCGAGTTTGATACCAAGTAGCATGTCTGTTAGTATATGGTTCGCTTCCTGTGGAGTTAGTAGTGAGATACTAGTTGGTGTTTGACCGCGCTAATTAGTTTTTTAGGGCATGTTTGGTTGCAGGGTTGGGCAGGGTTGGCCCAACCCTGGTTACTATTCACAAGGGTACTTCCTCCTCACAGATTACTATTCACCCAGCCAACCCAACATTGTCCAACCCTGCAACCAAACAGGGCCTTAAAGTCCAACACTATGAGAGCACTGATGGGAGTTTCAGGATGTGGCTATTGAAGAAGGATAAGAATGAACCGGTTTCCTATGCCAGAGAAAATTAGAGATCCTCAAACGGCTTTTACCAAAGTGTGTTGTGATAATTTTAATAGTGTTTTGAGAGCCTTGAGTTGTGTCTTACTCGATTAGGACTTTTACTAGTGGGTAGTGGACTTAGGCAACTTTCCTTGGATTACAAGTGGAAACAATTAATTAAGTCGATTCACTCGTTGGACGCATGATCAGTTGTGAGTTGAGTTGTGCCTTGTAGAGGCTCGATTCACAATGTGTGTGTGTGTGTGTGCATGCAACCCTGAGAGATTTTGTATGTCCTTTATTTCCCTCTATATCAATGGTTACTGTTATTACTATTTCTGGACAATTGCTCATAACATTATACATTAGTGTGGACCAAAAAAGAATGCATGAGCAGCCTCAACAACAACGGTCGTGGTAGTTTGAGCTTCATTGTCGCCAACACCAGATTTGATGCAGTACATTTTGAGCAACTTCTTTGCTTGCAGTATTTCCAACTCTTATTTTGAGAGACAATGTACTGAGATACACTTCTAAGAGCATATTATTTCCGCTCTGAATATGTGAGTGATTATCTCCCATGGACATGGATTATAATATGAATAGGAACGAATGTTGTCTTTCAATCTTCATCTCATTGTTAATATCTTGTTATTTATACACGAATGTTATGTGGATATAATATGCATGAGTTGGGTTTACTAAGGTCTTTAGACTGAATTCATGAAGCAAAATGATCTAACATAGAAAGTGTGCATTGTCACCCATCTTTTTTCACGAAGCGACGAATGGTGGAGTGGTATGTGTAAATAGTAACTTTTGAGCCAAGAAGGTGGGATTCGAATTTGTCTAAGGAAAGCACAACTATTACTATCTCGTTATCCATGATCATATGGTTATTTTGAGCATTTTCCATTGTTTTGTTAGCATAACTAACAACACACGTCGAAAGTCTATCTCTCATGTGCCCCTTTTTATCTCATCATCTTGAGCACTGATATGAGATTCTACGCCACAACAGCAACATGAAGTCAAATATATATTCATCTTGATCATCATCATCATCGTATAAAGAAGACAAATAGTACTAGATACATCTAGGATGTGAGTGACCATCGACTTATGGAGATTATGGAATATCATCAAACCAACAAGGTGATGTTGGTCCGTCTAGACAAATTGAATTCAGACCATCTCAAAAATCCCAACCAACTCAATATGACACAAGTACAAGCAAAATGAGATGCCATTTCTATATCATTTGTTGTGTAGTAGTTACGACTCGACTAGCAAGAAGAAGAAATTATTTAATATCCTAAAATGTTGGCATTGGTTAGTGTAAGGATCAATGATCCTACGACCCATGCATACCCTAGAACATATTCACATTAATTTGGAAAAAGTTGTAAAGTGAATAGCATTATGATAACAATATGGGCGGACTTATACAGAGCTAAAGGAAGAAGAAGTCGAGGGGGTAGTATTTATTTATTTGATGAATTTACGATTCTTCTACTTCACATGCGTTGTCCTTTCTAGAGAAAAAACACAACAAAAACACATAAAATGAAAAATAATAAAATTAACCAGAAAGGGACTAAATGTATAATGTTAACTTTAAAAAGTTCAAGAAATAAAACCCAATCAATCAAGTAAATTTGTGTCCTCATTTTCAAAGTAAAGACACAACAAAAACATATAAAATGAGAAGTAACAAAATTAACATGAAATGGACTAAATGTATAATATTAATTTAAAAACAAATCCAAGAAATAAATCTCACTAAAACAAATAAATCCAAAAAAAACAAGAAGTTGAAACTTACATATAATCACATGAAAAATATATTTTACAAATTTCCATGATTTTTATAAATTCACGGATTTTAAAATCCAATTAACATGAATTAACTCCATGATGTAGATGTTACTTACCCTCATAAATGAAAAATCCTAAACGAATACTAACTTGTATGCATTGCAAATAAACTAAAATCCTACTCCTAGAAGACTAAGAATCAAAAGTTGATTATCTCCCTCGAACAATCTCCTATTGAAATTCCGTTCGTCTTTGAATTAGTGTATACTAAATTATTTAAAAAAAAATAAATTTAAAAGAATCATAGTTCACATGTGAAACTTGCATTTCTGAACTCAATTGCATACTGTGCAACTAAATCGTCTTTAGCTTATTATTTCACCTATATACATTACATTTAAGTTTATTTTTTTTCATTTGTTTCTTTTTTGTTCATGTTTTTACTAACTACATAAAAAGTCAAAAAGAGAAGATAAAGAGAAAAATCATAAAAAAGTTCAAAATTGGCCTTGTATGTATTGTCATAGATGACGTGTATATAAGCCTTACAATTTTATTTCAACTTTTTCTTAATCATTATAATTCAAAAAATAGATTAATATTTTTCCCAAATATTGTATATAGGGCCAAGATTTTTTAGGTGTTGTGTATGTCGTTGGTGAAATAATGACGATCTGAAGATAGGGCATGGGTCGCTATTAAAGTGCATGATTTTTTGAATAACGAAACCTAGATGACATCCAACATTACATGATCGTCTTTCAATTTGGAAAAATGCTGTAACAAATCGACGATGGCAATGTAAAAACACATGTAAAAGGTTGACTAAATTACATTTTTTCATTCGAGTTTTTAGTCAATGTGTCAAAGCACTAGGCTTTATCACAATAGACAGAGAAAGATCTGTTCTATTTGAAAAAAAAACTCTTATACCAGAAGAAAAAAACAAGGCATTTACAAGAAGAGGGTTGTGGCAAAAAAACCTAACATAGGTATGATTCGAAAATAATATCTATAATATCAGCAAACTGTTTGTCGCTTGATTTGCCATGAGTGGCAAATGATTTATTATGCCACATGGACGTACGAGAGGGGGCCGAAAATCTAAATTTTTATCGTAGTTTTGCAAAAAAAATCACCTCATCGGAGAGGACGTAATATCCTCATATATCGTCTCATGATTCCTTTATCTCCGACTAATGAAATATGGCCAGTTTGTTGTAAGGCATGCTTACACTTTTTTTAGAATCATCCATTTTATTGCAGGGAGCTTCCGAGTTTTAAGTAGACACGGCCTTTTTAGAGGTGTTTTATTTGATGTACTCATATATGCAGATGTTGTTGCTAAGAAAGTGGTGATGTGAACTTTTTAACTGATCCGCAGGAAGGAAGATCAACACTTAGACCTGCTAATATTTTTAATTTTGGATGGGTCGGAGGGAGACATGCTTGCATAGATTTGACAGGAGTTTCTTCGTTGGTGGGGTTGAAGAGCGGGACCTTCACAATGTGGTGTATTGCCTTTAAAGTTGTCGCAACAAAAGTGGTGAAGTACGAGAAAGCGTGCATTGAGAATCAACATGCCTTCATCCCTTTTAGTTTTGGTATTTTTGATTTCTTAGCACTAGAAGTTGTCGTGCTTTTAAAGAAGGTCCAAAAACTCATGAGTAGTAATGTTATGGTTCCTAGATTTATGAATGTAGTGTTTAGAATCGCTTTGCAATTCAAAAAGGACTAAGGGCGCAGCTTGTTGCTCACATGTCTCATATCTCTATGTTATGATGCATTTTCTTTCCAAAGTGCTTCATTTCATAGTTTTCATTTCATCATCAGTGCTTGTTTGCGATAAATTAGTGTTTGTTCGTCTGGTTTGGTTCGTCCAAAAAATGAAAAAATTACTACATACTTGTATGGATATATAAGTACAGGAAAACAAAAGGTTGATAATGACATACGAAATAGGCAGAAAATGAGAGAAAATATATGGTTGCTAGGGATCAGTTTTTTAATCAATGAGCAGATGTATAAAAAGAATGATCGATTGACAAAGGAGCATATGTATAAAATTTACCATGTACTATCCCTCTATCCCTATCCAACATGTCAATTCAGTATCTCGGGTCCAAGAAGAAAATTATCGGAAAAGGGGCGATTGATACTTTTTCATCTGTGATAGGGTTATCAGTTATTCATTGGATTTATTCGGGACATTTACTGCTAAGTAATTTATATGAATCATTAGTGTTACTTTCATGGAGTTTCCTCGTTCATTTGTATGATTCTCTATTTAAAAATCATAAAAAAAATAAATTATTTAAACACGATAACAACGCCAAGTGCGATTTATACCCAAGGTTTCACCTCTTATGATTTTTCAACTAGAACACATCTATGTGCCATATCAATACTTGCTTTGTAAATGTAGTGATTAACGATGCACGTAAGTATGATGTTATCGAGTTGTGCAGCACTTTTTTGTATGTTTATTTTCTATTACTCTTTTTTTCATTACATTTGAAAAAAAACATCAATATTTTTATAAAGGTAAAAATTCCTTAATTACCTCATTTTTCTTTCTTGTGATTCACTTGAACAATAAAAGAAATGTTTTGTAAATCCACTTCTTTTCTTTCATTTTAAAACTATTATAAATATCAGTTCAGTCCAAATTCATTTTTAAGTGGATCTATATTCGCATGAGTATTCTTCATATCTAAATGTAGTTATAGATTTATATACAATTGCATGTAACAAAAATCTATATTTGCATTCATCATTGTTGATATAATTATTGTAGAATGAATATATTTATATATCTATTTTATTTTATATGTAAATCATCTTAAACATGTATATTTTTAGTTAATCTATAAAATATTTTGATTATTATTCGTGACCAATTCATATTCATTTTATATTTTGTATTCAGTTTTAACATTACTGCAGCACATTTTTCATATCTATCAATATTCGTAACTACATATGTATTCATGTATTAAAACTGATAAGGATAAGATTATACCTATATTTGTATTAACTCTCCATTTACAGCAGAGGACTGCTGTACAATAGAGGATTTGCAGTGCAAAGTGAGACCAACTTGCTTGTGTCCCATATGCAAAAAAACCTTCCACATTTCAACTTCTCTGGAACTAAACTTAAATTAGAATAGGGTGCCGATTACCTATCATATTCCTGATAGGACCGATATATGGATCTTGATCTTATAATTATATATGGATCTTGATCTCGGTCCATATGTAATATAATACATATCTGATTTTATATCTAATTTCTTGAAAGTTTTATCGAATTCTGTATATGCTTTTAGACGAGACAATATAGATCCTATCAAGGTGGTAGTATGTAAATATCATTTTCAACGTGCAATTGCATTGCACGATAAACTAAAAAAAATGTATGTAAGCATATAAGGGATCTTCCCTCGAGGACATCGCCTTTGTACGTGGATGTGTTTATCATGGTATGTGTCACAGAGGTAAATCTCAACTTTAATTTTTGAGACTAACCTGTGCGGCGTTAGTTTCGCGCAAGCTAACCAGCCTTCCCTTTTGCTTGTAGGATGTACACCAGCATACCGATTAACCATGTCGTTAGAATACTCGTACACTAGTACTCAAGCACAAGGACACAAGAGCAATTGACACTAAACCCTCTTTGTATTGCAATAGACTCACTCTGAGTGTGATATCTACAAATGAGTCTTACCCCTCCTTATATAGACAAGTCGAGGGTATACGAAGGGACATCATTATTACATGTACAATGAATGTAAGGACTCTTAGTCTTCAACGGAAACCATTCGTCTTCTGAGGTGACTCTTCGTGCGCATGCCTCTTCATCTCGCATCCCTTCGTCTTTTGCAACGGACACCATGTCACCCGCTCCGTCAGCATGCCATGTCGTCTGCCTCACCAGCATGCCATGTCATCATGCCACGTCATCAGTGGGCCCCATGCTCTTACGTAGGATTTTGCAGCTCAAGCTCATCAAGTGTCGCCGAAAACTTGTACCGTGCCAAGGGGAACCCGCGGTTTTCGACCTTCGTGCGGTAAACCCCATCCTTAGCCATCCACAAGCTGAGGAGAAGTCCTCCAGAACTTCATAGTGTGGTCACCGAACCACACGGATGTGCAATATCAATATTGCACGCTATTCCCGTACCTCGGGAGTTGAGGGTGTTACAGTACATGGGTATATGGGGACAGACATCGGCAATGGATGTGCATGCATCTTTGGTCCCTAGATTAGAAACTCGGTTGGTCGTGATCCAAATAAAAGAGTTGGATAACACGTTATGCTTGGTGCCCGATGTTGTGTTTCGATGTCTACTCATCATAGTTTGATACCAAGTAGCATGTCTGTTAGTATATGGTTCGCTTCCTGTGGAGTTAGTAGTGAGATACTAGTTGGTGTTTGACCGCGCTAATTAGTTTTTTAGGGCATGTTTGGTTGCAGGGTTGGCCCAACCCTGGTTACTATTCACAAGGGTACTTCCTCCTCACAGATTACTATTCACCCAGCCCAACCCAACATTGTCCAACCCTGCAACCAAACAGGGCCTTAAAGTCCAACACTATGAGAGCACTGATGGGAGTTTCAGGATGTGGCTATTGAAGAAGGATAAGAATGAACCGATTTCCTATGCCAGAGAAAATTAGAGATCCTCAAACGGCTTTTACCAAAGTGTGTTGTGATAATTTTAATAGTGTTTTGAGAGCCTTGAGTTGTGTCCTACTCGATTAGGACTTTTACTAGTGGGTAGTGGACTTAGGCAGCTTTCCTTGGATTACAAGTGGAAACAATTAATTAACTCGATTCACTCGTTGGACGCATGATCAGTTGTGAGTTGAGTTGTGCCTTGTAGTGGCTCGATTCACAATGTGTGTGTGTGTGCATGCATCCCTGACAGATTTTGTATGTCCTTTATTTCCCTCTATATCAATGGTTACTGTTATTACTATTTCTGGACAATTGCTCATAACATTATACATTAGTGTGGACCAAAAAAGAATGCATGAGCAGCCTCAACAACAACGGTCGTGATAGTTTGAGCTTCATTGTCGCCAACACCAGACTTGATGCAGTACATTTTGAGCAACTTCTTTGCTTGCAGTATTTCCAACTCTTGTTTTGAGAGACAATGTACTGAGATACACTTCTAAGAGCATATTATTTCCGCTCTGAATATGTGAGTGATTATCTCCCATGGACATGGATTATAATATGAATAGGAACGAATGTTGTCTTTCAATCTTCATCTCATTGTTAATATCTTGTTATTTATACACGAATGTTATGTGGATATAATATGCATGAGTTGGGTTTACTAAGGTCTTTAGACTGAATTCATGAAGCAAAAGGATCTAACATAGAAAGTGTGCATTGTCACCCTTCTTTTTTCACGAAGCGACGAATGGTGGAGTGGTATGAGTAAATAGTAACTTTTGAGCCAAGAAGGTGGGATTCGAATTTGTCTAAGGAAAGAACAACTATTACTATCTCGTTATCCATGATCATATGGTTATTTTGAGCATTTTCCATTGTTTTGTTAGCATAACTAACAACACACGTCGAAAGTCTATCTCTCATGTGCCCCTTTTTATCTCATCATCTTGAGCACTGATATGAGATTCTACGCCACAACAGCAACATGAAGTCAAATATATATTCATCTTGATCATCATCATCATCGTATAAAGAAGACAAATAGTACTAGATACATCTAGGATGTGAGTGACCATCGACTTATGGAGATTATGGGATATCATCAAACCAACAAGGTGATGTTGGTCCGTCTAGACAAATTGAATTCAGACCATCTCAAAAATCCCAACCAACTCAATATGACACAAGTACAAGCAAAATGAGATGTCATTTCTATATCATTTGTTGGGTAGTAGTTACGGCTCGACTAGCAAGAAGAAGAAATTATTTAATATCCTAAAATGTTGGCATTGGTTAGTGTAAGGATCAATGATCCTACGACCCATGCATACCCTAGAACATATTCACATTAATTTGGAAAAAGTTGTAAAGTGAATAGCATTATGATAACAATATGGGCGGACTTATACAGAGCTAAAGGAAGAAGAAGTCGAGGGGGTAGTATTTATTTATTTGATGAATTTACGATTCTTCTACTTCACATGCGTTGTCCTTTCTAGAGAAAAAACACAACAAAAACACATAAAATGAAAAAAAATAAAATTAACCAGAAAGGGACTAAATGTATAATGTTAACTTTAAAAAGTTCAAGAAATAAAACCCAATCAACAAGTAAATTTGTGTCCTCATTTTCGAAGTAAAGACACAACAAAAACATATAAAATGAGAAGTAACAAAATTAACATGAAATGGACTAAATGTATAATATTAATTTAAAAACAAATCCAAGAAATAAATCTCACTAAAACAAATAAATCCATAAAAAACCAAGAAGTTGAAACTTACATATAATCACATGAAAAATATATTTTACAAATTTCCATGATTTTTATAAATTCATGGATTTTAAAATCCAATTAACATGAATTAACTCCATGATGTAGATGTTACTTACCCTCATAAATGAAAAATCCTAAACGAATACTAACTTGTATGCATTGCAAATAAACTAAAATCCTACTCCGAGAAGACTAAGAATCAAAAGTTGATTATCTCCCTCGAACAATCTCCTATTGAAATTCCGTTCGTCTTTGAATTAGTGTATACTAAATTATTTAAAAAAATTAAATTTAAAAGAATCATAGTTCACATGTGAAACTTGCATTTCTGAACTCAATTGCATACTGTGCAACTAAATCGTCTTTAGCTTATTATTTCACCTATATACATTACATTTAAGTTTATTTTTTTTCATTTGTTTCTTTTTTGTTCATGTTTTTACTAACTACATAAAAAGTCAAAAAGATAAGATAAAGAGAAAAATCATAAAAAAGTTCAAAATTGGCCTTGTATGTATTGTCATAGATGACGTGTATATAAGCCTTACAATTTTATTTCAACTTTTTCTTAATCATTATAATTCAAAAAATATATTAATATTTTGTCCCAAATATTGTATATAGGGCCAAGATTTTTTAGGTGTTGTGTATGTCGTTGGTGAAAGAATGACGATCTGAAGATAGGGCATGGGTCGCTATTAAAGTGCATGATTTTTTGAATAACGAAACCTAGATGACATCCAACATTACATGATCGTCTTTCAATTTGGAAAAATGCTGTAACAAATCAACGATGGCAATGTAAAAACGCATGTAAAAGGTTGACTAAATTACATTTTTTCATTCGAGTTTTTAGTCAATGTGTCAAAGCACTAGGCTTTATCACAATATACAGAGAAAGATCTGTTCTATTTGAAAAAAAACTCTTATACCAGAAGAAAAAAAACAAGGCATTTACAAGAAGAGGGTTGTGGCAAAAAAACCTAACATAGGTATGATTCGAAAATAATATCTATAATATCAGCAAACTGTTTGTCGCTTGATTTGCCATGAGTGGCAAATGATTTATTATGCCACATGGACGTACGAGAGGGGGCCGAAAATCTAAATTTTTATCGTAGTTTTGCAAAAAAAAAATCACCTCATCGGAGAGGACGTAATATCCTCATATATCGTCTCATGATTCCTTTATCTCCGACTAATGAAATATGGCCAGTTTGTTGTAAGGCATGCTTACACTTTTTTTAGAATCATGCATTTTATTGCAGGGAGCTTCCGGGTTTTAAGTAGACACGGCCTTTTTAGAGGTGTTTTATTTGATGTACTCATATATGCAGATGTTGTTGCTAAGAAAGTGGTGATGTGAACTTTTTAACTGATCCGCAGGAAGGAAGATCAACACTTAGACCTGCTAATATTTTTAATTTTGGATGGGTCGGAGGGAGACATGCTTGCATAGATTTGACAGGAGTTTCTTCGTTGGTGGGGTTGAAGAGCGGGACCTTCACAATGTGGTGTATTGCCTTTAAAGCTGTCGCAACAAAAGTGGTGAAGTACGAGAAAGCGTGCATTGAGAATCAACATGCCTTCATCCCTTTTAGTTTTGGTATTTTTGATTTCTTAGCACTAGAAGTTGTCGTGCTTTTAAAGAAGGTCCAAAAACTCATGAGTAGTAATGTTATGGTTCCTAGATTTATGAATGTAGTGTTTAGAATCGCTTTGCAATTCAAAAAGGACTAAGGGCGCAGCTTGTTGCTCACATGTCTCATATCTCTATGTTATGATGCATTTTCTTTCCAAAGTGCTTCATTTCATAGTTTTCATTTCATCGTCAGTGCTTGTTTGCGATAAATTAGTGTTTGTTCGTCTGGTTTGGTTCGTCCAGAGAATGAAAAAATTACTACATACTTGTATGGATATGTAAGTACAGGAAAACAAAAGGTTGATAATGACATACGAAATAGGCAGAAAATGAGAGAAAATATATGGTTGCTAGGGATCAATTTTTTAATCAATGAGCAGATGTATAAAAAGAATGATCGATTGACAAAGGAGCATATGTATAAAATTTACCATGTACTATCCCTCTATCCCTATCCAACATGTCAATTCAGTATCTCGGGTCCAAGAAGAAAATTATCGGAAAAGGGGCGATTGATACTTTTTCATCTGTGATAGGGTTATCAGTTATTCATTGGATTTATTCGGGACATTTACAGCTAAGTAATTTATATGAATCATTAGTGTTACTTTCATGGAGTTTCCTCGTTCATTTGTATGATTCTCTATTTAAAAATCATAAAAAAATAAATTATTTAAACATGATAACAACGCCAAGTGCGATTTATACCCAAGGTTTCACCTCTTATGATTTTTCAACTGGAACACATCTATGTGCCATATCAATACTTGCTTTGTAAATGTAGTGATTAACGATGCACGTAAGTATGATGTTATCGAGTTGTGCAGCACTTTTTTGTATGTTTATTTTCTATTACTCTTTTTGTCATTACATTTGAAAAAAAACATCAATATTTCTATAAAGGTAAAAATTCCTTAATTACCTCATTTTTCTTTCTTGTGATTCACTTGAACAATAAAAGAAATGTTTTGTAAATCCACTTCTTTTCTTTCATTTTAAAACTATTATAAATATCAGTTCAGTCCAAATTCATTTTTAAGTGGATCTATATTCGCATGCGTATTCTTCATATCTAAATGTAGTTATAGATTTATATATAATTGCATGTAACAAAAATCTATATTTGCATTCATCATTGTTGATATAATTATTGTAGAATGAATATATTTATATATCTATTTTATTTTATATGTAAATCATCTTAAACATGTATATTTTTAGTTAATCTATAAAATATTTTGATTGTTATTCGTGACCAATTCATATTCATTTTATATTTTGTATTCAGTTTTAACATTACTGCAGCACATTTTTCATATCTATCAATATTCGTAACTACATATGTATTCATGTATTAAAACTGATAAGGATAAGATTATACCAATATTTGTATTATATCCAATCGTCGTCATCCATGTCGAGGGTACAAAATAGTCAGAATTTGATTCGAAAGTGGATTTGAAAACAGATTCGTTCGACCTCATTACAATAAAGATTGAGGTTGATTGAATCTGCTCGAACCGGAACGTGCTCAGCACAAATACTTCAGTATATGCAGCAACCGCGCGAGCCGCTCGAACTTGATCGAGTGGTTCACACGAATTCATACCTTTTGTGTACATGTATCGTACAAATTTGTGTGAACCGCTCGATTGCGCAATTATTGCACAATCTGTTGTACTGCACACGATACGCTCCCTCACATGTCCTGCCATCAAAGTGAGGAGAGCAGTACAACAGAGGACTGTTTTAAATGTGGAGTGTGCCTGAGCCGCTCGATCAAGATCGAGCGGTTTACACAGTAACGACCCACAAAAAATCCAGATTTCGTGCGATCAAGATCAAGATCGGACGCACTCTCCATTTACAGCAGAGGACTGCTGTACAGTAGAGGATTTGCAGTGCAAAGTGAGACCAACTTGCTTGTGTCCCACCTGCAAAAAAACCTTCCACATTTCAACTTCTCTGGAACTAAACTTAAATTAGAATAGGGTGCCGATTACCTATCATATTCCTGATAGGACCGATATATGGATATTGATCTTATAATTATATACGGATCTTGATCTCGGTCCATATGTAATATAATACATATCTGATTTTATATCTAATTTCTTGAAAGTTTGATCGAATTCTGTATATGCTTTTAGACGAGACAATATAGATCCTATCAAGGTGGCAATATGTAAATATCATTTTCAACGTGCAATTGCATTGCACGATAAACTTAAAAAAATGTATGTAAGCATATAAGAGATCTTCCCTCGAGGACATCGCCTTTGTACGTGGATGTGTTTATCATGGTATGTGTCACAGAGGTAAATCTCAACTTTAATTTTTGAGACTAACCTGTGCGGCGTTAGTTTCGCGCAAGCTAACCAGCCTTCCCTTTTGCTTGTAGGATGTACACCAGCATACCGATTAACCACGTCGTTAGAATACTCGTACACAAGTACACAAGCACAAGGACACAAGAGCAATTGACACTAAACCCTCTTTGTATTGCAATAGACTCACTCTGAGTGTGATATCTACAAATGAGTCTTACCCCTCCTTATATAGACAAGTCGAGGGTATACGAAGGGACACCATTATTACATGTATAATGAATGTAAGGACTCTTAGTCTTCAACGGAAACCGTTCGTCTTCCGAGGTGACTCTTCGTGCACATGCCTCTTCATCTCGCATCCCTTCGTCTTTTGCAACCGACACCATGTCACCCGCTCCGTCAGCATGCCATGTCGTCTGCCTCACCAGCATGCCATGTCATCATGCCACATCATCAGTGGGCCCCATGCTCTTACGTAGGATTTTGCAGCTCAAGCTCATCAAGTGTCGCCGAAAACTTGTACCGTGCCAAGGGGAACCCGCGGTTTTCGACCTTCGTGCGGTAAACCCCATCCTTAGCCATCCACAAGCTGAGGTGAAGTCCTCCAGAACTTCATAGTGTGGTCATCGAACCACACGGATGTGCAATATCGATATTGCACGCTATTCCCGTACCTCGGGAGTTGGGGGTGTTACAGTACATGGGTATATGGGGACAGACATCGGCAATGGATGTGCATGCATCTTTGGTCCCTAGATTAGAAACTCGGTTGGTCTTGATCCAAATAAAAGAGTTGGATAACACGTTATACTTGGTGCCCGATGTTGTGTTTCGATGTCTACTCATCATAGTTTGATACCAAGTAGCATGTCTGTTAGTATATGGTTCGCTTCCTGTGGAGTTAGTAGTGAGATACTAGTTGGTGTTTGACCGCGCTAATTAGTTTTTTAGGGCATGCTTGGTTGCTGGGTTAGGCAGGGTTGGCCCAACCCTGGTTACTATTCACAAGAGTACTTCCTCCTCACAGATTACTATTCACCCAGCCCAACCCAACCCTGTCCAACCCTGCAACCAAACAGGGCCTTAAAGTCCAACACTATGAGAGCACTGATGGGAGTTTCAGGATGTGGCTATTGAAGAAGGATAAGAATGAACCGGTTTCCTATGCCAGAGAAAATTAGAAATCCTCAAACGGCTTTTACCAAAGTGTGTTGTGATAATTTTAATAGTGTTTTGAGAGCCTTAACTTGTGTCCTACTCGATTAGGACTTTTACTAGTGGGTAGTGGACTTAGGCAACTTTCTTTGGATTACAAGTGGAAACAATTAATTAACTCGATTCACTCGTTGGACGCATGATCAGTTGTGAGTTGAGCTGTGCCTTGTAGAGGCTCGATTCACAATGTGTGTGTGTGTATGTGCATGCATCCCTGAGAGATTTTGTATGTCCTTTATTTCCCTCTATATCAATGGTTACTGTTATTACTATTTCTGGACAATTGCTTATAACATTATACATTAGTGTGGACCAAAAAAGAATGCATGAGAAGCCTCAACAACAACGGTCGTGATAGTTTGAGCTTCATTGTCGCCAACACCAGACTTGATGCAATACATTTTGAGCAACTTCTTTGCTAGCAGTATTTCCAACTCTTATTTTGAGAGACAATGTACTGAGATACACTTCTAAGAGCATATTATTTCCGCTCTGAATATGTGAGTGATTATCTCCCATGGACATTGATTATAATATGAATAGGAACGAATGTTGTCTTTCAATCTTCATCTCATTGTTAATATCTTGTTATTTATACACGAATGTTATGTGGATATAATATGCATGAGTTGGGTTTACTAAGGTCTTTAGACTGAATTCATGAAGTAAAATGATCTAACATAGAAAGTGTGCATTGTCACCCTTCTTTTTCCACGAAGCGACGAATGGTGGAGTGGTATGTGTAAATAGTAACTTTTGAGCCAAGAAGGTGGGATTCGAATTTGTCTAAGGAAAGCACAACTATTACTATCTCGTTATCCATGATCATATGGTTATTTTGAGCATTTTCCATTATTTTGTTAGCATAACTAACAACACACGCCGAAAGTCTATCTCTCATGTGCCCCTTTTTATCTCATCATCTTGAGCACTGATATGAGATTCTACGCCACAACAGCAACATGAAATCAAATATATATTCATCTTGATCATCATCATCATCGTATAAAGAAGACAAATAGTACTAGATACATCTAGGATGTGAGTGACTATCGACTTATGGAGATTATGGGATATCATCAAACCAACAAGGTGATGTTGGTTCGTCTAGACAAATTAAATTCAGACCATCTCAAAAATCCCAACCAACTCAATATGACACAAGTACAAGCAAAATGAGATGCCATTTCTATATCATTTGTTGGGTAGTAGTTACGACTCGACTAGCAAGAAGAAGAAATTATTTAATATCCTAAAATGTTGGCATCGATTATTGTAAAGGATCAATGATCCTACGACCCATGCATACCCTAGAACATATTCACATTAATTTGTAAAAAGTTGTAAAGTGAATAGCATTATGATAACAATATGGGCGGACTTATACAGAGTTGATTATCTCCGAGAAGACTAAGAATAGAAAGTTGATTATCTCCCTCGTACAATCTCCTATTGAAATTCCGTTCGTCTTTGAAGTAGTGTATACTAAATTATATAAAAAATTAAATTTAAAAGAATCATAGTTCACATGTGAAACTTGCATTTCTGAACTCAATTGCATACTGTGCAACTAAATCGTCTTTAGCTTATTATTTCACCTATATACATTACATTTAAGTTTATTTTTTTCATTTGTTTCTTTTTTGTTCATGTTTTTACTAACTACATAAAAAGTCAAAAAGATAAGATAAAGAGAAAAATCATAAAAAAGTTCAAAATTGGCCTTGTATGTATTGTCATAGATGACGTGTATATAAGCCTTACAATTTTATTTCAACTTTTCTTAATCATTATAATTCAAAAAATAGATTAATATTTTGTCCCAAATATTATATATAGGGCCAAGATTTTTTTAGGTGTTGTGTTTGTCGTTGGTGAAAGAATGACGATCTGAAGATAGGGCATGGATCGCTATTAAAGTGCATGATTTTTTGAATAACAAAACCTAGATGATATCCAACATTACATGATCGTCTTTCAGTTTGGAAAAATGCTGTAACAAATCAGCGATGGCAATGTAAAAACACATGTAAAAGGTTGGCTAAATTACATTTTTTCATTCGAGTTTTTAGTCAACGTGTCAAAGCACTAGGCTTTATCACAATAGACAGAGAAAGATCTGTTCTATTTGAAAAAAACTCTTATACCAGAAGAAAAAAACAAGGCATTTACAACAAGGGGGTTGTGGCAAAAAAACCTAACATAGGTATAATTCGAAAATAATATCTATAATATCAGCAAACTGTTTGTCGCTTGATTTGCCATGAGTGGCAAATGATTTATTATGCCACATGGATGTACGAGAGGGGGTCGAAAATCTAAATTTTTATCGTAGTTTTGCAAAAAAAAATCACCTCATCGGATAGGACGTAATATCCTCATATATCGTCTCATGATTCCTTTATCTCCGACTAATGAAATATGGTCAGTTTGTTGTAAGGCATGCTTACACTTTATTTAGAATCATGCATTTTATTGCAGGGAGCTTCCGGGTTTTAAGTAGACACGGCTTTTTTAGAGGTGTTTTATTTGATGTACTCATATATGCAGATGTTGTTGCTAAGAAAGTGGTGATGTGAACTTTTTAACTGATCCGCAGGAAGGAAGATCAACATTTAGACCTCCTAATATTTTTAATTTTGGATGGGTCGGAGGGAGACATGCTTGCATAGATTTGACAGGAGTTTCTTCGTTGGTGAGGTTGAAGAGCGGGACCTTCACAATGTGGTGTATTGCCTTTAAAGCTGTCGCAACAAAAGTGGTGAAGTACGAGAAAGCGTGCATTGAGAATCAACATGCCTTCATCCCTTTTAGTTTTGGTATTTTTGATTTCTTAGCACTAGAAGTTGTCGTGCTTTTAAAGAAGGTCCAAAAACTCATGAGTAGTAATGTTATGGTTCTTAGATTAATGAATGTAGTGTTTAGAATCGCTTTGCAATTCAAAAAAAGACTAAGGGCGCAGCTTGTTGCTCACATGTCTCATATCTCTATGTTATGATGCATTTTCTTTCCAAAGTGCTTAATTTCATAGTTTTCATTTCATCATTAGTGCTTGTTTGCGATAAATTAGTGTTTGTTCATCTGGTTTGATTCGTCCAAAGAATGAAAAAATTACTACATACTTGTATGGATATGTAAGTACATGAAAACAAAAGGTTGATAATGACATACGAAATAGGCAGAAAATGAGAGAAAATATATGGTTGCTAGGGATCAATTTTTTAATCAATGAGCAGATGTATAAAAAGAATGATCGATTGACAAAGGAGCATATGTATAAAATTTACCGTGTACTATCCCTCTATCCCTATCCAACATGTCAATTCAGTATCTCGGGTCCAAGAAGAAAATTATCGGAAAAGGGGCGATTGATACTTTTTCATCTATGATAGGGTTATCAGTTATTCATTGGATTTATTCGGGACATTTACTGCTAAGTAATTTATATGAATCATTAGTGTTACTTTCATGGAGTTTCCTCGTTCATTTGTATGATTCTCTATTTAAAAATCATAAAAAAATAAATTATTTAAACATGATAACAACGCCAAGTGCGATTTATACCCAAGGTTTCACCTCTTATGATTTTTCAACTGGAACACATCTATGTGCCATATCAATACTTGCTTTGTAAATGTAGTGATTAACGATGCACGTAAGTATGATGTTATCGAGTTGTGCAGCACTTTTTTGTATGTTTATTTTCTATTACTCTTTTTGTCATTACATTTGAAAAAAACATCAATATTTCTATAAAGGTAAAAATTCCTTAATTACCTCATTTTTCTTTCTTGTGATTCACTTGAACAATAAAAGAAATGTTTTGTAAATCCACTTCTTTTCTTTCATTTTAAAACTATTATAAATATCAGTTCAGTCCAAATTCATTTTTAAGTGGATCTATATTCGCATGAGTATTCTTCATATCTAAATGTAGTTATAGATTTATATATAATTGCATGTAACAAAAATCTATATTTGCATTCATCATTGTTGATATAATTATTGTAGAATGAATATATTTATATATCTATTTTATTTTATATGTAAATCATCTTAAACATGTATATTTTTAGTTAATCTATAAAATATTTTGATTATTATAAGTGACCAATTCATATTCATTTTATATTTTGTATTCAGTTTTAACATTACTGCAGCACATTTTTCATATTTTAACATTACTGCAGCACATTGTCAATCGATCATTCTTTTTATACATCTGCTCATTGATTAAAAAATTGATCCCTAGCAACCATATATTTTCTCTCATTTTCTGCCTATTTCGTATGTCATTATCAACGTTTTGTTTTCATGTACTTACATATCCATACAAGTATGTAGTAATTTTTTCATTCTTTGGACGAATCAAACCAGATGAACAAACACTAATTTATCGCAAACAAGCACTAATGATGAAATGAAAACTATGAAATTAAGCACTTTGGAAAGAAAATGCATCATAACATAGAGATATGAGACATGTGAGCAACAAGCTGCGCCCTTAGTCTTTTTTTGAATTGCAAAGCGATTCTAAACACTACATTCATTAATCTAAGAACCATAACATTACTACTCATGAGTTTTTGGACCTTCTTTAAAAGCACGACAACTTCTAGTGCTAAGAAATCAAAAATACCAAAACTAAAAGGGATGAAGGCATGTTGATTCTCAATGCACGCTTTCTCGTACTTCACCACTTTTGTTGCGACAGCTTTAAAGGCAATACACCACATTGTGAAGGTCCCGCTCTTCAACCACACCAACGAAGAAACTCCTGTCAAATCTATGCAAGCATGTCTCCCTCCGACCCATCCAAAATTAAAAATATTAGCAGGTCTAAGTGTTGATCTTCCTTCCTGCGGATCAGTTAAAAAGTTCACATCACCACTTTCTTAGCAACAACATCTGCATATATGAGTACATCAAATAAAACACCTCTAAAAAAGCCGTGTCTACTTAAAACCCGGAAGCTCCCTGCAATAAAATGCATGATTCTAAAAAAAGTGTAAGCATGCCTTACAACAAACTGACCATATTTCATTAGTCGGAGATAAAGGAATCATGAGACGATATATGAGGATATTACGTCCTATCCGATGAGGTGATTTTGTTTTTAATGTAGTGTATACTAAATTAGTCTTTGAATTAGTGTATACTAAATTATATAAAAAAATTAAATTTAAAAGAATTATAGTTCACATGTGAAACTTGCATTTCTGAACTCAATTGCATACTGTGCAACTAAATCGTCTTTAGCTTATTATTTCACCTATATACATTACATTTAAGTTTATTTTTTTTTCATTTGTTTCTTTTTTGTTCATGTTTTTACTAACTACATAAAAAGTCAAAAAGATAAGATAAAGAGAAAAATCATAAAAAAGTTCAAAATTGGCCTTGTATGTATTGTCATAGATGACGTGTATATAAGCCTTACAATTTTATTTCAACCTTTTCTTAATCATTATAATTCAAAAAATAGATTAATATTTTGTCCCAAATATTGTATATAGGGCCAAGATTTTTTAGGTGTTGTGTATGTCGTTGGTGAAAGAATGACGATCTGAAGATAGGGCATGGGTCGCTATTAAAGTGCATGATTTTTTGAATAACGAAACCTAGATGACATCCAACATTACATGATCGTCTTTCAGTTTGGAAAAATGCTGTAACAAATCAACGATGGCAATGTAAAAACACATGTAAAAGGTTGACTAAATTACATTTTTTCATTCGAGTTTTTAGTCAATGTGTCAAAACACTAGGCTTTATCACAATAAACAGAGAAAGATCTGTTCTATTTGTAAAAAAAACTCTTATACTAGAAGAAAAAAAAAACAAGGCATTTACAAGAAGGGGGTTGTGGCAAAAAAACCTAACATAGGTATGATTCGAAAATAATATCTATAATATCAGCAAACTGTTTGTCGCTTGATTTGCCATGAGTGACAAATGATTTATTATGCTACATGGACGTACAAGAGGGGGTCGAAAATCTAAATTTTTATCGTAGTTTTGCAAAAAAAAATCACCTCATCGGAGATTTTACGGAACAAACAGCTGTATTGTCGAAAAGGGATAATAAAAAAAAGTGGAAAAAACACAAAATAGGCCTCCCCCCTTCGACCTCACAATCTCCCGCACCAGTCCCGAGATCGACATCTGGTGGTCGATACTACCAAGGCCAAGCAGCAGCTTACACCAGAGTGTACCAAAACCCAAATAGGGATCTCATCCTCTACCTCCACTTCGATCCAATGGCTGCCGCTATGGGGAGCTCCTTCCTCGTCACCTGCGATGCCCACCTCTCCTCGTCTCCTCCCGGTACTCCTCTTCCCTTCTCGATCGTCTTCCGTGCACAAATTCACTCTTTGTAGGTGCTTCCTACCGGAGGAGGACTGGTGTTGGAGCTGCTCGTGAGTTGCGGAATCGAGTTTTTTTTGTTTTTTGTTCATTTAAGCGCTGCGAGAATTAGCTATTTGAGACGAGAAAGAGAGCTACGATGAAAGTTTCGATGCAAATGTTTTCAACTCGGTCGGACGAATAATTTAATATATGAAATGACATGTTCGAGGCATCGGTCTGCAAGAGATCGCTGAATTTGGACGTTTAGTGCAGTCTGGTTGACCGTGAAGATGGTGCATCTGGAGGTTCAAAAAAGAGATAAGAAGCGGTAACGGGAGTACAGAGCCGGCTGTTGGGTTGTCAATGGTAGAGATGTGCCGGGGATGCCTGTTCAAAAAAAAGCTGGAGATTTAATGTTGCACTAGGGTTTCTTATCGTGAGTATCAAGCCGAGACTTTAGCCCTTAATCGATATTGAGCCTGAACACAAACGCAGTACATCACAAAATGGATTCTTGTAAACTGAACCTAGAGATTCCATTGCAATTTCATCAGATAACTTAATGGTTTTGGACTATCTCGTAGGACCGCATATTTATATCTTAAATATCTCATGAATGAACTCTTTCCCCCAATTCAATAAGTATGAACCTGGACACTTTCTTTGATAGCTCGTACTTCTCATATGTTCTCATATGCGCACCAACACGCCGATATATGAATCTTGGTTAGGTCTTCAACCTAATGACTTGTCTAATGTTCACATTTAGATATATAGATGTATATCTTTTTCTGGTCAAAGGATGTGTGTCTGATTATGACTGTTATGGTTCAGGCCTAGGTTTATATCGACCTCGTCAAGTCAACTCTTTGACTTGATTATTCCGACACCTTCGACTCTCTATTCGTATGTAGAGAATCTATATCAAGATGTCGGTCGGAAATCAATCTTTAGAGAAATGTTGCCATCTCTTTCTCAAATTGGAGATCATTATTGAATATCACATGTTAATGCACGATATTCAATATGGCAACGGCAAACAACCTTAATTGTACAAAGGGACCTTTTATTTAAGTGCATTCACAAACATTCATTTTAGATGGATGTGGGAGCACAATAACTTTTATTGCATTAGTGTGGCACGAGGAAGCAACAAAGGGAAAATTTAAGAAATACTTAATCAACATTATCAAGCATGAACTAGAAAGCTAGATTTCGTGAGAAGGCGATCACAACCTTGTCATGAATTGGAGAAACCTTGGAAATGCTAGCTAAGTAATCACCCTCAACACGTTGTCCGAGGAACTAAAAAGAGGATAATTCCTCACGAGCACGAAAAGTGATAGCCGCATTTCTTAGTATTTACGTTTAAGGAAACATGTGCAAATATTTTTATTTACACATCACTCCATTTTATGTTGCAACATGTTCTTTCATGAAAGATAAAGGATTGTAGGAACATTAGTGCCTATTTCCTCTCTTTTTGATATTCTGCATTTGAAATTTTGGTTATTATTAGGAACCAATTTAGTTTTACCTACAACTTATTTGGACTTCAAAACTAATAATTTTGCAAATTTTCAATTTATATCATGAAGGAAATAGAACTATAGAAGTATATGTAAAAATATTGTCAAAGCATAAGATCCTATTATACACTCTTGCGTTGGGTCAAGTCATTTTAAATGATCAAGTGGATTTTGGTGTTGTCTATTTCTAGTGGGATTTTTTCTCAAAAATCCAAAGGATGACTCTTTAAAATGGACAACATTCTTTTAATGTAAAAGACTCATGATTCAGATATACCACCCACACTACAAGTAAGAGGATACCGATATCACTTACAAGGACCTTGCACTATGTCCTTTGTTTTCGACATAATCACTCTCTCTTGAGCACCGACTCATTCCTCTGGATTTTAAGTGCCCACAAAATCACCAATGACTAACTCCTATCATGTCATCTTATGTATGTGTGTCCCTCTCCATTAATCATATTTAGTTTGAAGCACTTCTAAAAATCATCAAAACATGATCATCCACACAAGTAAAGTAAACCCCATTGACCTCTATGCCAAGTCGTTGTTACTTGCAAGAAAAAAGAGATGGTCCACGTCCTCTTCAACACCACTAATTTGACAATTTTTTCAAATCAAAGCTTCGTCTGCTTTTGCAAACCATTGTAGTACAAACCATTGTAGAATGTATCCAACCTCTCCCTTATTAGCCATGTACAAAGCTTAATTGTCAACGAGACCTTCACATTCCGGATTAGTCGACAATCTCGGCAAAGTTCTTGATCATGTTGATGCACTCAGAGCCTCATAGGCATTCGCAACCAGAGAATCATCTTCCTTCTATACCTCGACATCAATAAAAATTACAACACTACATGTTTCATGATGAAGTAAACTTCTCCTTGGTGTGAAGGGACTATCGTAAAAAAAGGTGTGCACAATCTAGTTATGTTAATTTGTAAGTACTGACAATATCGGAAACATTGTTGCTAGTACTCTTCTTCGTGATTATTCATCTAGCTTGAATCTAAGGTCTCCATCACTATCCCCAATCACCTCTTTCGTAAGGAAAAACTGTCCTTTATATCATGTGCATCAATCCCTTCTAGAAAGTTGGAGAGAGATTAGTTAATGATTTGATTTTATTATGCTATCTTAGGGCTCATTATATCGGCAGAGGCCTATGGTTAGAGTTACATGAAGGGGCACTACACTGGTCATAAGACTAGTGTGCCCCTAAGTAGGTGGAACATAACACTTAACACTCCCCTTCAAGCTGGAGCACATATGCCTCTTATGCTCAACTTGTTAAAACATTTTCAAATTGTGTACGAGTGGATGTTTTGGGGAACATATTGGTGGTCTAATTTGTAGAAGGTACATTGAGAGTATGCTACCACTTTGTATCAGGTATATCTTAGGGCTTATTATATAGGCAGAGGCCTATGGTTAGAGTTACATGAAGGGGCACTACACTGGTCATAAGACTAGTGTGCCCCTAAGTAGGTGGAACATAACACTCAATACTCCCTTTCAAGCTGGAGCATATATGCCTCTTATGCTCAACTTGTTAAAACATTTTCAAATTGTGTACGAGTGGATGTTTTGGGAAACATATTGGTGGTCTAATATGTAGAAGGTACATTGAGAGTATGCTACCACTTTGTATCAGGTCTATGGTGTAGTCACTGTAGTGGCAGTCGACTTCGGCATGTTTGGTATGTTTGTGAAAGATGGGGTTGTTGGCTATATGCATTGCTGCTCGATTATTGTTTATCACACCTAAGCTCCATAATATTGGCATGAGTGATGCGAAGATATATGAACACATATTTAATCCATACTAGTTTTGCTGTTGTATGAGCCATAGCTATGTATTCAATTTCACTCCCAAGCTCAGCACTTGAGCAGGAGACAACTATTTGTTTCTTGCTCCTTCAAGTTACCAAGTTTCCCGATAGGTAAATACAGATTCTATAGTAGATTTTCTATTCGACATACATCCTCCAAAGTCTGCATCAAAATAAGCCATGGGATTGAAAATGTTGCCTTTTGTATATATCCTTTCCCAAAGAGGACTTGATATATCTCAACATCATCATGCATGCGTCAAAGTGTGCTGAGGTAAAGGAACCCATGAACTGATTCAACTTGCCATCTGCAAGCTATATGCTTAGTTAGATGATGGTTAGATACATTAGTCTGCCAACTCATTGTCTGCAGTGACATGTATCTTCAATCTTCCTAGTTCATAGATGCATGCCTTGGGATCCGTAGGTATCTATGCTAGCTTAGAACCCATCATCCTTGTTTCCTATGATAGATTGGTAGCGTACTTTCTTCGAGACATAACTAAGTCTTGACTGGACCGAGCTATTTCAATTATAAGGAAGCACCTTAAAGGTCTCTAATCTTTGATCATAAATTGTTCAGCTAGTTGTTTCTTAACTTTTGTAATGCCACCATTGTCATCTCTTATAAGGTTGATAATCATGATATCATCCACCTAATCAACATTTCTTCAGTTCCTTTTTCGTTTTTCCACATAATAAGGAATGATCTGCTGATGAACCAGAAAGATCCATGCTTTCTAATTTTCTAGGACATCCGATAATTTCGAAACCAGGTTCGAGGTTTCTGTTTAATCCCATAGATGGCTTGCTTAGTAAACATGCTTTCTCACACTCCTTTTAAGCCTCGAAAGGGTTGTTGCATGCTTACCACCTCATACAGGTCACCATAATTAATGGCATTCTTTATATCAAGGTGGTGCAAAGGTCAATCAAGCTGCATGATTAGTAATACAAGAATATGTATTTTGTAATGTGGAGAAACGAGCAACCGTGGATAAGATGTCAAAGAAGTCGATTCCATATGATTAAGTAAAATCCTTGGTGACTAATCGAGCCTTGTACCAAGAAATCGATCCAACACGCTTATATTTGATTGTAAATACATATTCAGATCCAACCACCATATTGTCACTGTGTGGAACAACTAGTTACTGCATGCGAGGTAAAAACATCCATTTCTTTCTCAGCTATCATTTTTCATCTGCAATCACAAAGCGCCTCATCATGATTATGAGGATATTCATGGAGTATAAGGCGTCATAAAATTGTTTGTAAGACGATCTAAGGCATGACAAAGAAACATCAACTGAAATACGGTGCTTGGCAGATTGTTTTGTCCCCTTTATAAGAGCTATAGAGAGTTCTGCTGCATCAATTGCTTGGTTGTCTCCTGACCTTGTTACCGTGTCAACGGCTGGAGAAATGTCGCAAGTATGTAAACCATCAGTCGAACGACATACCTTGGTGAGAGATAGTGCTGGCTCAAAAGGGGTGTCTCATCCGTTGTTATCGAATTCTATACTAATTAACTTGTGGAATTGGAACATGAATAGGAGCAGTTTCTAATATAGGGGAAGGTAGAGATACATGGGTACCAAACCTAAAATAGAAAGGAAGTGATTCAAAGAAGGTAATTTAACACTTAATGCTTTGTCGACTTATGATCATATCAATAATATCCTTTTTGATTTCTGGTATATACCCTAAGAACGCTCATTTGACTATCCTAGTTTGCAACTTGTCTTTACCCGGACAAAAAATGTGAACAAAGACTAAGCACTCAAACACTTTGGAGGATTAAGAAATGCTCCTTTTCCTGGGTAGAGGATATTCTCGAGAACACTGCTCATTAATGGAAGTAGAGGGCATATTGTTGGTGAGAAAATTAGCAGTAAAGACCATTTTTTCCAACCCCGTTTTGCTGTAAGTATGAGAACAAGTGGTCTGATGTATGATTCTTTGTGTAGAGAGAAAATACTCCATGTCGTGCAAAAGGAATTCTCCGACATTATCGGATTGCGACACCAAATTGCGCTTTTATTTCATCAATAAATTTGAGTATAATGGGGGTAAATATTAATTTATTTTTTTTAACATAGAGGTTTATGGGATGCAAGAGAAGTCATTTACAAGAACAAGATAATATTTATTTCAAACGATCGTGATATCTGCTAGATTTCCACACATCAAGGTGAGCGAGCTTTAAAAAGGATGGTAGAATGAACTGTACCGGAAGAAGGAATGAACTTCGATGATGCTTTCCTAGTTGGCATGCCTCATAGTCTAATCTGATAGTGGGAAGAAGTTGGGGACGGACCCAACAGAGTTTTTAGAGGGAAGGATAATCAAAGCATTGGTGCCATAAGAGCTCGAAGAAGCGAAAAACTGAGACCCAGAGCATGCTATAATACTAATGCACTAAAGAAGATGGTAGACACCTTCTTTACAGTCTACGAAAGTCCTCTGAGACAAGATGTCCTAAAAATACAAGAGACAACGTCATATATAACTCGAAGGTTGAGTTTCTTGCAAATCTGACAGCCATACAATAACTGATAAAAAACTCAGGAACAAACATAACATTGTTGAACTTGATGTTTGGGGTGTTGAACCGTGAGATGAACTTCCAGTTTTCCTTTATTAAGGGAATGTTAGCCGTACGTAACTTAGATAGTTCTTGCTGGATGAACTTGTCACATTTGGCAGACTCTTTTCTCCACATATGTGAGGGGATCACTTATATCCATCAATCTACTAGATTTTGCAATTTTTTTGGCGGAACCAACAACACCCGAAAGCATCTTTTTCACTTGAGCCTGGGCAGTGCGAAGCGAGTGATCATGAAGACTAACTTCAGATTAGAGAAAGCACGTACACAACCGAGCAGACAACGACAACGGTCTTTAGATGCTTGCCTTGCTAGGAATGTGTTATCTCCCTAGGGTTGAGCATGTTAAGATGATGCGACAAATCCTCAAAGTCTCCTTTCAAGACTATCATAAATTGACCAACACCCCCTATAGTAACTACTCGAGTAGTAGGTGATAGATACCCATATTTGTTGTAGTAGGTAACCTTAAGCCATGACTTCCTCATCCAGATGGAGCATTAAGTGCAGTGGTTTGTCTTTGGACCTTTGGAGTATCGAGGATGTAGGCAACCACATGTCGACTAAGAGTGTTATATGCCTCCATGGTTGGTAGAGTGGCATCCGTGATTATTTTTGTCCCAGACGACATCGTACTGCAAGGAATACCATAATCACCATGTATTGTCGTTATTCCTTCTGTTTGGGACATGTACATTGAAAGACAAGCATTATATCTTTCATACAAGTATTTTGGTAGAGAGAAGCACTCTGCCACGTGTTGTCCTGCTTGCTTCAAGTTCATCATGTATGCAACATTCTATTTGACTTCTTTTCCGGCCCGTATGTGTCTTTCAAAGAAGTCCACATATTAAAGCGCTCTCATAGTGTACCAGCTCATCTACGATTCTACTAATCACATTGACCGTAATCTATGAACACACCATCTCATTATCCTTGTTCTAAGTGACATGTTTTCCTCTTTTGGCTACTGGCTCAAGAAGAATATGTTCCTTATTATACCTCATACAATCATCAAAACATCGTCGATCATTTGGGATGGATAATTGATCTCTTCCAATTTAGGGATCGAGCCATATGAGGGTGTGCGTACTCCATTTATTTTATCCCTGAGATGTTGCCTTGTATTCTGGCATCAGCCCCTGACTTTGACATCTTTTACATTGCTAGGCTTGCTAGGCTGCTTGTACAAACGAAATGAAATGATATCTATTTAGATCATAAAATGCAAGATGCATTCAAGTTGCTTCGATTTAAGTTAAGGTAGATCACTAGAACCTGTGGAGGTTGGAGAGGGCGCTTGAGCAACCATGGGTCTGGAGGTGTTGAAGGCGCCAAAGGAGGGGTGCCGCATGGGATGTAGGGGCCATGGAGCCAGAGGTGGAGGGTGGAACCAAGGGGAGGTGAGGCAATCAATGGTTGCACTTGGGCGCGAAGGTTGTGGGACCGAAGATGGAGGGTGGCGCCGAGGGGCAGATGCTACAATCGACACGGGCTGAAGGCGGAGGGCGATGCCAAGGTGGGTTGTTGCTAGGAAGGGGACGGCGAGATGGATAGGAGGGGGGCATTGAGAGTGGGAGGGATTGATGGCACGGAGAGGGAGGGAGGGCATGGAGAGGGAGGAGGTGGAGGGCGTCATGGGGAGAGGGATATGTCTGATATCAAGTCGAGAGAGATGAGGTAATGACTTGATTATGTTATGCTACGCTAAGGTTTCTTATATAGGTAGAGGCCCAAGTTTACATAGAGAGATGCCTCACTAGTCAAAAGACTAGTGTGTCCTTAGTGAGTGGAAGATAACACTCAATATATAATACATAGGCTTTCCTAGGTATCACATCCTCTTCTCTAATGACATGCATGTGCTATAACATGCTTCCAAGATTTTGCTGTACATATCCTCACTCACGATCTTCATAAACTAGTTGGTTAGATCAGTTTCATTCTCAAGCCCCTAATTTACAACCCTCCGTTCTTCAATTTGCAAATATCCTCCCACTTCGCCAAGCACGTACCCCATCCCTTCTTCTGAGCCCCTTTCCAAATATCTTCATCACATTTTGTGAGGTCTCTTTGGGACCTTTATTGACAACCTCAAAGTAGACGCATCCAACATAACTAGGGATAATAGGTCCAGTACCAAAAGCACCGTCCGGCCTTCCCTAGACAACATTTTTAATATTTATCCTTAAATCCGTCTCTCCATCATTTCCAACAGCAAATCCCTATATAGAATTTCTTTAGTATTTCTTTGGCTTTACAGTTGTGCCCTTTTAGATTCTGCCCAGTTATGCCCCTCTGTTTTACAATGTCAGTTGTGGCTCTACCTTCTTTGGAAATTAATAGGTATCCCTTGAGTTAGTGTCAGTCTATTCCCTTCCCAATGGAGGTTATCTCAGGGTACAAGTGTAATTGAAAATAAAAAAGAAGGGTATAAGTGTAATGTTTTGAAAATTGTAGGGGCAAAACTGTATTTTTGTTTATGAAATCAAGCTTTGGTTTGTATAAATCATGCTTTAGTTTAATGAACGGGCAAAAAGTGATACGGTGCAAGAAGGTAGAGGGCCTAGAGGCTCTACTGATATTGCAAAAAAAGGAGATGCTTAGCTGACATTGCAAAATCTGAGAAGGGCTCACCTGCAAAAAGCGCTATTTCTTTTTGTCTGAATTTAGGGTTCTTTTGCAAATTTTAATTCCACTTCCTGAACAAACACCATACACAGTTCACCATCCATGTTCTCACAATTTTGAAGATATACTGATTAACAGACTCATTGCATTTCAAATATTTTAATTAATTTTCATTAATATTAAATGTTTTATCTCTAAGGTACCGGGTTGAGGTCGTCAAGACAGGGGTTTGTAAATGTCAACTCCTCCAGTCTTTCACTTGGATCCAAGCATCTCAGGAAATCAAGGCTTGTAGCTGGCAAGAGACAAATCACCATTCAGGCTTCTCAAAGGTGATTTACTATTTTTCCTACTGACATTTTTCTCATTATATGATTTTAGTTATTATCTCTTTGAAATGCTTGGCAGATATTGCTATGTACTTTTGTCATTCTTATAGTTAAAATTTGCCATTCAAATTTTAAAGGAACATTTCTTGACGTTTGTAATACATAATTATCTCAAAGTCATCAGATGGATGCATTTTTTTTGCAGCCGTGCTCTGCTTATTGCAAACAGATTCCTGTAATATTTACTAATAAGCTATTAACATGCGTAGCTATATAGTTAGTTTCCAACCAAAGCGTACATTGCTTACCTCGGTTAGTCCTTGAAGCTAACGATAATTTTGACTTCCAAATTATTATTATAAATTAATACAAACATCCAAATTCATGCAAGCACTGTTTTTTAGTTTGCTTTTTGATGAAACTTTGATGCGGCGTGGAATCACGAAATAAAAAAGGCAAACCTTCTCTCACTTTAAGTAGGGCCAGCTACACAGATAGGGGTGTCTATCGAGTTCAACGAGTTGAGTTGGCCTCAACTCGGACTCGAACTCGATAAGAAACCTAAGGCTCGAACTCGGGCTCGATAAGGGTCGAGCCCTGGATTACCAACTCGAACTCGAATTCATCGAGTTCGAGCTGACTCACGAGCATCTTATCGAGCCACGAGTTTCTGAGCTGGCTCACGTGCCTCAAAATGAGCTGGCTCACGAGCTTCTTATCGAGTCATGAGTTTCTGAGCTGGCTCGCGAGCCTCAAAATGAGCCGGCTCATAAACATCTTAATAAGTCATTGCTCCATTTTATACATTAAATTATGTTAATGCCATTTGTAACTTTGATTTTTTATACTCTTTTCTGTGGCTTTTTGGGCAAGCAAAATGTTAACCTTTATTTTATATCAAACTCAATGTGCAATTTTCGGTATATATGTTTTCTACTTTTTATTAAGAGGAAAACGAGTTATCGAATCGAGTTTCCGAGTTGAACAACGCCCAACTTGGACTTGACTCGATAAGCTAACGAGCTATAAAACCCAACTCAAGCTCGCGCTCGTTAAGGTTTTGGGCCCGACTCGTGAGCCCTTAACGAGCTGAGCTCGAGTTGAGCTCATCGAGTTCGAGCTTTCTTGATAGCCCTATACACAGATTCTTTTTTTTTGAAATCCAGAAACGAGGGGGAAACTCATTAGTGCTCTACCCACGATTTTATTCAAGAGACGAAGTATAAAAACAAGGGGGAAGTACAAACACTTGGTGACACTATAAAGCTATTACAATACCCATTCCTCCACCAAGCGCTTGGCATAAATCCACACGTTCTCCTTATAGAACCGTTGGCCCAAGAACAACAAGTCATTCCTACCCGCCAAACCGCCCATAATATGGCCACATGATAAAGTAATTCTTTCCTCGGTCTACCTTTATTAGCCAGGAGCGTATCACAGAAGGTCTGGAGATCTTCAGCGCAGCACCAGGCCAAGCTAGGCCCCTGCCATATTTGAATCACCATGGGACACTTAAAGAAAAGTTGTTCCACGGATTCAATTGCCTCGCTGCACAACAGGCACCTATCAGAAACGCTACCTAATAACCTGGCACATCGATTCCTCGTCATCAGCCTCTGTCTCCTGTGCAGCCACAGGAAAAAATCAATTCTCTCAGGAGGCCTGAGAGCCCACAAGAACGCACAATCCCGGATCAGAATCTCCGATTGAGATGGCGGTGGCCTAGAGATAGCCCCAAAGGCCTTCTTGACCGTGAACGGACCCTCCCGCCAACGCTAGTGGTCCCTCCCCCCCGAAGGGCACCCCACCTCCCTCACAGCAGAAATCTTCCAATCTCTGATCGGAGAAGTTAGCGGAGAAAGTGGAGCACCAATTACCATCTAACCATCAGGATGCGAATTACCATCTATACACACATCTATACACAGATTCTTATCATATTCATGTTGAAACAACAATAACAACAATGCCTTTTCCCACAATTAAGTAGGACCGGCTACATGGATTCTTCGCCTCCATTCAGATCTATCTTGAGTCAATCCCGAGCAAGCTACACGGATTCTTATCAAATCCATGTTGAAAGATCTGATTATTTTTTTACGCTAGTTGTCGGCTACCTTACACAATCCTCATCAAAGGGAAGATTCGAACCTTGGTCTTTTTGGTTGGAATCATGAAATAAGACTAAAAAATTAGGATTTTTTATCAATTAGCATTTTCCATCCATCCGATTGGAGTCCAATTAAGTTAAGATTACAGCTAAATTTATTTGCTTCCAATTGGTCCACCTTTGTTTCTATTTTGATTTAAATACCGAGATCGTATGTAAACCTCTCCAATGGTCTGGTGGTAGTGCAGTGTGCCTACCAACTAAAAGACCATAGTTCCAATCCCACCTTCTGGGGGTTGCATTAGGTAGTCTCCAATCAATGTAAAAATAGTTCGATCTTTCAACATAGATTTAAGCTAGAATCCATGTAGTAGGTCCTACTTAAAAGTGGAAGATGGCTTCGTCATTTTTAATGCAATCATATATAATCTCCTATTAATTAGTTGTTTGGTTAGATATATTTTAGGAATCAATTAGGATTTTGTTTGAACTGAATTTTATTCTCTTCTTAATTTTATAATTCCACCTCTCCTATATAAAGAGACAGTAGATATTGTATTCTCTTCCTAATCTTGTAATTCCACTTCTCCTATATAAAGGGACGGTAGACATTGTAATAGGCGTTCAAGTTATATTAAAAATTAGAGTTTTTCTAATTATCTCTTCTCCCATTTCATGCTCCCTTTATGCAGTCCTGCGTTTCTTCTCCCAAATCCCGCACAACATTCATGTTCTTCTTTTTCCCTTCCTTTCTTTCCCATACTTCTTCCACCCCAATTTTTCAGTTTGTCTTAATTAATATCGGGACATGGCTCACGAATTGTCCTTACGACCCTGTCAGGCTTCACACTATGGTGCGTATTGTGTGCGAAACGAAAGTGGTTGAAGTACCATTATAAATCAAGCCAAAGAAAAAGTAGCGATTTACATCACATCCACACCACTCCAATGATGACAAGAAAGAAGCAACATAAGAAAATCCTAACAAAGAAAATCTATCAAAGAAACTCTAGCCACTTCCAAGCAAGCCATACAAGAAAAAATATGAAGCATAAAATGAAGAAAAGAAAGAAGAAGAGTCTTCTATAATTGTTGCCCAAAAGGCTCCAACATCTTCACTACTGGCTACTCGGTGGCTTCAAAGGATTCATAGGCCCTTCAACCCCTGTTATAGCTCAACCTCACACCCATGGGAACAAGGGTGCTGACCTTGCAGTGCTGCATCGTCCTTCTGCCCATCCTCAAGATTATCACGCCATCACCTCGACCCTATATTCTCATACCTCCGCTGAAACTGTGGCTACCACTATACCCTTTGTTAATTAGGGCTCCATATGGGAGCATACTAAGCTATCACCAAACTTCTCAAGCAACTAAACTCGACGACAAAGAGTTAGTTACAATGCAGTTTACGATCTCCTATGCATAAGCGAAAGCCGCATACAACTTCCTCTACACAAGGCATGTTATCGCATGAGCAACGACGATCTCCACTACCACCACCCACCCCTCACGTGTAGGGCCTTCTTTAGCGCAACCCAGCACCATTCGGGCACAACAAGACCCATCGCAAAAGGTCCCGTGCCTGCTATCACCCCATCCTTTCGGACTGCTACCCTTGTTGATGCCGATGTAGCTGCCATTCGAACTTCCGTCACCATCGCTGTCGTCATCGATGATTGGGGAGAAGGAAAATTCTAGCATTCGTTGAGGGGTCTTCTCCATCGAGATTAAATCCCTTAAAAATAGGGATTTGGGGCTACTTTTGGAATTTTATCAAGATCCCCCTATCCCAAAAATGTTTTATAAAAGGTTTAAAGATGGAAGAAACATGTTTGAAATGAAAGTCTAACTAAAGGGGAAGAATATCGGTAACTACGTCCTCCCCACAAAATTTACGATAGGCTAGAAAAAGGGGAAAGCCCACTTTTTAAAAGACAAAGCAACATTCCCCATGCCTTTAGCTGGATAATGAAGCAAGCCGTCGAGAGATGAGTTTTCGAATCAACCTAAAGCTGATGCAATGCGGAATCATGAAATAAGGCTAAACAATTAGGGATTTTTTATTGCTTATCTTTTTCCATCAATCTAATTAAAGTTTAATTAAATTAGGATTATAATCAATTTTATTTGCATCCAATTGAGTATACTCTTTCTATTTTTTGAATAATGAGATCACCTATGTAATTAATTAGTTATTTGGTTAGAGATATTTAGGAATCAATTAGGATTTTATTCTTTTTTTGATTTTGTAATTCTACCCCTTCTATGTAAAGAGGATAATATGCATTGTAATAAATAGTCTAAGTTCTATTAAGATTTTTAGTATCGATAGCAACACCATATCAATATGGTGTCATTTCAATACAATATTTCGACGATATAGATGATATATGGTCGAAATATCGCCCATATCGACACACATTTGTGAATGCATGATGGGAAAAAGGATTGATATCACCATATTCATGCTGAAAATCGATCCTACGGAGATATCGATATAAAGCACGATATCTCTATCCTTGAGTTATGTTAAAAGATTTGGAGTTTCTCCAAATTATTTCCTTTCCCCTTTCCTCCTCCTTCATTGCAGTCTTTGCGTTTCTCCTCCCAAATCCCACTCTCCTCCCCAAATTTCTTCCACCCTATTTTTTAGTTTGCATCAAACTTCTTTGTTTCCAAAGTTCATCAAAGTGATATATGTATGTGCCTGAATAATGATCAAGCGACATGCTGGGGCATATGCGGGGCATATGCAGTTATATGTAGTTTTTCTAGTTTTTAATTTTAAAAAAAATCTAAAAATACTATAGTCGATGCATACCTGATATATAAAATGATATTTTTAGTAAGAACACTTAAGACAAAAGCTATTTCTTTACTTTAATAAATATCCAATAATTTCTCCTTTTTGGATTCAAAATAAATAGATATCCAATTGCTATTTGTTGGGAAAATAGAGAGATTTGTTAATTCCTTGAGCCCCGTGCTCTCTTATATAGGGAGAGACCTATGGGCAAATGATATAAAGTAGACAGAGGGAAAAGGAAATAGATAAAAAGATACATAAACATGAAATATATTCTCTACACTCCCCCTTATGATGGAGCACATATATCTATCATGCTCAGCTTGGATGAATACTTCTAGGAAGGACCCCCTAAGTAAGGCTTTGGTGAAAATGTCTGCTGTCTGTTCTCCTAAGCTGACATGGGATGTTAAAATGAAGCCCTTCTAGATCATATCACATATATAATGGCAATCAACCTCAATGTGCTTTGTCCCCTCGTGAAATGCATGATTATTAGCAATGAATATGACAACCTAATTGTCACATTTCAGCGACATGGGAAGATGAACATATATATGTAGATCTGCCAGGACTGCTCGGACCCACATCACTTCTATACATGCTTGGGCCCATAGCTCTATACTCAGATTCAACACTAAATCTAGCAACGACGGTTTGCTTCTTACTTTTCCATGAGACATGTGACTCTCCAACAAATATAGCGAATCTTGATAGAGTTCCTGTCCTTGGGGCACCCTGTATAGTCTACATCTACGCATGCTGAGATAGTAATAGTGCCACCCTTTTTAAATAGTAGCCTTGCACCTGGAGATGATTTAAGATACCTTGGTATCATTTGTATAGCATCCATATGTATTTGCCGAGGTTGTTCCATGAAGTGGCTCACTTGACTGACTGTAAATGAAATATCGAGTATGGTAATGGTAACATAAAAAAGCTTTCCCACCAGTTCCCTGTATCTTCTCCTATCAACCTCATCTGTAGCGGGTCGACATCCAAGCATACTTGTGTCACTTAGCAAGTCAGTGATATATTTTCTACGAGTCATTACAAACCCTTATTGATTTCTGGCAAACTCCAATCCTAGAAAGTATCCAAGAGATCGTAGATCCTTGGTAACAAATTCACAGCCCAGAATTTCTTTTGCTCTTTTTATTCCTTGCATATCATCTCCTGTAATAAGTATATCATCAACACACACCATAATAGCAATCGTACCTCTAGAGGTCCTATTTACTTTTTTTTGACTATAAAAAGAGGAGGAGCCCTCCCAAGGCGGGAGTCACCACACCAAAATATTCATTAATCAAGAGCAAAGTACATCAGATAGAGATTCAGAAATTGTGCACATCATTACAATGAGCAACAACATTTTCCCAGTAGAACCGCTGCCCCTTGAAAACAATATCGTTTCTGCCAAGCCAAATCGCCCATAGAACGGCGAAGGGCCTCGAGACATCCCCCGTGGAGCCAAGCCCCACCGAACGAACAGACCGCCAGAAAGGACCCAAACCGGAATTCCGAACCCACGGAATACCCACCGCGTCCCAATACCTACGCCGAGATCGTGCAACCAAAGAAGAGATGATCCGCGTCTTCCACCTCCTCCCCGCACCTGTCACACTGCAGATCAGTAGAACCCAGAAGCCTTTCCTTCCTCACCTTACCACATAGACGGTCCTCCTGAGGCACCAAAGGAAGACCTTGACCCGTTAGGAATTTTTGCCGCCCATATCACCTTCATGTCTGCAGAAAGATCATCATCACCATTCGTTGCACCAACTGCCAGCATCAGGTATGCCACCTTCACCGAGAACTTACCCTCCGCCCAAAAAAAGTGATCAGGGTCTCTAGACATCTCCTCAACAGCTGGAATATCATTTATAAGCTGTAGAAATTCCTTCGTCCTCTGATCAGAGAGATCAGAGAGAAACCTCGGAGCCCACACACCCGAATCAGCCACCTCGGCCACACGCGTACCCCTGTCAGCCGCCAGGGCCACCAGCCTCGGGAACCTAGAGGCCAACACCCATCCCCAGTCCAATCATCCAACCAGAACCGGAAGAGGAAACCACTCCCAACCTCGGACGCAGAAAGGGCACGATCCCAGGAAGCACCGCGCGGATAACCATCCATAAGGGAGACTCATGACGGATCCGCTTGGCCACCAAATCCCCAGCCACACCATAGATCAACCTCAGCAGACGCAGGACCAAACCGTCGGAAGAGCCCCAGATCCGCACCACCCACTTCGCTAGCAAAGCTCTGTTCATCAGCTCCACATCTCGAACGCCAAGCCCCCCCTCCGAGATCGGCACCACAACATCCTTCCAGGCAACCATGTGTAAGCCCTTTCTAGACTGCTTCCCGTCCGACCAGAAGAAAGACTTCATCATGGCCTCCACCTTCCTTCTCACCCCAACCAGCATGAGTCTCGTGAGTAGAAGAACACCGGTATTGCTGACAGAACATGCTTCAACAACGTAAGCTTCCCACCCTGGGAAAGGGTGACGGCCTTCCAGCCCTCCAGTCGTTCCTCTAGTCTCCGTAGAATGCAATCCCAATCTGACATCCTCAATCTGCCCGCAACAAGAGGCAAGCCCAGATATGTAATCAGCAGCTGGCCCCACGGGCCCCCGACCCACTCCGAAATTCTGCTACCCTCCTCATCATTCATCGCAAACGGGACTAATACCGACTTCTGACTATTGATCCTCAAGCCAAACAAGCACCCAAAAAGGTCAACCAAAGTGACTGCATTGTTATTATGCTCTTCCGTCCCTCCCAGAAACACCAACGTGTCATCAGCATACTGCAGAACCGGAATGCGGATGTCCCCATACCTGAATCCTTCACACCACCCAACGCCAACTGCCTGCTGAAACAACACGGCCAAACAGTCCGCCACAAGCACAAACAGCAAGGGGGCCAACGGGCAGCCCTGGTGCACGCCCACCTGCGGCTGGAACCACCCACCCTCCGGCCTCCCGTTGACCAGCACAGAACACGAACAGGTAGTGACGCATCTTTTGATCCACCCGATCCACTCCGCCGGAAAGCCACGTCTCTGCATCGAGGTCCACACAAACTTCCAGCTAACGCAATCGTAGGCTTTGGCATAATCAATCTTCCATACTGCTCCTTTCTTTGCAGACCTCTTCCACTCCAGATAAGCCTCAGATGCAACAACAATCCCATCCGCCATACTCCGACCAGGAATGAAAGCAGATTGGGCATGTAATATCAGAGAGGCCAAGACCGCCCTGAGCCTGGTAGCAAGCACCTTGGATACGATGAGATAAATGCCATTGGAAATAGAGATAGGCCTAAAGTCCCCAACATCCACCAGGTTCCCCTTCTTGGGTAGCAGGAAGATCAAGGCCCTGTTAACTTTCTCGAAACCTCTGTTAGCGCATCTGAACTCCTCCATCACCTCCAAAATGTCACTCTTCAGCGTCTCCCAAAACTCCCGGTAAAAGCAGATCGGGAAGCCATCGGGACCAGAAGCCCCGTCTCCATTCAAATCCTAAACTGCTCTGAGAACCTCCGCCTCAGAGAAAGCAACCACCAACGACTCAGACCGTGCAACCGATAAAGACCGCGCGCCCAGACCAGTCCAACCCCAAGCCTCCTCCCCCCTCACCCGCCTCGAAGCCCTCATGAAGTGCTCCCGCAGCACGGCCCCTATGTTCTTCTCGCTCGACACTGGTCACCCCCCACCCACCACCTCATGCAAGAAGCACCTTCTCCTTCTCCCAGACGCCACAAAGTAAAAAAAGCGAGTGTTCGCATCTCCTTCCCTAAGCCACTTCTACCTTGATCTCTGACGCTAGTGAACCTCCTCCTTCCTGTCTTCCAGGTACACGGACTCCAGCCACGTGGCCCTCTCCTCCACCTCAGCTGAAGACAACCCCCTCTCATCGTCTAGCCCGTCCATCCTGGAAATCCCTACCTCAGCCTCGGCCTTGATCGCCCTACGACGCCGAGCGACATCTCTCCCAAAAGACAACAACAACCGACGAAGGGATGCAAGCTTAGCCGCAAAGCGCGACACCGTCGACCCCTCCCCCACGCAGCTCCTCCAGTGCTCAGCGACCAAATCCCGGAAGCCATCCTCAAGCAGCCACTTCCTCTTGAACCGGAAAAAGAAACGACCCGGGCGCACCTCGCCAAAGCTCCAGAGGAAGGGAGTGTGATCGGATAACATCCTCGGAAGTGCCCAAGCCCTAGCCAGCGGAAAGGCCCCCCCAGCCTCCACGGACATCAGAAATCTGTCAAGCCTGGACTTGGATCTCGAATTCCTCCAGGTGAATCTGCACCCAGCCGCATCCACGATAGATAGACCTAGGGAGTCAACCCCCTCCCTCAACTCCCCAGATCCTGGATCAGCTCCCCCAACCTCCCTCGGTCTGTTAGACGGAAGCAAGGTAACATTCAAGTCGCCACCAATAAGCCAGATAGCATGCCCCACCTCAAGCGCAACGGAAGCCAAGTCCGTTGCCAAAGAAAGCTCCTCCCGCCTGCACGAGCCATGGATATTGGTGATCCAGAGACAACAGCCATCCTCTCCGTCTCAGCTGGACCGACATAGAGAACATCGACTCACACGATCGGAGCAGGTCAAAGGAATCGACACGCCAACCGAAGATGATTTCCCTGATGCACCGACAGCCCCTTTCATCGCCCAATCAAAAGCACCTCCCCTGCTGAGCTCCCGACGTACCGCATCATCCAACACCTGCAACTTGGACTCCTGTAGCAGAACCAACATCCGCCCCCGCCTCCCTCATCAGGTTCACCACCCCAAGCCTCTTGTCGGGTCGGCCCAAACCCCTAACATTAAGGGAGAGCATCTTCATAAAGAACCAGGAACCATCTTCGAGGGGGGAGGGACAAGCCCCAACCTCCGAACCAAACTTCGATCTAGAGCAGCAAATCTGTTCCGCACTGGAACAACAACAAAATCACCCTGACCGGTGGTCAACGACTGAGAACCCGCAACCAGAGACGCCCGAATCGCAGCCCTCACCCCTTTTCCAAGACTCCGCCAGTCGCCTCCACCCCTTTGATAGGCCACCTCAAACCGCCCCCGCCGTAAGGTGCCCTCCCCCTCCACAAGTGCCTGGCTGGAAACCCCCAAAAGCCCTCGGGCATCAACATGCGAGCAAGCCACCCCCACAGCAGAGCACCCATCTCCACGCGCCTCCCCTGCAGCTATGGAGCCATCGTGCACCCCTCCTCCAATAACCACACCAACTGACGACCTCGGCCCCCCAAGCCCAGCCCCAGGCTCCACAGACCCGCCCGCCCCAGAAGCCTCCACCCGCGAACACCCCTCTGCCTACAAGAAGACCCCCGCTCACAAGGCCGCGACGACGCACCAAGAACCCCACCCCCAGGCACCGGCCCCGCCTGACCTGGCGAGCCGCGAACCCCAGAAGGCGAACCACAAAGGCCCCCGCAGAGAGGGGCGCCAGACCCCGCGGCCGAATCCGGACCTGCCAGACGATCCGAAGCAACACCACCCGCCCGCAACACGGGCGCCCGGGTACCCGCGCCAGGAGAGGGTTCAGGAGAAGGTTCTGGCCCCGTTAGAGCAGCCTCCAACAACCCGATAAAGATCCGAACATCACATCCAGGGTCCGACCGACCCGGAAAACAAGCGTCCTGCCCACCTCCGCAGCGGGCCCCACCATCATCCTTGAGAACAGCAATCGGCCCCTCCGTGACACGCCAAGGCAGGGAAAAAGCCACCTACCCCACCCCCCCCAACCTTGCGAAACGCGTCGAAGCGGAGAGCCTCCCTCGGGCAGGCCGCCGACGCCGCCACAGCACCTCCCGGGAGACGAGCTCCCCCGCCCCGTGGCGGACCAACCGAGACAGGATCATCGCCTCCCGAGACATGGCCACCGCCCGAGGCAAAACCAACAACGTCAGCACAAACACCCGCCGTCGGCCCCTCGCCTTCCCATCACCTCAGGCCCGCGTCCGGGACGGCCTTCTCCAAGGCGCCATCGAGCAGCTCCAGGCCTCCAGCAATACCCGCCTGCCGGCAAAGGAGACCTCCCACCAACCAAGCACGGCGGCCCCCACCGGGCGAACCTGAAGAACCACGTCCAACCCCTACCCTGGAATGCACCCAGTGGATTCGACGGAGACAACCTCCACCACGCCTCGCAACAACGCGACGATGGCCTTCACCGTCCGCGCCCTCAACGGGATCCCTCTCACGACGATTCTAACCAGGAAGCCCGGCTTCACGGCGACATCCGCATCCGCCGGATGGCGCCACTGCAGTTGCAAAACCCGCGCCGCCGAAACCTCCAACAGAGCCCGCGCCTCGAACTCAAGCAGCCCCTGCGTCATAGCCCGCCAAGGAGACAAACACGCAACGTCACCCTTGAATGCCGCCCTTGAGACGTGACCCACGTCGGAGAATGCCAAGAACAACGCTTCTGGCCCGCCACCCTCATCGATCAGCACCGAAGGAAAAGACTTAGCTTCAGGACAGTGCTTCCTCGAGTGGCCAAAGCGACGACACCCGAAGCAGTGAAGCGGCTCCTGGTAGCACCTCGCCTAATGATCCAAAGCGTCGTAGCGGTAGCAACCACGACCAAACGACGACTCCAGAGGAGCCGCGTGGGGCATACGCGCCCTTCGAGAACCACCCCACGAAGAAGAGGACCGGCGACCCACTACCAACCGCCACACCCCTTCGGCTCCGCCAGTTCCCCCCTCCCCCCTCGTCCCAACGCTCACCCATCAAGAGGTCCTATTTACGAAAAGAGAATGATCTGCATTTGACTATTTGAACCCTTGCTTCTCAAACAAATATGAGAGCTTCTGGAACCAAGCTCTCGGGCTCTGCTTAAGGCCATAGATTGCCTTATGAAGTTTACATACCTCTGAACACTTCCTCTCAGCATCAAACCCTAGCGATTGCTGCATGTAGACTTCTTCATGAAGATCACCATACAAAAAAAGCATTCTTGACATCCAACTGAAATATGGGCCAATCTCGAACCATGGCAACGAATAAAAGAATTTGTAAGGTAGAATGACGAGCAACTGGAGAAAATGTGTCAAGATAATCCACTTCGTACGCCTGAGTAAACCTGCGGGCAACTAGTCGAGCCTTGTACCTATCAATGCTATCATATGCATTTTGCTTCCCTGTAAATAGTAAATACCCGCTTGCAACTTACTATAGATGCCCCAGTGAGAGCTGGAACAAGGCTCCAAGTACCTCTTGATTGAAGAGCTACCATCTCTTCCTCCTTAGCAAGACGCCATCTACTATCAATCAATGCCTCTTGGTTTGTTCGTGGTATGTACACAACGAACAAAGCAACTGCAAACCTCCTGAAGTCACCCATCAGAAGTTTAAAGGTGACATGAGAGGCAATTGGATATGAAGCACATGAACGCTTCTGCTTCCTCTGAGCAATAGGCAAATCAAGTTCTGCATCATTTGTGCCACCCGCCTGATCATTCCTGAAATAACCCTTGCTGAGAAACACCATCATACCCCTCATTAGAAGTAGTGTTGTCAGACCAAACCTGGGGCATGCTGGATGATTGACCATGATCATGAGCAGAGGCTGGCCGTTGACTGTGGTGATGTGGTAGAGGAGGAACCAAAACAATGGGAGGAGGTAATGCTGGTGGAGGAGGTTGTGGTGGTGGAGGTGATGGTGGGTACATGGGTGGAGGAGGAATATAGATCTCATCATCTAAATTTGATGGTGCCAACTGCCAACCTGTCGCATGTAGGAGACAAGAACATGACTGACTCAAAAAATATGATATCTGCACTAACATAATACCTTTTGCGTAACGTATCATAGCAACGATAACCCTTTTGAGTCTAGGAATACTCGACAAAAGCGAATTTGATAGCCCTAGTAGAGAGCTTGTCAATCCCTGGAGAGGTAGAGGTATGAGCACTACTTGAGGTACTAACCCATGCAGTAGTAGCAACATCCGAACTGCTCTCTGAAACAGGTAAAGAAGTACTAGCTGGGGGCATGATATCTCGCAGTCGAGACACAAGTTCATTATACCGCTGATCTGATGCGGGTGGAGCGCCATGATGCTGATTCTGTTCTGCTATGCGGGCATATGCTGGCAAACCGTGCTTGGAGGAGCATATATCTTCTGTATGACCAGATCGATGACAATAGGTACAAGGTGGTCCACGACCACGTCCTCCTCTACCACATGGTCTCCGTCCATGGAATTGAGATGGACCACCTTTTCCACGAGAGGCCGCCATAACAGAAGAATTTGGCACTAGAGTAGGGCTCGAGATATTGATCCGGCTCAATCTACGGAAGGTCTCCTTCATGGGAGGAAAGCTAGCATCTGCCAGAATTTGAGAAGAAGCAGCCTCATACTATGAATCTAGAGAGGCTTGAAAGATACCACCATCGTGGTATTCAGTATGTCTTCATCTGCTCTGGAGTAGCTGTAAGTGGCATGAAGCTATTAAGCTTCTCAAACATTCCCCACAATGCAGTGTAGTGAGCATGCAGGTGTCGACTATTGTGCTTTATAGTGAAGGTGTCATGCTGAAACTGTAGATTTTTTGTCTCATTCTTGGCATGTGAATACGTGGCAGCAAGAATGTCCCACATGGCTTTGGCAGTGGGTTGATGCAAGATATCGTTTGCAATGTTTGAAATCAAGGTACCATACAACCATACCTGAGCATATACGTCATCAACCTCCCATGAGGCATACAACCTTATCTTCTCTGTTGGCTCTTCCTCGGTAAGAATGTGTTTCTTATCCATCGACTTCATTAGGCTCATGAACTGCATGAGCTTAATTCATAGTTCGATCCATCCATCTTCACAATAGGCACAAGACCTCTGAATGTGCCCATGGTGGGGATATCTACCTTGCTTTCTGACATGATGACTAGAGACGACTAGGGTTGTAGACTAGATAAACTTTAGTCTACACTAACATGAAGAGGTTTGGTTGCATGTGTATACTTACGCAACCAAACCCATCAAAGTGGAGATGCGGTGTTGGTAGCTGAAGGATGACAGGGTCGTGGAAGGAAGCCCCTCGAGGAAGAGAACGATAACACCTCTAGAAGTAAGAGGTGCGGCGACAACACCCTTTAGAGAGAGGTGCGCCGAAACCCCTGACGACAAGAGGGTGGTGGTGGGGTTGCGAGGCCCGAGGCCGGGGGGGGGGTCCGGGGCGACAGGGGCCCGAGGCAGTAGCGGGGGCCCGAGGCGGCGGTGACCCGAGGCAACGGGGGCCGGGGGCAGCGGGGCCCTGGGTGGCTGAGCGACGAGGCGACATGCTTGGGGTGACGAGGCCCAAGGTGGCGCGTGGGGATTAGGGTTAGGGTTTCGATACAAGAACTCCGGTCTAGGACCACCACTCTGATGCCATGCTGGGAAAATAGAGAGAGTTGTTAATTCCTTGAGCCCTATGCTCTCTTATATAGGGAGAGACTTATGGGCAAATTACATAAAGTAGATAGAGAGAAAAGGAAATAGATAAGAAGATACATAAATATGAAATATATCTCTATGCTATTGAAGTACAAAAACTATTTCTTTATTTTAATGCATATATTCAAGAAGTATATATCCAACAACTATTGATTGTAATACTAGATACGGGATTGCATGCATATCCAGCAATAATAATTTCAATCCATGCTTATAATTTAAGTTTTAATACATATCCACTAACTATAATTTCAATATTTGTTTATGATTTGCGTCTTAATGCTTATAAGTTTCAAGTTTAAGGAAGGAAGCAATTCACATATCCTAGATTCTTTTTATACGGTTGCGCTTGAGTGCATTTAAGAGAAAGCTTCTTAGCATCTTGAGGACGAAGAGCTTAAAGCTGTGGATGTATAGAACCCTTCCTCACGACTTCCTTCGACTTCGGATAAGTTTGAAAGTGATTTGCATGCATCGTCGTCCACAAGTTTAGCTTTGGGAAGAGGCAAGGGAGGAAAAATGAAGAGGTGCATAAACAGAAAATGCGTTGCTCCAAGTTATCAAGGATGTTTGGTTATTTCTGAACATAAGGCTCATATGGCCCTAGCAGTGGGCGCGATGTCTACATCGGGAACGAGTCAAGTTACTAAATGAAAGTCTTGATCTGTAATGTAATAAAGGTCGAGGTGACCCTGAGAAATGAAGGTCGATTGGTGCACTCTTGATTGATTGGGGCTGCGGTGTTTTCATGTTGCAAGAGACGAAGTCTTCAACCTGCTCCAGCTTCTTGTGGACCTCTTTAGGAGATGTTTTTTTGTCCGGTTACAAAAAAAATTGATGCTACGTGTAATGCTGGAGGAGTGGTAGTTGCATGGAAGGACTCTTTGTTTTCGCTTATCTCAGAGGTGAAGGGCATACATGTTCCATCAATTCTTTTGGAGAACCTTAAATCTGGCACTCAGCTGTTGATCATGTGTGTTTACAACCCATGTTTACCGGTGCGTGGATCGGATCTATGGTCATATTTAGATATCCGAGAAGCGAGAGGTTTGTACTTGGGAGTAGCTTGGCTGATAGGGGGAGATTTCAATGTGTCCCTACTCTCTTCAGATCGTCCTCGGCTAAGAGGCGGTCAAGAACCATGCTTTATCGATTTTGCTGAGCTTATAGTTGACCTTCAACTGGAAGTGATTGATGCCCCTGATACTAGATACACTTGGGAGGAACTCTGGTTCTCGCTTTAGGATTGATCGATTCCTAGTCTCCGCAGAATTAATAGATCTATTCTCGTTGTCCGCTTCCTCCTCCAGATCGTGTTCATGGTTTGACCATACTCTATCCACTAATCTGGGATTGTGGCGAGGATTTGTTTCCTCGAGGTTGATTGTGCTTGGCTGTAGGAGGAAAGCTTTGGAGATTTGGTCACAAATCACTGAACCACTGCAGAGTATTCGGGCTCCACGATCACTTCCATGGCCCAGAAATTGACTTCTTTGCGCACCAGGCTTTGTTCATTTAAGAGGGAGGTTATAGAGGCTAGAAAAGCTCGTCCGGCGGAGGTTGAAGGTTTGAAGCAGGGGTGTGCATACTCGATGGGATGGAAGACACCATATACCTTAGAACATTGGAGCTCAGAGAGAGAGAGAGATGGTTCAAAAGATTATTTTAATTGAAGATGAAAAACATATAGCTGAATGGAAGAAGAGATCGCATCAAACTTGGCTCAAAGAAGGTGATGCAAACTCAACGTATTTTCACAGAGTTGCCTGTAGGAGACATCATAATTTCATTCGTTCTTTTGTGGTGCGTGGAAGGAGGGCGGAGGGCGATCTTGAAATGGGCCGTGCCGTCGTAGAACACTTGAACGATTTTTCTCGATGATCAGTGGGCACACCGTGGAGATGGACTGTGGGGGCAGCTCAACTTTAGAACAACATGCAAATCATCTACATTATGCAAATCGTTTGGTCCAAGATGACCACTTAAAGTAAATCCCCACCTCTCATCTTCCGTTGTCACTGAGTTTGCGTTGTCATATGTCAACTTTGCATGTGAAATCGTCATTTGAAATTGAATTTGGGTGCTGAACTCTCTTTCTAATATGAGTCGACTTCGTTGAATCGCTCCTCTTTTCCGACCCCCTCTTTCTCAACAAGCTCCTCCAAGATAGACTTCACTTCATCCCTGACTTCTCTTGGGTAAGTGGGGCATTTAGCCACGCTATTGAAGCCACAAATAAGATGTTGCTTCAGTATGGTGATTCCACCTCCATTTATTTTCCCAAGAAATTTGCACCGAGGCTTCATTTTCTTACCATCAACCACTACTGCGTACTTCCATCCTATGTCTCCTCTAAATCCAGCTTCCTTATTTTCCGAACTAGAAACCATGACCTTCGCTCCTCAAAGTGAATAGGATGATACATGCAACCATGCCAAGAACTACAACGCATCTAGTGTCTTAACAAGTTACATATTTAACAACAAATGGTAACGAAAAAAAATCAACTGATTTGAGACAATAATGATGAATAATTGCACAATATCAAGTTATTAACATCAACATTATCAACAAATCATAAACACAATTTGAAGATTAAAAACTTCCATCATCACTCTTTCACACCAAATGGTGACAGAAATGAATAACAAGACTCTCGTATCACGCATATAGAAATCAACGAGACAAATCATCGTGAAATTTTTCCCTCGAGGCCTTGAAATGAGGCAAAGAAGCTTGAAAGAGGGAAATCAAGTTCTCTACAGATGTAATGGGCGAAATAGGCATCAAATTGGGGGATGTGGGGGCATGTGGAGTCGTGGATCCCATTTCTCTTAAAAAATGGGCAAGGAATGTCATTGCTGGTGAAATATTACTGACATGGAGATATCTCGTCGATATGTCAGTGATATTGTCGTTAAGTGAGAAAAAGTAAGAGTATTGCTTTCCCCCACTTGCCGAGACCAAAATATTGCAATATGTTGGAGTATTTGGTTGTGCGCCGTATGAGTTGTAGCTGGGTAAATGGATCCTGGAGACATGGCCTCAAATTTCGCCGAAATTCGACCGAATTTCGGTCGAATTTCGGTTTCGGTGGGTTACCGAAATCCAGCCGAAATGCCTTGTGTCGACCGAAATTTGGGGGCCTTAGTTGAAAAAACGACCGAAATGACCGAAATTTCGGTCGAATTTCGACCGAAATTTCGTTTCGGTCAGTCACCGAAACGAAACCGAAATCCGGCATTTAAGGCCTTGCCTGGAGAGATCCATTTATGATTTATCCCATCCATATGTTTAGTCCCACATCTACCAGTGGTGGGACTTGGAGGCTCTGGGGAGGCTATATAAGGAGCCCCATACCTCTTGTAACCATTGAGAAAAGCAATAGAAGCATATGCCCCTTTGAGGGCTTCTCCCGTGGTTTCATCCCGCTCCTTATGGAGTAGGGTTCCACCTTAAACCTTGTGTTCCATTCTTATCTTTCTCCATTTCTATGCTCTGTTTATCATTCGCTTCCGCATGTTTATTTTCTAACATGGTATTAGAGCCAGGTTGTTTCTCGAGGAGTTTGTGTTCATCTTTTGTTTGAGATCCGATTTTGATGTTTTATTTGTGAAGAATATATGTTCATGATTGAGATTTGTTTTGGAGTTTTTGAAAACCCTACTTGCTGCTTTCAAAGTTCTGAAGAAACTTGAGATTCTTGGCCACGGATCAGGCCAACATGCTCCAGGAGCCCCATCGGCAACCCTCCATGCTATCGTCGTCGCACCAGAACTCCCAGGTCGCATCCAAGGGGGAGACGAACCCACGTCGCAACGGCACCTCCTCCCAGTTGACATAGCCGGGAGTCCTAGAGGAGGTGGCCTATTCAGCTGCAGGAAACATCCCCAGGAGATTCTTCCTCCAAGCGGCGCTTCCACTTGCATCCAGGCGTGAACTCGCGCGACGTCGCCAGCCAAGCTCCTCTCCATCGGTGCCACCACCTGCCCAAGAACATCAGGCACAGTCTCCATCGGTGCCACTCTCCATTGCAAGGGGGGCATCGATCTAGCACCCGCGTGCGCACTCCCCAACACAGGCAGGAGCACCTTGACCTCAAGCAGAGCTCCCAGGCCGCATCCCCGGCTTGACCTCGACCCAGTCCCGCGCTCTGATATCCGGCAAGCGGCGCGACATCATCCTTCAGGAGGCACCAGCCTCGTGCGGCGTCAGATGGTTGTGCGTCCAACCCCAGTCCCAGCGGCGATGCATCTGCATCCCCTCACACAACGCACGATCTCGCGCTTGCAACTTCTAACTTCTAAGCAAACCCTATGCGCCCCTTCCCCTAGCGTCGTGCGACATGGAAGAACATCGAGGGCGGCACTCCCGCTCCTCGAGGGCGGCAGGAGCATGGCTCCCCAATCAGGGGCAACAAGCGTAAAAAAAATTGGAGGGGGTCCCTGGGAACCCTAGCGGGGCCCAACGGGTTTTAGAAAAAAATGAGGCTATTTCGAGAGCCCAAAAGAAAAAAAGGGTTGCAATTTTTAATTTAAAAAAAAAAGGTGGGGCAGCTCTGCGTTCAAAATGGGAGAAAGAGAGTTGGGCCCAAGTGGGCTGTTGAAATGTAAAAAAAATAAAAAAAGACACGTACAAAAAAAAGCTGTATGCAAGTATTTTACAAAGAAAAGGCACGTACAAATAGAAAAGCCGTACGTAAAATGGTTGAAAAAAATGATTGAAGCCGAAAAAAAGAAATGGCTTATTAAAAAAATGATGATAGTTTGAGAAGTCGAGAAATGCCTTCTTCCAACTTGGTCGACGATTATCATTCCGACCAGTATGGGAGAAAGGGGGAGTATTATGTAAAGTCACAAGTCCTGTTGCAGATGAAGACCGACCAGATTTTCTCAGACTCTACAGTTATGCAGTTATCATATTCTCCATTCGTAAGTTTCAGACTCAGATTTCGAGTTCCAGTTTGATGCGCGATTTCAGACTCGACGATTGATTTCGAGTCTTCAGCTTCAGACACATATATGTTTGCGGTCTTTTCAGATGTGCACGTGTTTGCCATCATTTGTTTGTGGTCCCCATCATTTTTTTTGTTGTTGTTTGACGAGAGTTTTCATGTGGGCCATAGGGACTCCAGAGTAGAGGACCATTCCCTATGCCATGTTGGCAAGGGTTTTCATGTGGTATCATAGGTACTTCAAAGTAGTGTACCATTCTCTGTGCCAGATGGGAGAGACCCAGTTCTCCAACGAGGAGACTTCTTTCAGACTCCATTCTCCAGCGACCGTAGACTCCGACGAGGATTGCACTTCCACGACCTTTTCAGTTCGACCCTTTTCAGAGATGGAGCAGTTGTCCACATGTTGGGGCATGCCAGAGTACTCCGACGAGGAGACTCATTTACAGTTACAGTGACTCTGACATGCGCAATTAAGAGCACATGCTCTCCGACGAGGAGATTCAACAGACTCACACTCCAGTCTGTTCGTCTTCGTCACTTGCACGGCATGAGAAGCAACGTCCTCAATAGCCGTCAACAGTTGTGCGTGTTGTGTTAATATTGTCCGTAGTGTCATGTAGCATGAGTTGAGTTTCTTTATGTTTGTCCAAGCTGAGCATTGCATGCTCCAGCTTGAGGGTGAGTGTTGGAGTATTTGGTTGTGCGTCATATGAGTTGTAGCAAGGTAAATGGATTCTGGGGAGATCCATTTACCCCGTCCATATGTTTAGTCTCACATCTACCAGTGGTGGGACTTGGAGGCTCTGGGGAGGCTATATAAGGAGCCCCAGACCTCCTGTAACCATTGAGAAAAGCAATAGATGCATATACCCTTTTAAAGGCTTCTCCCGTGGTTTCATCCCGCTCCTTATGGAGTAGGGTCCAAATTAAAGCTTGTGTTCCATGTTTATCTTTCTCCATTTCTATGCTCTGTTTATCATTCACTTCCGCATGTTTATTTTCTAACACAATATTTCAGCTATATTTCTCGAAAATTTGGGTCATTCCTTGGACTTTGTGTCAAACTAGCAAAGTACCTGTGATTTTGCCTACATACATTAAACTTCTGCTAAACTAAAACTAAATAATTATGTGATATCCATAAAAGTTTAAGTCTCTTCGATTTAATTGGTATCATAATTCTGGAAATTTATACGTGAATCAAGATTGAGGAAAGGAAGCTTTCAAATCACTGAAAATGTAGATTACAATTTATAACTTACTACTTTTACCCCTTATAAGTCTTTTAGACAACTAATATGACGTGCCTGTATCAGCTAAACATTTTCTCTAATTTCATGCAGTGGACAAGGAGGAAGATCTGGCAGTACGAGCATATTTGTTGGCGGCTTCATATTGGGAGGAATTATAGTTGGGACACTTGGTTGTGTGTTTGCTCCCCAGGTAATGCTTTATCAGCTTATTGCTTGGATTTCTATAATATTTATTTGCACACATGTCTGTCACTTAGGGGTAGTTAATGCATGCGCCTGCTAATTGGTTATTCCAAATGGAGCACAGAACTGTTTACATAAAAGGACTTTGAGATACCATGAGTCCCAAGGCCTCTTTCAACGTTCTGCCACTCTTAGAGGCACGGATCATGTTCATAAAGTGCTTTACAAAATTCCTAACAGGATTTTGGCTTCAAAGATGTTGTCTACTGAAGTGGAGTTAGGCCAAGTGTGGGATATATAAACTAGTTGTTTTGCTTTTAATTTTTGAGGTCCATTTTAGATAGTAATAATTATAATGTAATCACTTATTTGGTCGGTATGCCTCTTAACAGAGGGTACTTTGTGCTTCTTGTGCGAATTTATGCTGCGCCTTAATACTTTGAATCCATCATGTGCTTATATATATATTTCAGATAAGCAGAGCGATTGCCGGTACTGACAGAAAAGATTTGATGAGAAAGCTACCAAAGTTTATATACGACGAAGAGAAAGCATTGGAGGTTTGATCTCTAAAATCTTAAGAAAGTTCAATACGTACTAGCTCTTCCTTTCTCTATTTAGAACTAGTACAGCAGCGGCCTTTGCTTCTTTACACGTTTTCATATTATAACAATGTTACATTTACACTTTTTTGGACTCAACTGTATCTAGAAATGATTTCTTTACTAATTAAATATATCGGACAAAAATTACACCCAAAATCTTTCATCATTTTCAGAAGATTGAACCCCTTTTAGCTCTATATAATGAGAACCAACCGATTTTCACCCTTGAAGTTTGTTCGCCCATTTAGGGTTTGGGCGCAGAATGGAGTCATGCTTGTTTCATGTTAGTGTTTGCACATTTACGGTTTATTTTATCATTCTTTTAGACCTTTATGTAACGTTTTCGTTGTAATCCTAGATGTCTCTTCTTCTAGAAAGAAGTGCCTAGGGTTCGTTGTTCAATTAAGACGTTTGTTTTCTTCCACATGGTATCAAAACGACGTCTGAAATAGGTTGTGGGATCCCACCAAGTATCATCAATGGGCCATTGGCAACAGTCACCTGTTTTGAGGAATATAAATACTCTTGGTGGTCACTTATTCTATGTAAACCGTTTAGGATTGTACTTTTATCTTCTCACCGACATCACGATCTATCTAGATTCATCTTTGTGATGACTATGGCAAGCTCAACCATATTTCAGGTGGCAAAGCCGATTGTCTCTGGTTTTTTTATAGTTATTCATGGCACCCTTTTCAAACTAAAGGGGTCCGAGATCTGTGTTATCTGGTTGAGGGCTTTAAGGTTTTTCTTGATGGTTACAAGAAACTCCATGTCCTTGTGAAGGACCCTTTAAAGGAGACGTACTAGGGATTTGATATATTGCAGTATGAAAATTATTAGGTTGAAAACTGGTTGTCGAACCATTGATTGTCTTGAATCTCTTCTCGTTCTCGAAGGACACCACAAAAGCAATGCGGGAGGATCTTGCACGAACCTATTTGTCATAGACAACCAAGTCCAGACTAGCAGACATCTACACGAGGATTTGGTCATCCACTCAGGGAGAAATGACTCTTGCAGCTGTTTGAGGAATTTCCTATCTTCAAACACCATGTTTAATGAAGGGAGAAATGACTCTTGCAGCTGTTTGAGGAATTTCCTATCTTCAAACACCATGTCTAATAAGCATATCCGCAAGAGGATGTAATGGCATGCATACATATTTCTGGTTGATCTGAACCCTTGCTGTCATATTTCGAAGGACCAGTTTATTTCTGCAATGTGGATCCTTCATTAAGATCATTTTCGGTCGCTTTAAGTTTTAAACTGCTTGATGCTGCACTTGCCAGTTGCCACTAGGGCTATATTTGTTGGTTGTTCATCTCCGAGTTCTGAATTATCAGCCTTTTGTGGACGCAGAGGTCGCTCTAGAGGTCAAGACTGCTCTCTTGATTCAAGATGTAGCCTAACTGTATTTATCTTCATTGTATTCTTTGTATCATGGTCAATCACTTTTCAGATTGTTTTTAAGGTTGGACTTTTTCCTATTGCCAATCAGACATTGATTCTCTTGACACTTCGCATATTGTTGAGGATGGCTCTATTCCAGTATAAAGGAACCATGTTCTTTTATCTTCTGACAAACGTCTTCTACAGCTTCTGCAAGGCCTGACTGCCTCTTTTACTTCTAATACATGTGCCGTAGCCAATTTAGCATCAACTTTCGCCATTAATTAATGTTGAGATATTTGTTATTATCATTGGTGTCTTTTCTTGTTTTCTATTTCTTTTATCTTCTTCTTGTAGTTTACCCAATAGGTTCCTCTCCTATATAAGAGAACCCTATGGCCTCTCATAAATCAAGTCATTCATTTCCCTCAACATGGTATCGAAGTGACGGTCCTAGACTGGAGTTTCCATATCCCCCCCCCTCCCATACGCGGGCAACGTCGCCCTTCCCTTCCTTCGGCAGCCGTCTCTGCCCCTCAAGGCGGCAGTCCAGGCCTCCCGGCCATATAGGCGGTCACCAAGGCTGCAGCCTAGGCACCTCCGGCCCTCTCGACGGCAGCCCAGCCCCACCCGGTCATCCTGTACTCCAGGCGGCAGACCAGGCTGCAGCTCAGCCCTTTGGGGGGTGCCGTCCAGCCTTCCTAGACCATCCATGCAAGTGCCGGCAGCAGCCCCTACCCTCCTCGGTCGCCGACGACCCTCCCACGTGCCTCCATTCACCTCTGAAGTTCGATCCGTGGTCTGATTTTGATCAGATAACGTGATTTCAGCCACATAAATTGCATTTTGCGCTCTAGCGAACACAACGATTGTTGATGATGTTGTATAAGTCTACACATACAACCACAACCCTCTGTATGTCCATGTAGACTTGTTCACACTGGCCTACTCCTCAGGTGAGTTCCATTCCATCTTTGTCCGTTTTTCCATCAAGTCGGAGAACAAGGGTGACATTTTCTCATCCGGAGTCTTCAAGGGCCCGGCTCCCATCGCTAAGATGGATGGGACCAACCATGAATTGTGGTCCATGTAGTTCCTCAAAAAATGTAGTGCAACAATAAGGAGCACATCTTGATAGATCCAGAGCCAACGGATAAAACTGGGGCGAATGTTTCTTGAAAGCAAGATGACGCGTATGCGTGTGTTTGGCTATGAGGAACCCTCACCACAGAGACAACCAACGATATCCTGAACCAACCCACTACCAAGGCGATGTGGGACACTTTGCCTTCCACCTATGCTCAAGCGAAGAATGAGGCCAAGATTTTTCAGCTACAGTTTGACATCTACAATGCCAAGCGGAGTGATCTTCCTATGCACATGTACTACTCTTCACTGCAAGGCATGTTCAAGAAGCTTCATTGCTATATGCCCATTAGGACATCTCTAGAGCAGCATAAGTCTTATAGGAACTCCACCATGGTTGGGGTTTTCATGACCGACGTTGATACATAGTACGATGCATCGCGCACATAGATTCTCACTGGGGCCACTATACCTCCCATGGAGGAGACCTGTAACCGTCTCAACCGGATTATCATACCTTCTATGATCACTCATCCGCTATGGCTGCTTCTCGTGGCCGAGGAGGTCCGACATAGTCTAGAGGACACACCCCTCGTGACAGAGGTGGTGTGCGTCCACGTAGTCCCTGCACCTTTTGTCGCCGACCGAGACATGCAGGGATACATGCTACCAGAAGCATTGATATCCTGTTTCAGGTTGCGTAGCAGAACATGTTGAGCCTTCAGAGACTCCTGTTTTCCAGGCCGATCCTCGCATGGATGAAATTGTCTCTCATATTTGAGAGATTATGACTCCTACCGCCGGTACCATCACTACAAATACTGCAACCACAGCCAGAGCCACTTCGAGCTCCTCAGGTATCTCTTAGTCTTTTACTGGTACTACAGGTGCAGACGTGACAGAGTGGATTATGGACTCTGGTGTTTTACACTACTTGTGTGGAGACGGAGCGCAGCTGAGGTCCTATAGGATTATACCACATGGCAGATGGGTTGTCATTGCTAATGGCGACCACTTACCCTTTACAGGACATGGGGAGGTGCATTTGACGTCGTCTATGCGTCTTCAGAATGTTTTATATGCTCAAGACTTCCAGATGAATTACTTTCCATTAGTTAGATTACTAAGGATCTGCATTGTCGTGCCATTTTTGACCCCTCGTCTCTTGTGTTTCAGGACATACTCACGTGCAGGGTAATTGGATGTGGCCGTGAGCAGCGAGGGCTATACAGACTGGTCCAACCTCCTCATGTTGGCGCTTCTACTATACCTACTGGACCGGTCTCTCCATATCTGTGGCATCTTCAGTTTGGCCACCTTCATCTGCAGAAGCTGTGCCATGTTCTCCCTCAGATTCCTACGAGCTCCTCTTTTCAGTGTGAGGCATGCCAGCTCTGGGAAGCATCACCGTTCCTCCTTTCCATTCCGTCAGGGTCGAAGCAGTTCTCATTTGTTTGAGCTCCTACATTTAGACATTTGGGGTCCGAGTCATGTTCCTGATCACCAGGGATACCGTTTTTATCTTGTTGTTGTCTATGATTTTTCTAGACTGTCTTGGGTCTTTTTATTGAAGAATAAGTCTGAGACTGGATCTGTGATCAAGTATTTTATTAATAAGATAATGAGTATTTTTTTCTACCAGAGTTAAATACCTTCATTCTGACAATGCTTTGGAGTTCCGCACTTTACAGCTTTGTGAGTTCCTTAGATCTTTGGTAATTGCTTATCAGACCTCGTGTGCCTATACTTCCCAACAGAACAGTGTTGCTGAGCGTAAACACCGTCACTTACTTGATGTAACCAGAACCTTGCTGATACAAAGTCGTGCTCCTCATGCTTACTGGGTGATGTTGTCCTCATTGCTTGCTATCTGGTTAATCGCATGCCTTTATATGTCTTGGGAGATATCATGTTTGCAGTGAGCAAAGTTAGCCAGTTCATGGAGCAGCCCAGAAAGGTGCATATGGATGCCATTTACATGATTTTGAGATATTTGAAGAATTCACCTGGTACTGGTCGAGAGGAGCTTCTACTGTTCTCTGTGATAAGAACATTCCTTTGAAAATCAGAGTTTTATAAAGCAGTCGTGAGACCTGCTATGCTATATGGATTTGAATGTTGGCATATGAACCACAGACATGTGCAGAGAATGGCAGTAGCAGAAATGAAAATGCTAAGGTGGATGTATGTACACACACACACGTAAAGATCAGATTCGAAATGATGCTATCAGAAGAAAAGTTGGTGTAGCTCCGATTGAGGATAAGATGCAAGTAAACCGCTTAAGGTGGTTTGGCCATGTGCAAATGAGGTCAACTGATGCACCGGTTAGGAGATGCGAGTTTTGGGATGTTGAACCGGCTAAGAAAGGACGAGGAAGGTCAAAGAAGTGTTGGAATGAGACTATACGAAGGGATCTTTGTTTTTTAGATCTAAGCCTGAGTTTGGCACAAGATAGATCTGAATGGAGACAAAAAATCCATGTAACCAATCCTACGTAGTGTGGGAAAATGCTTTGTTGTTGTTGTAGCTTTCTACCCGATTCTCTTTTCTACTCCAGTGACGAGATTTTTCTCCTATGCCATGTTTTTTTTGGTTGTATCGCTTTTGTTCATTTTTTCCAAACTAGGGATAAACACACTCTTCGTGAATTAAATGCATTTTCCTGGGATATTCACTTATCCTGTAAAGATAGAAGTGCTATGATGTATTTCTCATCTTTATTGCATCGCTGTTGATGCCACATTTTCTATACAGTTATCTGCTGATCCAATCACGGATATTCCTTTAGAGTTCCCATCTCCACTCCCAATGTATTAGATGCGGCTAAAAGCAAAGACTGTGTTCGTTCTATTAGTTGTTACCCTTGTTGCTCCTTTATCTGCAAGATATGCAGTTTGATATCATGACTCTTCCTCACTGTTAGAATACTTCGATTTGTTTATTCCATAGGGCCCTCGAGTCTCTTATATAGGGAGAAAACCCTTGGGTAAATTACAGAGTCTTACAAAATATAAATAGAAATTAGGAAACAATAAAACGTAACATATATATAAGTCTCTACACTCCCCCTCAAGATGGAGCATAGATATCTATCATGTTCAGCTTGGAAGAACATCTCTGGAAAGGTCCTCTGAGCAGTGGTTTGGTGAATATGTCAGCCGTCTGATCCTCTGAACTGACATGAGAGGTGGAGATGAAGCCCTTCTGAATCATGTCTCTAGTAAAATGACAATCCACCTCGATGTGCTTTGTTCTCTCGTGAAAAGCTGGATTATTGGCAATAAATAATGCTGCCTGATTGTCACATTGGAGATTCATAGGCAAGGGGACATCTACAGTCAGATCTTCTAAGACTGCTCTAACCCACATCATTTCTGCAGTTGCTTGTGCCATGGCTCTGTACTCGGATTCCGCACTGGACCTCGCCACAACAGTTTGTTTCTTGCTTTTCCAAGAAACTAAAGAGCTTCCTATAAAGATAGCAAATCCAGAAGTGGATTTACGATCCTTTGGACATCCTGCATAATCTGCATCTGCACAAGCTGAAATAGATAGATCCGTATCTTTCCTAAATAGCAACCCTGTGCCTGGGGAAGACTTTAGATATCTCAATATCATATACAAGGCATCCATATGAACTTGCCTTGGCTGCTCCACAAATTGACTCACCCGGTTTACTGCAAAGGCAATATCCGGTCGAGTTATAGTAATATATAAGAGCTTACCCACCATCTCTCTGTACCTTCTTTTGTCCACCTCCTCGGTATCATCATCGTACAGCTTCATGCTTGGGTCCATAGGTGTACTTGAAGGTCTGCATCCAGTCATTCCTGCTTCAGCTAGCAAGTCCGTGACATATTTTCTTTGAGTCATCACCATTCCTTGTGCATTTCGTGCAAACTCTATCCCCAGAAAATATCGTATCGTGCCCAGATCCTTCGTAATGAACTGGTTTCCCAACAGGGACTTGGTTATCTCAATCCCCTGAGCATCATCTCCTGTGACCAAGATGTCATCAACATATATCATAACAACAACTGTACCTCTAGGGGTCTTCTGGATGAACAATGAATGGTCCGCATTTGATCTCCTGAATCCCTATTTTTCAATTAGCTGAGACAGCTTCTGGAACCATGCTCGGGGACTTTGTTTAAGGCCATAGATAGCCTTATGAAGTCTGCACACCATCTGAGTCTCCCCCTCAGCAGCAAATCCTGGTGGCTGCTGCATGTAGACTTCCTCCTGTAGGTCTCCATACAAAAAAGCATTCTTGACGTCAAGCTGAAAAATGGTCCAGTTACGTACCACAGCAACATATAGGAGGATGCGAAGAGTGGAGTGTCTAGCCACCGGTGAAAAAGTATCCATGTAATCTACCCCATATGTCTGGATAAATCCCCGTGCTACAAGTCTTGCCTTGTACCTATCAAGACCTCCATCCGCATGATATTTCACCGTAAAGATCCACTTGCAACTCACCACAGGAGCACCTGAAGGAATGGGAACAAGAGACCAAGTCCCTCGAGACTGCAGAGCACGCATCTCTTCTTCCATGGCTAGACGCCAGCAATCAATCTTCATGGCATCTTGATAGGTCCGTGGAATCTCAACAGACGAGACAACAGCTACAAACTTCTGGAAGTCCCCATTTAGACGATGAAATGAGACTTGAGAAGCAAGTGGGTACGAAGCACACTGTCGCCTTGGCTTCCTTTGAGCTATAGGCCGATCAAGATCGTCTATGACTGGCGGATCCTCCTCCTGTTGTAAAGACTCCTGTACCGGTGCATTGGTTAATCCATCATTAGTGGTAACATCAGAACATACCTGAGGCGTGCTGGATGGTTGGCATGTAGCTTGAGCTGGCCCTGTTCGCCTTGTATAGAACTTAGGAAATGGTATAATTGGAGGTGGTGGTGGTGGTGGAGGTGGATTAGAGGATTGACTCAGACTTGGAGGTGGAGGCACATAGACATGAGAGTCCGTGGATGTGGAGGAGATCGGTCTGTCACCTGCAGGGGAGAAGTACATGACTGGTTCGAAAAAGGTAACGTCAGCACTCACATAGTATTTGTTATGAATGGGATCATAACAACGATATCCTTTCTGTGTCCTGGAGTAGCCCACAAAAACACATTTGATAGCCCTAGGAGAGAGCTTATCAAGTCCTGGAGATAACCGGTGGACAAACGCAACAGTACCAAAGACCCGAGGTGTAAGTGTAAACAAATCTTTGTCAGGAAATAGAAGAGAGAAAGGAGACTTTTCGCCAAGTACAGTTGTAGGCATGCGGTTGACCAGATAGCATGCTGTAAGGATAGCATCCCCCCAAAAAGATAAGGGTGCGGAACTTTGAATAAGTAACGTGCGAGCAATGTCAAGAAAGTGTCTATGCTTTCGTTCTGCAACACCATTTTGTTGAGATGTGTATGCACATGTGGTTTGGTGAATAATGCCTTTAGAAGAAAGAAAGCGAGCAAGAGAACGAGTGCAAAATTCCAAGGCATTGTCAGTACGCACATACTTAACAGTAGACGAAAAAACATTTTGAACCTCATTGATAAGATTTTGAATAACACTTCATGCTTCTGATTTATTTTTGAGAAGAAAAGTCCAGGACACTCTAGAAAAATCATCAACAACTAAATAAAACCTGTGCCCCTGATGATCTGGGACACGACTGGGACCCCAAATATCTATGTGAAATAACTCAAATGGGGAGCGACTGCTCCGACCCTGACGAGTGGGGAAGCTGGACCGATGATGCTTCCCTAACTGACATGCTTCACAACGAAAAGACGAACCCGGAGATATCTGAGGCAGGAGGTGGCGCATTTTCTGTAGTGGCAGGTGACCAAATCGAAGATGCCAGGTATATGGTGAGACGGAGCCCTGAGAATGTAGTGAGACTCCAGCATACGAGGTCCGTACAAGACGATAGAGGCCATTGTGCTCAGAACCACAACCAATCACCCTGCCCGTTAGTATGTCCTGAAAAATGACAGAAGATGGATCAAATATAACACGACAATGCAAATCTCTAGTAATCTGACTAATGGATAATAGATTCATAGAGAATTCTGGTGCATGCAAAACATTCTGTAAGTGCATAGAGGGCAGCAAATCCGTCTCCCCCTGACCGACGATCGGGGAATGAGTACCATCAGCAATGAGTACAGAGCGACCAGGCTGAACAGCTCTATAGGACTGCAGGATATCTCTATCATGACATAGATGATGGGTGGCTCCAGAATCAACAATCCAACTTGTGAGATCATGGTTATGATATGAGACCGGAGGACTACCTGAGGCAGTAGCAGAGACAGATGTACTGGCAGATGCCGAAGCGGCAATCTCAGAGGTGTCAGCACCCTCTGACGATGACTGTGGCATGATATCACGAAGCCGTGCCACTAGCTCCTCGAACCTGTGATCTGGAGTGGATGCTGGTGGACCCTGAACATGATCAGCGACACGTGCAGAAGGAGGGAAGCCATGCTTGGAATAACACGTATCCTCTGAGTGACCAGTACGGCGGCAGAATGAACACGTGGAACGTATGCGACCTCCGCGACCACGTCCACCACTTCCTCTTCCACGAAATGAGGACGAACCACCACGTCCCCTGGAAACTGCCATTGCTGACGGAGTCGCAGTCGCTGTATTGGACGGAACAGGTACACGACTGAGCCTCCTGTATATCTCTTCCATCGGTGGGATGGTGGCATCTGCTAGGATCTGAGCGCGTGCTGCCTCGTACTCCGGGTCTAGGGCAGCGAGCAATACGCCAACCATAGTGGCGTTGCGGAACGTCTTCTGCTGTTCCGGCGTGGCTGTAAGCGGAATGGTGCTATAGAGCTTCTCGAACATGCCACGAAGCGACGTGTACAGGGAATGGAGAGGCTTCCCATTCTGCTTCGTGGTAAATATATCATGCTGCAACTGGAGCATCTTCGTCTCATTGCGGACCTGAGAGTACGTCATGGACAAAATATCCCACATCGCCTTAGCGGTGGGCTGGTGAAGGACATCATTCGCTATTTCCGTCGTGAGCGTACCTAAGAGCCACACCTTGGCGTACGCATCATCAGCCTCCCATGAGGCATAGATCCCTGTCTTCTCCGGTGGTTCATCCTCGGTAAGAATATGCTTCTTACCACACGACTTCATGAGACTGAGGAACTGCATCGCCCACAGTTCGTAGTTTGTCCCGTCCATCTTGACGATTGGTGCCGAACCTTTGAAGGCACCTATGGCGGGCATATCGATCTTCTGGTCTGACATAATGCCGGAGAAGAACACCTACTGATAGACCAAGAAAACTGTCTACCAAGACCTTGTAGGATTCAAGTGCATAGGTAGACGATTATGCACTTGAATCGAACATGATGCCGAGTCCGAAGAACGCGGCACACCTGCAACGAGTAGAGGCTTTGAGAGCCTCTACTTGACAAAGACGGCGACTAGAAGGGGACGGCGGCGGCTGGACAGCAGGTGAGGCCCTGCGGCAGGGCTGGCGGCAGGTAGGGTGGGGCCCGGCGGCGGTGGGAGGGCCCCGGCGGCAGGTGGAGGGGCCCGGCAGGGACCGGCGGCGGTGGAGGGAGGGCCCGACAGGGGCTGGCAGGAGGTGGGGAGGTCCCGGCGTCGGTGGGGAACCCGGCGGAGGAGAGAAGGCGGGAGGCTTGGCGACCGGGGTTGGGCGGCGAAACCCTAGAGGGGGGGGGGGGCGGTGGAAAACCCTAGGTTAGGGTCATGGCTCTGATACCATGTTAGAATACTTCGATTTGTTTATTCCATAGAGCCCTCGGGTCTCTTATATAGGGAAAAACCCTTGGGTAAATTACAGAGTCTTACAAAATATAAATAGAAATTAGGAAACAATAAAACGTAACATATATATAAGTCTCTACACTCACCATTATATGATCCAGATGATCCGTCATCTCCATACAAGATGTGGATGCCAATCACCTCATTGCCATGCGAAAGTTTGTGGGATCCCTCACCATCAAAGCACTTTTCACACGTTGTCCCATTACATTAGCATTGATGGATTATCAGATTCTGACATGCACTTTATTGATACTTCGACAAATATTTCTATTCCTCAAGATTATTTTATAACTATGCAGTAACCAGGTTGGAAAGAGGCTGAAGGTGGACTACATCAAGCCCTCTTTTGTGCTGCTCATCGTGGGCAATACAGTATTGGCAATACAGTAGTGGCTAAATGTGAGGATATCTTGGGGATTTCTTCCTCTTCCCTATATGAGGTACTTAGCAATACCCCCTGTTTGTTGCAAGGGCGTGCAGCATAAGTTAGGATCTGGAGAAGAGGGTGGAGAGTTGGTCATGAACTTGCTCTGGAGAAAAGGGTGGAGAGTTGGTCATGAACTTGCTCTCGACTGCTCCTATAATAGTGGTGAAACATACTGACGTGCTTATAAGATGTGTTCTATGAAGGTGCACGAGGTAGGAGCTTGAGAGTTTTTTGGTTACTTGGGAGGAGGTATGCCAAGATGTGAAAGATGGGGGATTAGGAGTGACGTGCACATGATGGATGATGCTTTCTGTTTGTCGAATGGGTGATCCAACTGATGGGGGATGGTGTTGACTTATTTTGTGGTTTTGATTATGCATGCTTGCTAAAGGAGGATGGTTAACTGGGTGGACAATCTCCTCATGCCCAAGCAATCTAGAAGTCTTTTGTAAAGGAATCTTGCTGGTGCTACCTCTTGTTAGAGACTGTACTCTGTAGAGTGGTTAAGAAGGGAGTTCAAATTTTTGTTGGACAACATGGGCACATGTTGGTACCATGTAAGGACGATTCTCGAGGCTGGAAGCTTTGGCATGGGTGTGTACGCTATGGTGGTTCAATGGTGAAGGGAGGAGGGTGATGACTTTATACATCATCCCTTAATGCATTCTGGAGGTCTTACATGCGCTACATCTCATATAATACTATATAAGAGGAACGCTTGTATGTGCAAGATTTAGGGAGTCTTGTGGGAAAGGAACTTACCAGCAATGATAATAAACTCTACCTGGAGAATGTAGTGCATAGTATGGCCGACACAGTCTACATGGTCTCGTGTTATGACATATTGAAGTTGCTTTTGTAGGGTACCTTTTACAATGATAAACAAAGTTCTTTTTAGATTACTACCAAGCTTGGGTAGCCATTCTTTTTTTCTTTAAAGATTGATTGTGTTAGAGTATGCGTCTTCACGTAAAATCCCGCTGTTCCTCGATATTTTATCTTTATTTCTCTGATATGCTTCCGCATTATATTTTCTAACAGATTGTGATGGAATTCACTCAAGCATATATCAAGGATTATTTTGAGATCTCTTCAGTGGCTAGGATGACATCTTTACGGATCATATTTCTATTGGCCTACTTACTAATTTAAAGTAAAAGATGCATTCCTATATGACGATCTTGCAGAAGGAGCACACATGTTGCAACCTCCTGGACAGTTGAGGGGGAGTATGTTTGCAGCATGCGAAAAGCGATCTAGTGTAAAGTTGTAAACAAAGTCGTCATGCATGGTTTGCCGTGCTCAATATTGACATCTCCTCTATTAGTTTCAAGCGAGCGTCCTTAGATCCTTCAAACCTTGTTTGACAACAACATTATTACATTTAATAAATTGGTTGGTTACAATTTATTCCAGTGGGTTTTGCAAGTCCTTGTTGGCATGCTCCTGATTACATGTTGGGAATACACATGCCCTTGCTTTTCTATGGATGGGGGTGGTGTTCTATTAGGAGAGATATTGTGATGAAAATGTGCTAGAACATACCAATTCTCTTTAAGGCTTGAAACTGGTAAATTTGAATGTATTTGTTCATATACTTTCTGGATGTACGCCATTTTAGGCTTACTACTTTTTTCTCTCCATACTGTTGGTGGTTGGAAAAATCAAGATGGAACATTGGATCCGCATTGATATGCTCAACACATCCTCTACACTTTCCATCTATCCTCCTACACTTACCACCACTTGTGACCTCTCCTCTTCCCTATCACCTCCCAGAGGCTAGAGCTTCATCCACTTGTCGTCTCTTCTGTATACTGGCTCCCTTTGTACTGTCGCCTAGTAGGGGCTGGCATACATTGCCTACCTCAACGTCTCCTAGCAGTCCAGCACTTGATCATCTCCTTATATTCCTTCAACAAGTTGTCTAGCAACATTAGTACTGTTGACCTATTGCACTCACCAACATCCTCAGTCTTCACCTGCCTCCTTCGTAAGCCACAACCTGCATCGAGCCTTTATGTAAATTCTAGATTTCTGTATATATTTATGCATTTGTTAAACCTTAATAGGATAGACTCTACTACTAGAATCGTTTGTTGTCCTTGTGTTGACCTTGTGGTGTTAATTGTTAATTAAGGATTTTAGTGTCTATTAATGACGTCCATTCTACTTACTGTATGGATTGCACAACACCTTGATACCATTTAACTCAATCAAGTCCTAACTATATAAGGTTGAATTTTCCGCCCTACATGTGTGCATCTAACCATGTCAAACAAGTCATTTTTCGATTTGTCTCTATGTATCTAATAATCAATACACACGTGGGATTTCACCATAAATTTGCAACAATTAATGCAATTTGGAATTTCTTGCTTCAAAATATAGACTATAAAGAAGCTTTAGTTATAGGTCATGTTGCTTGTGCATCTCTCTTGAAATATGATATTTATTAAATTTCAAGTGATGATAAGGTAAAAAATTTGCAAGCTTAATATGTGGGCGTATTTATGCTTTTTTTTTGAATCTTCACATTTGGAAACCTAAGATAATGAACTCTCAGTAGAAGTGTTGTTTTTTATGTTTTCTTTAGAAATCATTCCCCTTGTCCTAACAGTGTGGTTGGAGGACTTGGGAAGTTGGGATTAGTGGATTTCGTGTTAAACCGTGAATTATAATATAAATATCTAATACAAGATGTGTTATTGTACTTTTTAATATTTTTATTTCAAATATTACAAACCATATAATCCGAATGTATCCCTTCGTACTCGCCCGTTTTCCTATTTAATAGCTTTAGTCCACCTGACTGAATGAATACCACATACCACATTTTAGTGAGCAACAAGCTTTCTTGTTGTGTACCATGAGTTTGCCTACACTCAACTCCTCGTGTAAAAGCCCAAAACAAAAGGAAACCGATTTCCTGTGATTGAATATGAGACATAGCTGTTCATCAAAAAATTCCATGATAGTGGGTTTTTTTTGCTTCAACCATACTCCCCTCGACAGAGAAGATTGTATTCTCAACATATTATAGAACCAGCGCAGAAATTATCGTGAATTATGTACTCACAGATCCCCATATGCATGACATGGTCAACCATAACTACCAATGCACCTGCCACTATAATAACCAAAAGATGTGCCATAGGATAGCCTTGTACGACTTCCCCTCTACAGTTAAAGACATGCCTCTCTAGCCTCCCATTCACCAATACTGAGTAGGATGCAATAGTGATGCAATTCTTTATCCACTCAATCCATACCTATAGACTCTCTAAATAAGAGAGGCCTACATATAGTTCACATGGTCATGTTTTGAAAAATCTAACTTTCCATAGTTGGCCACCATCTCTATGCCATTACCAAAATGTCCATGATATTGTTATGCACAAAGGCCATCTTAACCGGCACAATAATATCATAATGATCAGACGAAGTCGACTTAAACTCAGAATTCTGGATTCAAGCGAGTGGGCTTGTCTATAAGTCAGAAGCTGAAAAATCAGCATCATCAAAATCATGCATGACATGTATATATTATAGTTATATTTAGGGGATCAGAAGTCTTAGAAGCATCCACACCTGCTCCCTTGGACATGGGAATTGGCAGATGGAAAAGAGGACTTAGTTGACATCCGAGCTAGGTATTTGTGAGCAATTGCGCCACAATGAGATAAACAACATATGAAAGTGCAACACGTGAAATTCTCCACTATGTGGCACATCTTTCTTAGGCTACAATAAAATGGCTGCCTTATTCAACTGATCAAAGCCAGAGTTGGCCGTATAAACTCATCCATCATCTTCATAGAATCACTCCCCACAAACTCCAAGAACTCCTGGAAAATAAAGCTGCGAATCCATCCAGCACAGATGAATCATCAACATTCATGTCGTTGACTACATCTTGAACTTCCTCAGCCCTTAAACTCCCTAGCATGCTTGTCTGCATTCTCATGGGACAACCTGTTTATTGGTGTATTAAAAGCTATCTCCAACCTCTTCCTTGGACGTTCTTGCTCAATCTTGGAAATGGCCCACCACCAGGGATGAAAATGGATACAGATATATTCATATTAGTTCATATCCACATCTGTTTTATAGTTGATATGGATGCTATTTTTTCCATCGGGCAAATATGAATGCAAAGCTTACAAATACAAATATACTATTCCAAATTTTGACATACAAATAGGGATACAAATGTACAAATTTTAGTGGATGCAAATATTCATTTTTCTAACTATTTAAATAATTATCGCATATAATTATTGGAGTAATATCAAGAGGCACTATCTTCAATGCTTTAAGTTATTTATAGTTTTACCTCGAGGCTCCATCCTTTTTATCTAATTACTAACCTTTTTGTTCACTATGATAATGTTTGATGTTAGACTGTATAAATTCATATTTCTCCCTCACCTCACTGTAATACAGTATATTATTACCAGTCTTTTCCCTTTATTTATGCTCCGCCAGACCGACATTGTTAGTACTTAGGAAGTTTTTAATAATGAGATTAACTATTGGTGTATCTTTTTAATATAATATATTACTCATGCTCATTTCTGTTATCTCCACAACAAACAAAATAGTTATTGTTCTTTAAATATTTTTTAATACAATGATTTATTATTATTTATATAATTTATTGTATAAATTAGTACTTTTATCGTAGATCTATGCAACATATTGCATGCCTATATAAAATAAAGTAGTCATGTAATAATAAAGTAACGATATTACTAATTGAAAGTTATTTTATCTATATTCATAGTACATTTTTGTTTTGTAAATTTGATATTTTTTTCTTGATAAAATGGAAATTGATTCATTTCTCAGAGTTTCAAATAATGAAGTTGTAGAGAAAATTGTGGACTTTAAATCCAATAAACAAGAATGGTTAGTAATTAGAGATAACATAAGTCAATTAGACATGCCCTATATTCCTATATCAATCCGTATTCCTTTGTCAAATATTCTTACTCAAATAGTAAATATTTACTTTTCATTCATATCCGTATTTTGGGGATATGATTTATCATTTTGCACATCCACGTGATATTCATTTTCGTATCCATATTCGGATTTAAAAAGGATAAGGATATGGTAATGCATATATTTGGATCGGTATCCGACCACTTTCATCCCTACCACCACCGCCATCTCGACCTCATGGTCACCCTAGAACCTGTCACCACCGACTGAAATAGCATGGGTGAGATCTTATCTTTGTCACCTGCTAGGCTGCTAGCTGCTGCCTGGAATTACTTCATTTTCACATCTCCCTCCCTTGGCCATGTCTGCCTAGATCGATGTCTCCACTACATCACACTTTTTGTCTTCCTCCATCACAATCATTCAATATACCTTGCGCTTCTTCTCTTCACTTGTCAAAACTTGTCATCCTTCACTATGCCTGGCATTGTAATCTCCGATATTTCAATTTCGTGAAATTTCAGCGAAATTTTGGTTTCGACACTCCACCGAAACCAAAACCTCGATATGGACCCTTCCTAAACAAATCTAGGCCGATTTTGGTCGAAAAATCGGCGAAATTTCGATGAAATTTCGAAATTGTTTCATTTTTCGCCATCTCGAAACGAAATCGAAATCGAGATTTAAAACCTTGGCAATCCCATCCTGAGAACCTTGCAGCTTTTGTACTTGATCGTAGATGGGTCCTAATAAGTAAACTTCTTCCTTAAAATTTCCAGCTTGAAGGCCGTCTATATTAGTCATTGTCCTCTCTATCCAACATCTACCCCATTGTTCTGTCGCGAAACTTTTGAACCCCTCCTCTAATAATCGAGAGCTTATAAATTTAAACAAGATGCCAAATGGAGGTCCTCCCCAGTATGCCAACAAGCAGGATATGGTTTGACAGGGACCTATGAAGATACTTTGTTGCGAGTCGCGGAAGCATATCACACACAATCAATCAATCACATAAGCATGCAGACATGCTGATTTACAAGGTTTACCCGTAACTAGGCTACATACTTGGGCGGTGGCGATCGGCTTTCACCATGTGAAGAAAGAAGAAAGTATATATGATACATAGAGACCTAACCATAGGGAGTTTATATAGTACTCCTGTGTTGCCGGGGTATGGCACGACTGGAGGGGATGCATACAAGACGGTTCTTTAACCTGGGTTTGGTGGTTAGGATTCAGGGCATATCAACATACTTCACATAGGCTAGCTGAAACATACAAGAAACAATCCATCCATGAAGCTGAATCCCACCACATATATCTGCAGTCAAATGCATCAAATACAACCAGCTGTAGCTCATCTATCAAAGATGCTAGTCATCATGGTCATGGTCTTGATTTATACAGACGGATTCACAACCGATCACTTGAAAGTAGGGTTACACTGAAGTCACCCCTCACAATTTAAGGCACGTGCATGACACTCGAACGATGCTAAAGCTGATGAGACTTATCTAAAGATGTTGTGGAAGGTTGAATTTTATAAAGCTTATGATACATGGATTGAAGATTTATCTAGGCTTTATCTTGCCGTCTTTCTCGAGTGCGTAGATTGTCTAAATGAAGATGTGCATTACTATGACTTCTTCCTTTGTGTTAGTGGGTGCCCTGAGGGTCGTTTCTTCCAACCTCTGTATTGTCAGTATGGATGTCTCACAGCCCCCTTGTTTGTTGTTGTGTCTGACTTGTTGGCTGTGATGGTAATTGGGTCTCCTGGGGAGAGTTCTTCAAAGGTTTTGGGCTGAGGGCTCTGATTTGCTTTGTAGGCCGGGTACAATGTATTTACGGGGTTTCTTTTAGCTTGAATGTGTCTCCTCTGGTGGTCAGCTCTTACTCTTCTTTCTGGACATGCATCGGTATTCTTCCGCATGAGATGTCATCCTTTCTGCGGCCCATGCTTGGGAAATGCAGTGGTTTCACTTTTTGTCATGCTGGTTGGAGTAAAGAGGGGTCTCTCTTTGTGATTGTTTACCCTGTTTATTTGCTCTTGCTGTCGATCAGGGCACTCATGTACCCGATGCGTGGGTGAGTGGGACTGGATAGTTGGATCCCTGTTTTTTCGGTTTAACCTCTCAGAACAAAGGGTGTAGGAGTTTGTGTTGGTGTCCAAGTTTCTTGTTGTGCGTCTCAGTGGCAGATAGCAGCCGAGTTTGGGGTTAAAAGGTGCCTTTAATGATCAAATTTAATTGGTGAGTAAGTGAGTGATTTCTGGGGCCCGGAAGGCCTTGTGCATTCAGTTTGCAGATGATTTGCGTGAGCAATGCTCGTCTGGTTCAGAGAACAAAGGATGTACAGTTTGTGTTGGTGTCCGAGTTTCTTGTTGTGCACCTCAGTGGCAGATTGCAGCCGAGTTTAGAGTTAAAAGGTGCCTTTAATGATCAAATTTAATTGGTGAGTGTAAGTGATTTCTGGGTCCCGGAGGGTCATGTTCATTCAGTGAGCGGATGATTTGTGTGAGTGATGTTCGTCTGGTTCAGAAGACGTGGACAACATTTTCTTGCGCAGATTCTCAAGACTTGTTGGATGCTGCAGGAATCAATGTGATCTCATGCAAGAATGCATCTATTATAGTTGTTGAGGTGGAAGTGAGTGATTTCTGGGGACCGGAGGGCCACGTTCATTCAGTGAGCAGATGATTCGTGTGATTGATGCTCGTCTGGTTCAGAGGATATGCACATCATTTTTCTTTTCTTACACCAGTTCTAAAAAGTAGACTTATCGGATGCTGCAGGAATCAACATGGTCTCATGCGACAATGCATATGTATCTGGGCTTCTATTGGCGCTAATTGAAGCCGTTCTGATGTGAACAGACTTCTGGTGTTGGCTATTGTTTGGGGAATTTGGTTGGTTCGAAATGTGGCAGTGTTTCACCACAGAGATTTCTATGTTGAAAGTGTAATTGAACATGTAGCAAGTTTTATAAGAATTTATGGTCTTTGTAATCATGTTCTTAAACATGTCAATAGATAGCATATTTAGCGCACCTTAAACATGTATATGAGTATGAACGGGTGTCTGCAGGCTGTGTGATTGGTGTGAGCATGAGCCTGCATAAAAAAAGATTATAGCAGGAGCGTGCCTGTAAAAAATTGTAATAGAATGATCCACTCCGCTTCTTGTCCAAACAAAAACATACAGTTTAATGATTAGGGTGGAATTTCGAGGTATCATATGACTAGCACCTGTCTGACTGGCTTTAGCTGGGACCTGATGAATCGGCCCCTAGCCTACCCATTAATGGTCAAGCACTTTACAAAACCAATCCAAACTATGAGGCCGAAAAGAATGCAAACTTATAATTTCCATAATTTATCATTCAATTTATGTTACAGATTTGGGTTATCATCACATTATTGCCTTGGTGTGATCCTGTGTTTGAGACGCGAATCTTTTCATTACCTCTTGCACGTCAACGCACTGCTGGACATGCCTTGAAACCTCACTAGTTCGTTACAAGGATAGGATTATTTTCTCAATATTTTTCCATATACATATCTGAGTTATATTGTAAAAGTGCAGTGACCACAGTAGATTCTTCTATGAAGTTGGTGCATTCAAGAATATTTGTTCCTTTGCCCTTCAGATTCTTATTCTCTGGTCTAGTAAAATGTAAAGTGAACATATTTTGGTTGAAATATGCAGAAGACAAGGAAGGTACTTGCTGAGAAGATTGCACAGCTGAACTCAGCCATCGATGACGTTTCCTCCCAGCTCCGAGCAGATGAAGGTCCCAACGGAGCAGCTGTTACCTCCGATGAAGTCGAAGCTGCCGCGTAAGCGGAATTATCTACAAAGATCTTCGTGCTACACAGAATTCTGGCCCCACTGTCCTTTTCGGCAATTTGGAAAAATAATAATTGAATTTTATAGGGTTTTTTTTTCTAACTCACAATGTTATTCCAGAGCTGTTCCTATGTTACTGCTTTAGAACTTCTATGCATGAATCATCTTACCCCTGAGGTGAACATACTCTCTTTTTAGGAAATAGTGTCGAACAGTATGCCAACATAATATTATGTTCAGTTTGCTTTTATTGAGGCTAGTTTTATTGAGTAAAATGTAATGGTTCTATGGCGATGCAACTGATGCTTCGTCGCGCTTGATCTCTATCGGCCTAGGTTGTTGAGGTTAGTTTTATTGAGTAAAATGTAATAGTTCCATGGCGATCTAACCGATGCTTCGTCGTGCTTGATCTCTATCGGCCTAGGTTGTTTCCTTTTTATGCGAATATTGAGGAGTCATTTGGAAGCTGCCATCACTTAGTGTTCACATAGTGTTCAATGACCCAATTGTTTGACATTCCAAGAAACCCAGGAAATTGATATTTTTAGTTCAGTTTCCAGTAGGATGCATGATTTAACAAAGAGATTGGCAACAAATTATGAAGTTCATTATTTATCTCATCATTAAATCTTTCGGCACGTGCCATGCAGTGTTATACAAATCCATGCCAGGCTTATACATCATAATCTTTGGGAAAAACAGCAGATGTAGCTTATCTTCCCATCCATTACGCCAAGTTTTTTCCGCACTCATGCCTCTTTGAGATTTGCTTATGAAGGTGGTGGGATACCCTCTCTGGATCTGGTGGCGGCGTTCCTTAGATATGGATCATGGGAGCGAGATTGGTGAGAGTTTGCTTGTATTACTACGATAGACGGTGGCGATGAAGATGGAGTTGAGGGATCCGTAGGCGTGCATGTGGACCGTGTTTATGTGAAGGGGTAGGGAGGTGCGGTAACTTCCCACCTTAAATGGGGTTTATGGAACCCATAATTGGAGAGTCTCTTCATGTGGTGGTGGGGTTTGCTGCAAGGAGATATCAGTTACATACGGTTTCCTCACGCAAAGGAGACGGAGGTATACCGCGAGTGTTGGCCGCACTTGGTTTGTTGGGTGTGAGATACTCGTTCTTGGTGACCAACGTTTGAAGTGGAGGAGAAGGTGGTTCAGTTGCTGTCATTCAGATGGCGAACATTGTCTACAAAGCATTTACACTTCTTAAGCTCTACCATCCCATTCCGCTGCATCAGTTCGGAGCAGCCCTGCTGCAGGGACATCTCCAGCATTGGAACTCGCTTGCGATTCATCCCTTACTTCGGGTTTAAGCAATGCATCTACTTTACTCCTGGACCATCAACTAACGCACGGATACTAGTGTCAAGCGTGCAAGAATGTAAGAACACAAGTGTATATTGCAAAAAAAATCAGAGGTACAAGTGTTGTTGACCAGTAAGCAAGGAGGGTACTTCAAGTTCATAACCAGAGTAGGATTTCATGAAATCTGGAATAAAGTTACAAAGCACCATATATATGAGAGCTGACCCGGTTTATGGATGAATCTCGACTCCAACCGGTGGGGTGGTGCCGGGACTGTCAACCCTGCTGCACATAAAATATGTCGACTAGTTCCGCACGTGGACATCAATCAAGATGGATGAAATCCCTGCCGTACCCGTGCTTTCCTGTTTCTTGGTACGTGTGTTTCCAAGAAGCGCGACTGATACCCATTCGCATGCGTTCATCGAAAGGGTTTAGGGTTTAGAATTTAAGGTGTGCAATTTATTCTTCTGAAAGGAATGAGTTGCAGAGTAAGGGGATGAAGGACCAGGTGTTTTAAATCTAATAATCCATTCAGATAAATTATCTGAATTCAACTGGACATGATGATCTTCCCAATCCCAGCTACTTGAAGCAATCAAGGCAGATCAAAGATGGACCTCCCAATGGTTTCAGAATCAAGTTGAAGTAGTAGGCACTTGATGTCTCTGTTTCTCCATCTCCACGGAATCACACCATTGCTGATGCCCCTCTTGGAGCATCTCCATGAACTTGTCTCTGATCTCCAGGAGAGGATCGCGATCCACGAGCTCACCATCCCGATAGGCCTCGCGCAGCACCGCCGTCTCGATGCCGCCCTTGCGCGATACGTAGAAGATCCCCGGGTGCCTCGCGAACGCGCTGCCGAACTCGTTGGACAGCCGGTACTCCTCGCTCAGCTTCCCCACGCTCGCCACCGCCATCCGCCGCAGCACCGCCAGCGACAGCACCTCGTGGAGCACCCCCACCATCCTCTTCTCCATCTCCCTCGATCCCGGCCGCAGCCCCGCCGCGTCGGCGTAGGGGGAGATGTAGGGCAGCTCCATCCAGTCCCTCGTCCACTCCCTCATCTCCTTCTTCAGAACCAACCCCGCCGGCATCCGCACCTCGAAGTTCGCCCTCATCCGGATGCCTGTCAGCTCCGCCTCCTCCTCCGCCCGCCTCTCGATCACTGACTTCGCCATGTCCTCGTCCCACGACGCCAGCTCGAGGAAGGCGCGTGATCCGGATCCGACGATGCGGATCTGTTGCGGGTGCTTGGGGACGAGGGATGCGGCGAAGTCGTCCGGGAAGCCGAAGTCCCGTCTGACGTCTACGAGCTTCTGGAGGGAGATGGCGCGGTGCCTGGACATCATGAGGAGCTTGCAGAGCTTGGCGACGGCGAGAGGCTCGTGGAGGGAGTGTATGCGGCGCTCGTCGTCGAGGAAGCGGGCGAGGCGGGGTGAGGGTTTTACGAAGGGGATAGGTTGGGAGGTGGGGCTGCGGCGGTCCGGGTAGAGGAGGAGGAGGGTGGGGTTGCGGGAGAGGAAGGTCTTGACGCGGACGGGGAGGCGGAGGCGCTCGCGGCGGCGCTCGAGGTAGTGGAGGGGGAGGGCGGAGCGGGGCGAGGCGAGGACCTCGCGCACGACGCGGAAGCAGAGGCGCCACTTGTTGTCGCGGGCGACGGCGTCGTCGAGGCGGAGGTCGCGCCGCCAGGGGACCTTCAGGCTGGAGATCCCTCGCCACCGGGAGGACATGCCGATCACACGATACGCCTTCAAAAAATCGATACTTTTTTAGTTGCATTGCCCCTCCCTCTCTTCTGCAACAGAAGGTGTTCTTCCTTCGATAGAACACATACTTAAATAAAAATCAAAATTCTAAATTTCTATAATTTCTCTTGTGTGTTCTGGAGATGCAATCTCTACGTAGTATGTCGATCACCCCAAATGAGATCTATTTCAAGAAAGCGTAGATGTCCATACTCGTGTATTCACGATCTGCATTACAATATTGCAGGTCATGGTTCGTAGCATTAAGATTATCCTTTGATTAAATACTAATTGACGACTTAGGTATCAAATCTAAGTAAAATACGACATTAATATGACTTCTGTTGATGTTAGGAATGTCGAGAACATAAAGCAATGAATTAATATATGTATAAATTTCATACTCAAGTAAAAAACATAAGGGATTTTTACCCGGCAGACCCTATAATCTTTGTCAATTACCTCTACGACCTTTGAAACAACGTATTTCCTCCCTTAACCCCGTAAACTTGCTCTGTCTTACCCCACAGAGCTTACCGTTAATTTTAACTTTATTTGAGTTAATTGCTTGAGTTAGTATTGAGTTAATCTAACCAGAGGAGAATTTTCCACGATTGAAGCATTCTTCAATGTTGTTTTACCAACCGTCGTGGAACGATGGCATCCTTGATGGTTCTTGTTGTCATTGTCGACATCTTCATCACCATTTTATATCCGTCGCCAAAACATGATATCCTCAGCAACTTTAAACCTGGTGTATGTATTGAGATCTTCATTGGTGCTTGAAATACAATATCCTCGACGGTTCTTACCGGTCATCATTATAGTCTACCATGATAAATACCCTCTCAAAAATACACTTTATAATTTAAGCACTTACTGTTTTAATTCAATCTGATAATTGACATCATTTTACATTTTTGAATCTTTTTTTTGAATTTTATAGTGGCGTCATGTAACACCACCACAACTCATCTCCTTCCTCTCATTCATGCTCTCGACTGCCATTCATTTTGTATGTCCCTTAGGCAACTGTTAATATACAAAAGATATAAAAATCTGATTTGCGCAACATTAACAAGGTATGTAGAACATTAATCATAAATTCAATCTACACGACTTGATTTTTTGTATCGAATCCACAAGAAAAAGGACCACAATGCCTACCTTTGTAATCAATGTAATCTAATAGACTACTCAGAGGATCAATCCTCCGTGTTGTATAAGAGTGAGAAAAAGGTAAATGTACGGTCTTTACCATTGGATGGTTTTCCATATTCACTTCAAAATCCTGGAATTGGATAAGGAGCTTTCAAGTGCAATTGAGAAATTGGGTGCTCCAAGCCTCCAACGTCGAGACTGAGCACGACGGGTGCAAATCTTGGACCAATGGCATCATCTACAAATGCGAAGCGATTCAATGGCAATAATGTACACAATTAACAGGATTCCATCAATTTTAACAAAAGGAACCAACAGTTCTTCCCTGTTTAACAAACATTCATGTGCCATCCAATTACAAGTTCATCTTGTTCCACAGTGATTAAGAACGATAATAGCACTTAACTCAAGAATCCAACAGTAACAGATGCATCAACCTTTTTATGTCCCTGGTATGTATCCCTATTCCATATTATTGTGCTTGATTGTACATTAAGTCATCTCCAAAATCTTGAGGCATTGGTTGGTTTCAACAAATATCCTGCTACTCTTTGCAGCTTGATGCATCGGTTCATTTCGCTGCAATCTATACAGCTAACTCGATTCATGTAACTATTAATAGGACTAATTGATATTGCATATATTCAACATAAAAAAGAGTACATTTTCAAGGAATATCTGAAGATATCACCTAAATTTCACACTAGGCATAGACAGTCATATGTCAGGCCAATTCCCAATCTGGCGCGGTTATCTGGCCCAGCATAAGCCAATACATATGAAAGTCCCCCCCACCTGAAAGACAGACACCATAAGTTGAGAAAATCAAACAGCGAGAGCAATAAATCTTTATATTTATGTTCTATATCAAAACAAACGGAATCATCACCACTGACCAAAGCATTATGAGAGTAACCAATCATGCAGCATTCATGAGCACTCTATTTTTTGTCTCTTTGATCCTTGATGTTCAGCAACTCCCACATCATTTATGGTCTCCTTGCCTTCATCTTCCTCGGCAACAGATTCTTGTACTCCAAATGACCAGCCAGCGAAGTCAGATTCTGAAAACAGAGTTGTTGGTGCAACCCGATAGAATGCAAGAGGGACCTGTTTTATCCGCCGCCGGATCTGTATGTCCAATTTCAATACGCAATCGGACCAAGATTTAAACAGTTTCTAAATTTTCCAAATACTTCTGATCTACTCCCAATTTCACAACTCACACGAACCATGGGTCCAAGATTACAAATTACAATAGATTATTGGCAATAGGGACAAACACCAAATGCCATCCAACTTCTTGTATGTAATTGACCAATACCTTCTACAGAGGAATGACCAGTACTCATGTTCGATAACAAACCAGGGTAAAAGATTAGTCATTTTAAGTGTGGTGTATGCGAGATTCACCATGCCATTTACTGAAAAATAGAAATTGTCATTTGGCACTTATAAGAAACTTGTATTTCCGATATCTAAAATAGAGAGATGGAGAGTCTTAAGTAATTTGATAGACAGACTCTGCAGGATTTTGCTTTCTTATCCCTAGGTTCATCACAGAAATCATGATGGCAGTGATCTGACAGTATTTGGTAAAGTAGGATTTAATCTAAGATGGTTGCTGAAGGCGATACAACTTACGCTACTCAGGAAAATAATAAATCATGAGCCATATAAAAAAGGCAAAGGTACTAGATGAATGGAAAATATACCTCAGCTCCAAATATTGTGGCATAGGAACCCGATACAAAATCTGAAACTGTAACTTCAGATGTCTTATTTCTGACAGTTAGATCATTCTCAAGTGATGCGACAAATCTGACAGAGAACTAAATATCAGCACGCACAGAAATAACCTAACTCAGAAAAGAGAATAGCAACACAACTCATGATACCTGGAAACTGCTGGGCAGTAATGATGGCGGAGAGTATCAATCTCCCATAAGGAACTCCCTGTAGCAGTAATGCAAAAAAAATATTTTAGAATATCAAGCAGATTCTTGCCAAGATAAGAGCAACCAATGACCACACTCCACACAGTTTCAATAAACCATAAGTGACTTGAGAAAAATGCAGACCAACAAATCTAAGATGGCAATATGTTTAGTATCTTGTGATGTAAGAGAATGACTCCCAAGATCAAGATCAGTAATCTATCACAATTTATACGTGCAAAAATATAATCGAGCTTTATTTAGCAAAGTCAATCAAACAAATATGTATCCAATGCAAAACAAATTGTGCGATATATACATCATTTATATAAAAATGTCCAAATGGTTAACAAAGTTATTGGTGTAGGTTATTAACAATTCAATCTACAAACCATAATCGGTTTCATCATCTGCAAATAAGCAAAGATGTTCCTTATCTCCATTTTACAACCAACGTGAATGGTGGGACAATACGTACTCATGGCATCAGACTTTAGTGGATCACTTTCATCCATTCTGAAGGGATCATCGCCATTGGTTTTGCTTGGAATAACCGGTTCATGATTTGCTTCACCAGCACCATCTACAGGAGTATTACTCGTAGTTGAACCATCCTCTTCAGCGCAATCACCAACAATCTGCAGCAACAACCAAAAAAAGCACCATACAAAGATCAGGGATGCTGACAAGAAATCAGAATGTTTTCTGTGTTGATAAAAGGTTGAGAAAACGTACCTGTTAATTTATTAAAAGGACCAGGGGTTCTTATATAGGTCGAAATCTTAGAGCATTCATAAACAGGAAATTACGTGAAGGGTCCCGAGGAGTTACAACTAAATAAGATAAAACATAAAGCCGTCTTTAACATTCCCCCTCGAGTTGGAGCATATCTTTCGATCATGCCCAACTTGAAGATTATCCCACGAGAGGCGCTTCTTAGGTAGAGCCTTCGTGAATGAGTCTGCAAGCTGAAAGTCGATTGAGATGTGTGGAGTAGTAATCTTCCCTGCTCGTACGGCATCACAAACAAGGTGACAATCAATCTCTATGTGCTTGGTCCGCGCATGAAGCATATGGTTTGTAGCAATGTATGTAACGGACTTGTTGTCACAATATAGAGGAACATGAGTAGTGACGACAGTACCAAAATCTTGTAGAAAAGAGAGTAACCAAGTAATCTCACAGGTAGCTTGAGTCATCGCCCTGTATACTGCCTCTGCACTAAGATTTGGAGACTATAGTCTGCATATTGCTTCTCCAAGTGACAAGATTTCCTCCAACCATCATAGCATATCATGTACTGGAGCAATGATCTTTAGATGAACTAGCATAATTTGCATCAGCATATGCAACTACATTAGTGAGACTATTGGCCCATGGAAGAGGCCTCGTCCTGGTGATTCCTTCAAGTAGCGCAAGATCTGAAAAACATCCTGCCAATGACTGTAACGTGGTTGCTCCATGTGCTGGTTGGTTCTACTCACAACATATGATATATATGGCCTAAAGTCAGCAAGGTAAAGTAGTTTACCCACCAGACTTATGTACCATGTAGTATCTTCAAAACATGATCAACTGAAATAAAGTGCTTCTTTGGGTTTGCACGGAAACAAGAAGGCTTGCATCCAAGTAATCTAGCCTCACTTAGGATGTTGAAGCATTCCTTCCTATGTGAGAGGTGAAGCCCCTCTATAGTGTGTATCACTTCTATGCCAAGGAAATAGTGAAGTTGACCAAGGTCCTGGCTTCATGACGAAGACCTTAGAAGGAAGGTCTTGATCTCTAGTATACCTCCATCGTCATCACATGTGACAACCATATCAACATAAACTGCAAGTATGACAGTAACAGTGGATTGTATTCTGACAAAAAACAGAGTAGTCAGATGTTATCTAAAAGCCAAGAATATTGATCTCAGTAGTGAGTATGTCAAACCATGCTCGAGGACTCTGCTTGAGGCCACAGATTGTCTTGCAAAGTCGACACACACACTCCCCTCAAGTTCTTAACCATGAGACTGCATCAAGTAAACCTCCTCAAGATCGTCAAACAAGAAGGCATTCTTCACATCAAGCTGAAAGATAGGCATCCCTTATTTGCAGCCAAACATAATAGTTTAAATAGAGCTACTGGGGAGAAGGTCTCGAAGTAGTCAGCCACAAAAGTTCATGTAAAACATTTAGCAACCATCTGTGCTTTTAACCTGTCAGGCGATTGTTTGGTCGTGAAAACCTACATGCAAGTCATAGGCTGAATTCCTGTGAGATACGGTACAAGGTCTCACGTTCCCCTGAATGTGAGAGCATCCATTTCCTCATTCATTACCTGTCGTCAACCATAATCCTCATTCATTCATGCACTGTAATGATCTCTAGGAACATAAATAATCATGAGAACATCTGCATATCTCCTATCAAGGCATGATAAGCTAGCAGTAAAAGTAAAATGAGACATAAGGTGAAAGGTACATTGTCTCTTATTTCTATGGAGAGCTATGGGAAGCTCTTGAGGAGCATTCGCGGCGGCAGGGATGGGGGCACTTGAAGATGACATGTCATCCGACAAAAAAGGAACTGGCAAAGGCACAGGAGCAGGTGCAAATGTAAGCTTGGGCTTATACACAATGGGTGGAGGAAGCTTTGAAGGAATATCTATGATAGGCAGTGTAAAGAAGCTAGTATGTTCAAAGAAGGTAGCATCCGCAGAAATGTAGTGTCGTTGTATCGATGCCCAGTAGGGTCATACACCTGTAACCCTTATGGGTGGGAGAATAGCCAAGAAAGACGTATCTTATCGTCCTAGGTGATAATTTACCAGCATTATGAAAATTGTGGATGAAAGCTATACATCTAAAGACTTAAAAATAACGGGAAGGACAACTCATTAGGATAGAGTAACACGAAAGGAGTGGACCCATTCAGAATCAAAGATGGAACCCTATTAATAAGATGGATAACAGTAAGAACATCATCACCCCGGTAGGTCTTTGGAACCTTCATCTGAGTGAGAAGGGACCAAGCAATCTCTAAAAGATGTCTATGTTTCCATTCCACTATCCCATTTTGCTGAGACGTATACAAACATGATGTTTAGTGGATGGTTCCCTGGGAAGCATAGAAAATCATTAAATCAGGTTGTGTGATCCCAAAGCATGATTAGAACGAAAAGTTTGAACACAAATAGAGAAAACATTTTTTATGTACTGCAAGAAATTCTTGACGATTTTATTGATTTTTAAGCATTACTTTAACATATAGACCAAAGAGGATCGGCTATAATCATCAACAAAAATAGAACATAATTATTTCTACTCAGAATACGGATCCCACCATTGTGTGGGTTGCGTTAGGTAGTAAACATACAACATAGAAAATAGTTGAATCTTTCAACATGGATGAGCAAGAATCCACGTAGCCGACCCTACATATAGTGGGAGAAGGCTTCGCCATTTTTTTACTTAGAATACATATCGTACAGGGGCTAGACGATGCTCTATGATGTTTCCCGGAGTGGCACAACAAGGCTCGACACATGCAGGGTACACTTAATAATGTTTTCTGAATTGGCACGCCTCGCATTCAAAAGGCTTCAATGTAGAGAGATCATGGAACATCATGGACATAGCCTTGGCAGAAGAGTGTCCAAGGCGAAGATGCTAGAGTAGAGGATCATCAAAGATAAACGCAGCGAATCATGCAGAATGTTAAGATAAAAGAGGCCATTCTTCTCATGCCCCCACCAAAAATCTGTCTCGTCTGGATGTCCTAAAAATAACAATAGAACTTACCGAAAATAACCCTAAAATTAAGCTCAGTACATGCTTCTAAACAGATAATAGACTAATAGGAAATACAAGAGTACAATGAACTCGAGTCAATCGGAGCTTGGAGTAAAACTCTACAGTACCAACAATAGTGACAAGGGAAAAGCCCATTAGCAACCCAACCGTCTTCACAAAAGTAGAGGGTTAAGAAAAGATAAGTACACAACCTTCTCCCATCAAATATGGGGATGCCCCTGAGTCAATAATCCAAGCAAGGCTGAAGCAAAAACAAAGTTGGCTACTATACTTGAAGTTGTAGCCAAACTAGTAGTAGGTGCAGATGTAGTACTGTCACCGGCAATGTTCAGGAAGGCAGTATGCGGTATTCAGTCGGAGGGATCACTGCATAGAGAGTATGTGGTATGCGGGAGAGTATGCGGAGAGTATGCGGATTTATGTGGTTTGGTATTTTTAATTATTAAAAATATAAATATATTTTTAATATCATGTTAATATCATCTAAATATTATATCTCTGAATATAATAATAAAGAATTGAAGGTACAAGGAAAAAAACTATTGGGATAAAAAGTAATATAGAGTCAAATGAGCAAAAACATCAATTGAAACAGCGCTAGGTCAGATGTCTAAGTTTATGTTAGAGTTTCAGAAAATGTTTATTTGAAAATCGGCCGCATACTCGGCCGCATATACCGCATACTCGGCCGAGTATGCGGTCAGACCCGCCTAGAGGCCGATCTGGTCATACTCGGATCGCCAAGGCTTCCGACTATGAGTATGCGGCCGAGTATGCGGTATAATCGATCGATTTCCTGAACACTGGTCACCGGTGCAGTTACCAGAGTTCTGCAAAAGCTGCCTCAGGCAGGAGTAAAGGGAAGTTGTAAAAGGTACTTATAATCTACAAATGCTGATCGTGGGTGTCATCTGTTGTATCATATGATGGCTCATACGAGGCTATCTCATAAGCAAGGTTTTAAATCTTGATTTCGATTTCGTTTCGAGATGGCAAATAAACAAAACAATTTCGAAATTTCGACGGCCAAAAGTGACCAAGATTTGTGAAGGGTCCATATCGAGATTTCAATGTCGATTTCAATGGAGTATCGAAATCAAAGTTTTAACGAAATTTCATGAAATTTAAAACACTACTCATAATCATTGTTGGCATTGTGATGTATGTCAAACTTTGCTCAGCGACACTCCGACGGGTGCTCTTGCGCCCATAATGTATGCACGCCAGATATCGAGAAGTAGTAGAATAACGTCCACGGTCACGACCAAAGTCGTGTCCCTGCCCTGATTCACGGCCGCAACCATGACCAATGTCAAGCTTGATCCTCCTTGAAAGCTCTATCACCCTATGTTCCCTGACGATGCATCGTAATCGTAGTCTATGCAGATGGTAAGGTGGAAGGACATGTAGCAGATGTCTTGAAATCCTAGAAATGATCAAAGATGGTCTCAATCGATAGCAGGGTGTCAGCCGACATAAACTGGTCCTTCACATGTTTGTATCATGGATGCATTCCATAAAGGAATCGGTAGACATGACATTCAGATCACTCTCCCACATGTTGATCACAACATGCTGGCAAGGAAATCATGAGCTCCTAAAAGAGGTTAGTTAGCAACATGTAGTACTCGACAAGACTCGAATCTCCCTATATGGTTGACTCGATATGTGTGTAAATATAGAAGAGTCGAGACTTTGTTGTCTTCTAGGATTAGGTTCATTCCACATTCTCCCACACCGCCTTTGCGGAGTCCTTATAGAGAAGATATGCCACAATGTTTGGATCAACGTTATTGACCATCCAAGTGGTAATCTGGCAATTATCAGCATACCAAGTGTCATCGTCCTTTTCCGTCTCCTTAAGCGGATCTTTGGAGAGGATATAATTCTTGTTGACCATCAATGAATACCTTGAAGGATCGAGACCAGAGCACATAGTTTTCTGTGCTTTTCAATTTGATAGAGGTGCCATGTACCATCATATAAGAAGTTGAGTGCATGGACTTCGTCTCAATGGACATCATCGTGATCGCGAAGGTCAATAAAAAGTGACAGAATAAAATGTGTTGTTTTGATCAAGCATATGGATGACCTAAGTCACTGTTTCACCCTCTTTTCTGGCTTCCGAAGCGGTGAATTGTGGATGGGACGCCACAACTCAGAATAGGCAGGGCCGTCGGTGCAACATAACGGTACAAGGAGGCACTCTCACCGAAGGAAGGAGCACGGTGGCCTGGGAATCCCTGACAGAAGGTTGCAACAACCTGAAGGGCATGACTGTGGGGCTATTATGGCTAGGAGGAAGGCATGGTGGCCAGGAGTTTGTGCTAGCCAGGTGGAGCCCTACCTGGCTAACACAGGAGGGCTGGGCAGAGGCTTGTGTTAGCCAGGTGGAGCCCTACCAGCATTGGAGAAGGGTCGCATGAGCCTTTTCTAGGCATGGCGAAGGCCTACAGCAGCCTGGGGAGGTCAAGGCGTCGTCGACTATGCGAGGCACCGGCTTCGGAGCCATACACAGGGCCCTAGGCACAATCAAGGAAGGTCTTATCGATATAAGTTTCGGTCCTCCTGAAAAAGGATATATCGGGATATATCAGGATATATCGCCGATATATCGACAATATCAGTGGAAATGTCAAAAATGGTTCAAAAAAGCCATTTTTTTTTGCCATTTTTCAGAAATTAACATCCAAGATATCAAACCAACAAATAACCTACAAATAAACACTTACATCACACATATCGGTCATTTATAGACCATATATTGCACATATCGGTATCACACATATCGGTCATATCGAACACGTAGATATTAATATTGATTCTTGACTTATAAATATTGGAAATGGATTTCATTCAAGTTCTTATAACATGAAATATTACAAATATACGCCTAGAACATACATATAGATCATTTATGAGGACTATGATCCTTATAGTGCACATATCGGTCATATCGAACATATCGCTGATATTGTTAGTTGTTGACATACTATATCTATTGATAATGGAGTTCATCCAAGTACTTTGATCACTAAATAATTTACAGACGTACTCTTATTCTCTTAGATAACACATATCGACCATCTATGAACCTTATATCACATATATCGCCATATCGGTACGACGATACTGTTAGTTGTTGATCTATATATATATAATTGAAAATGGAGTTTATCCAGGTTCTTTGATTACTAAATAATTTACAAATATACTCTTATATCACACATATTAATCATCTATAAAGTTTATATTGCATATATCGATCATTTCGAACATATCGATATTAATGTTGATTGTTGATTTATAGATTTTTTTGAAGAATTGACATTATAGATATTGGAAATGGATTTCACTCAAGTTTTACAACATGAAAAAACTTGTAAATATACACCAAGTTGAAGAACCATTGTATGCGCCCTTCTGTCGCACCATACCCTACCAATACGGGGGTCTCACACCATACCCTACCAGTCTGAAACAAAGTATATAAATCATAGATTGTTTTAATACTAGGTGTACCTAGATAGGTAGTGGAATCATGCTTGCATGAATAATAGCATGGATATATAGGGATATCGATGAAATATCAACGACCTCAGTCGATATCCTGTATTTTTTGTACTGAATCCATTCATTTTGGACCGATATGGCGATATATCGCTGATATATCGGCGATATGTTTCCGATATCCCTGTAAAAAGATATACACTCTGATTTCGATACCCCCAACCTCTCGATACCAATATATCGGCGATATATCGACGACATATTGTCGATACGACCTTCCCTAGGCACAGTAGGAGGGCCCGCATAAGAGTTGGTGGCTGTTGCAGAGAGGAGGGGTGGTGGCGGCGACGGAATATAGGTCAAAACACCGATCAAGGATTGTTGCTCTAATACCACGTGGAGAAAAAATAGGAATATGTATTTGTTGACTTATTCAAAGGTCTAGTGGTTCTTATATAGGTCGAAACCCTAGAGCACTCATAAATGGAAAAGTACATAAAGGGCCCAAGGGGTTACAACTAAATAAGATAAAACATAAAGAATCTTTAACACCGTGGAAGGCTAAATATGTCAAAGAAAAGTACGAAACACTCAAAAAGGGTAGACCAATCGAAGAAAACAAATACAAGGCCAGCCAAATTCAGACCTAATTAACTAACAAAAGCGAAATGCAAAGCGCAACGTTTTGATGCAAAATTTACGGAAGAAAACATCCCTCAAATGACCATGAAAAAAAGACGTTGCGACTAAACTGTGTGTCTTGCAGTTACCAAATCTAATATGCATGCGAAGCATTGTAGCTTGCAAAAAATGTGAAAAGTGGGTTTGTGTTTACGCCAAATCCTCATGTAATTTCACAAACGAACAACATAACTTTGACAAAATACCTGATGAACTAAAAAGTTAATTGAAGGATGCCTCCTCAGAAGATTGTGAATGATGGCAATGATGACAAGTGCACCTGAAGGTGGTACAGTAAGGGCCAATCTGCTTAATTTCTTGGAAAATGCAGCAGCCAAGTAAGCAGGAAGGTATCCTGATTTTAGACTAGTATCCAAAAGCTGCAAAAAGCGTACAATTTCATAAGTGATTACTGTCAAACATAACGGCAAATGACACAAGAACAAAAATCTACATAAAGCACCTAAGGGGAAAAAGAAAACTACTGTGAATTCCTTTCAACAATTATAATGGATAAGAACAAGAATTATAATGCACACATGAATATGAAAATATATATTAAAATGGAATTCTCAAATGCATCATGTTTTCCATAATCATTTCCCTAAAATCATAAATCGCAACGACAAGATTCTAGCCTAACAAGAAGATATAGCATATGGACAGATAAACTACATATAAATGGAGGCACAAATGAAGCGTATTCAAAGTCTAATAAGTGGGCATCACAATGAAAAGACAACAATCTAGATGTACTTGTAACCTTTTCACGTTTATTTATCAAAAAGTCAAATTTTATCAAATTAACCAGTGTATGGATCGTCAGTGCATAGAAGTGACTGAATGTCTTCAGTGAAAAATATTGATGAAAGTAGAAAGAGATGCCAGATAATGCACTTATAAAATATGCAATAACTGACAATCATGGCTCAAAATTGGACGAAATTGAGTGAAATATCCGTTTCCTCAAGTTGGCGAAATCGAAGCCGCAACAGCGAAATTTGACAGGACTTCTTTGCATTTTCATGATTTTGACCAAAACGGACGAAGTATCTATCCAATATTTCCATTTCCCCCAAGTCACCGAGATGCTAACGAAATTGATATTTAAGGTCTTGCTGACAATATGACACCATGTTGTTCATAAAAGATTCATCATAACTGTGTGTAACGTTAAGTCGGAAGACCACGACTTTGACCTCCTGAATCTCAAACTCAGCCACCAAACCTTCACCATGCGTCTGCCAGATACATGCGATGCGACCCCCACCCCCCCAACCAAGCCAACCTCATCCATCCTGAATGGCGATTCTGCTTAATGTGCAGAAGTGAGTGCTTAGGGACCACCCCACCTCAATCACTCAATGTCCCCACGAACATGCACCCCATCCACAAAGATTGAGCAAATGAAGTACCTGCTAGGTCTCCTACTGGCCATAATAATGGCGAAGCCTTCTCCCAATATAAGTATGGCCGGCTACATGGATTCTTACTCAAATCCATGTTGAAAGATTCGACTATTTTTTACGGTGGTTGTCGACTACCTAACACAACCCCCGCAAAGAGGGAATTGAACCATGATCTTTTGGGTGGTAGGCACAATGCACTACCACTAGACCATTTAAGATGTCTCCCACTGACCATACTGTGGGAAAATCCATTGTTTGCGTCTCCCTCTCTGAATCATTATTGGATCGATCTTTGCCTCCTTTCAATCCGCTTCGTGAATGATTTGAAGCTAAACATTTTCACTTCTACAATTCTGCCAAAGATCTTGCTCATCTTCAATCCTATCAAATCAGATCTCCTAGTCCTCCTCAGTATTCCTTCTAAGCAACCATTGGGCCCATATATCTTTCATGTAAGAGATTAATCACTTTCTGAGCTCATACAACTTGAATATTAACAGTGTAATTGTTGATTCCCTACCCTACCAGGAGCGCTTGAATCTGAAGAATGGTATTGTTCAGAAACCCCCTCCCCCTTGGACTCCCATATCAAAGGCCTAGTAGGATCCAAACGTGATAGTGACAGAGCACTCATGAGGCCAACGGAAAAAGTCGCATCGCTTTGTTTGATACCAGGAATCGATCAATACAGGATCTCAACCTGGAGTTCTGACATGTATATCAACATTCAGAAGCATCAATAACTTCCAACTGAAGGCCAACAATCAGCGATGCAAAAACCTCATAGCACGACTCAGTCATCTCATCATGGCATGTCCTCTGGACACAAGTTTACATTGCAACCTCCGCAAATTATCCAAGGCATCAAGAACTTATCATGCACAGCATGAAGGTCCTCTCATAGTTCAAAACGAATCAAAGAATCCATCAGCCTATAAATGTTGGTGAACAAGCACAGTGCAATTAAATTCCTTCGCAGGACCACCAAAATAGAGTGCTTTCTTCACGTCTCAACCTCCTCCAACTAGTACATGTCGTTCCAAACCAACAACATACCACCAAAGAACCCAAAGGAGCCAACTGCTTTAAAGCACACAAGAAAGGAACCACCAAATACTACTCCACAAACTATCGGTCCAAGAAGAAAATTTCATTTCTAGAAGCATCATTAAATCCACCTTCCACTTGGCTAAGAGTTCTCGCATTGCCTAATTTTCAAGCTTTCCCGAGTCCCTTACGTTCCAGATGATAAAATTCATTTAAGAACCTCTTTACCCCACTGTGACAGGATGGCCCCCAAGCAATTTGAAACCGACTTACAATGTTCTTCCTCCATCTATTCAATGGACCTAGATTCCCACGACAAACCTAGATTCTGGGTGTGAATCATCGAGTGTCTGAAGCACATCATCTAAGGAGTTCATATTCAAGCTTCTAGCATGCACCTGGTTGGTTTCCGGATTAGATGCTCCAAAGGCAATAAATCTCAAGCTCGTTTTGGCACATGCCATTTACAAAGAAATTCAACACCCTAAAGGAGACTTTTTTGAACCCAACAGAGTAATCTCATTCCTTCGCGAGGTGGCTTCCTTCATAAATACATCTGTTAAGTAGCCAACTAGGAGGAGCACGCAGATAAATCTCAGTTTACAGATCCAATAAATCTACCAAGTAGCCAACAACCCACACGTATGAAGCACCAATCCTTCGGCTAGAAGTGCGTTCTCCTCTTCTTAAAACTCAATGTCACGGAACTTAGCTTGCCAGCTTGTGTCGAACTCCTCTCAATTGACATCGGCTCCACTGGCGACAACGCCACGAAGGCAGAATTCTCGAGGCTCGAGCTATGCTAATTGTGTTCAGAAATTGGCTAGTGCACAAGGTTTCCGGAGGGCCAACACCCCATTTGGGGCCCCAAGAAGCCCGTCACTTGTGCAATCAGACTGATTGGAAATCTCAACACGGAAGTCAAACACTCCTTCGGTGGTCCCATTCGAACATTGCATGTCACTTGACCCACCTCCATGGGGGTCATCTATGCCCCTTATCCTATCTGATTGTGCAAGGCCAACATGAGGCGGTCCATTCTTAACAGTTGGGTTGGGCCATGCCACTTAGTCCTTTCTCCTATCATGGATCAAGAAAAGTTCCGGCCTCTCTTATCAGGTTCACCTCGCGTAATTGGGGACCAAAGAAGCTTAGGCTGAAATAGGTGCACGCTCCCAGACATGACTAAACATCGGATTCACCTTCAAGGCCAACAGAACTATGCCCTCCATACCCAACCCAACAGACCCAACACAAGATGGAAAACTTTTAGGATTTGTCCAATTATGAGGGACCTGAGAGCGCCTTCTGTCCTATGAGGGCTTCTTGGAAGAATATCTTTGGGGATGGCACCACAATCATCAAGCTACGCATATCCTAATCACAGCCTTGGACGATATTACTGGAGATATCATCATGCTTCTTATCTTCCTAAGGTTTTCCAATCAGGAACAAGAAGCGACACGGATAAGCATCGACCATCACATCAGACCTCAGAGGAACTCAGACCATCCGACATGCCTCCGGCCATGGGGATCAACTCAATATCAACATGAAAACAAGAGTGCTCCAATCAAAGCAGAGCATGAGACAGCACCACCGAACCCCGAAGTGTCGCCTCGGCAATGACATGAAACCTTGATACCTTTGTTAAGCAATCCGAGATGATGGAGATGACCTTGCCAAAGTCTGTTGTCACCTTTTCTCCAATGTCCCCTAATCTCTCGCTTGAAGGAACAAGCCTTCGAGAGTGAGCACCTTGTATTGAATAATATGGGATCCTCCTCGCGAAACTAAGGGCTCCGCCATGAGATGCCACATGACTTTGAGTCATCGTTCACCGAGCTTAACAGCATGGCCCTCCCCAATGTGGAGAGTTTGCGAGGATAAACCAAGGGATCTCCAAACAAATCACCTCGTCCTCAAACGAAAGGCCAATTCTATGGCCAATGTCCACCATGTCCACAAGAAAACTGTCGATAGGGTGACTATTGAAACGACCAAGATCGTATAAAGATGAAAACCTCCAACACCTTACAAGTTCTATCTTCCAGCATGACTTTTCCCTCCCCAAGTACTTTCACAGGCGATGACCGAACAATCCACACTTGAAACACTCCACTAGATCTCAAATTCGATGTTCAAGATGTCCAGAAGTCCTGCATCCCCCTCCACGTCTGGGAATCATCCTGATCAACGAAAAAAGATCTTTTTAGAATCCAACTAATCATCAAGATCGGGCTTCTGCTTCCTGACGCACCACTCGTACATCTAAAAGGAGATCTATATATATGGCCAATCCAAAAGGAGATCTATATATGGCATCCAATCCAAAAGGAGAATTATATATGGCCTTAAAGTGAGGAATCATATAGAAAACGAGATATCAACACATTATAATCATTCCACGTCATCAAGCATCATTAAACTCAAAGTAAGTCAACAAAAGTGCACCGCTTCTTTATCTTAGATTGACCTTTCTATGCTTATAACTTTTCTAGTCGACATGTTTCTTAAATCAAACTCCGTTCTTCTCAAAAATACTTTAGACATATCTTGATCCCACATTTGTTTCTGCAACATCATCTTGAAATCATACCCTGCATGGTTCCATCATGTTCGTCTCTAAATCCCATTGCATGACGTGATATTTCAATCCTCTAATCAACTTAATGTTAATCATCGATCCAAGCTACCCTTCAAATAGCCTTTCCAATCTACTTTCTTTCAATGTTGCAAAAGTCAATACCAGTGTTCACTAAATCGACCGCACATGTCACATATACCCGTGCAGCGTGCAGACCGCACCGATTACTTGAATCAGTGCATTATGCGCCCTCCCCACATATGCGGCCCGCATATGACCCGCATATGCCCCGCATACTGCTCCAACAGCTCCAACTTTTCAATCTTCTCATTCAGGTCCTTAATTTTGTAACTCTGTCTCTTCATTCAATTGTTAGAATATGACATGCATTTCTATACAATTGCAATGCATTATACCATTATGTATATGCAATGTTTTTATGTTTTTCTCATGTATTATTTTCACGAGTATATGCAATGTATCGTCAAATATTTTTTATATATGCCGATTGAGGTTTTGCTCATGTAGTGCATGTATGTGTATTGAAGTTTTGTTGTTACGGATCATATGATGTAAAGTTTTTATGGCAAAATTTTTTTTGTGATTAAATATGAGGCAATTAAAAGTATATATGCACACCCATCTAACATGAACCGTTTTTCTTAGATCTTCTTTAACTCCACTTAGATACATAACTTCAGTTGTAATGTTATTCATAGATTTTTTTATTTTTAAATTAAAAATTAGAAAACCGCTTAGAACCGCATATACCCCGCATATGCCCCCGCATACCGCTTAATAAGTATTCGGTGACCCGTCCGAACACATAAGCATACAGCTTTCCTGAACCTTGGTCAATACACGATATTCAATAAAAGGATCATAAAATAAACAAACAAATAAAAGTGATCAAATGACTATTCAGGAAGGCCCTAAATGTCGGTTTCAGCCACCATTTCGGTGAGAGGTCGAAATAAAATTTCAAACGAATTTCGATCGAAATTCGACCAAAATTTCGATCATTTTTTATACTGGGCCCCCATATTTCGATCATTTCAAGCATTTCGGTCGAATTGCGGTAAATTCAATCGAAATTCAGCAGATTTAAACAAAATTTGAGGCCATGCTATTCAAATGCTCAATTACATTATGTATTTTTCAATTATTTTAAATATAAAATTTTTTAATACATGTATTCTTACATATTTATATTTATGCATATATGAAAATTAGTTTACAACATAAAAATACTAACTACATCTCAATCAATTATTACAAATCTTACTTTTAATGAACACTTAAACTATGGAAATATAAAAAGATAAAAAATCATTATTTTCATTAGTTATCCAAGTTGTTGGACCAACTACTCAACCATGACTAAATAGAGCTAACTCTACGACCCCTCCCTGCAAACGCAACGTCTCGGATCCTAGGCCCGAGCTGTTATGGAGGATAAGTAGCTCGAACAACTTGTTGGGCTTGGGCCCAATTGGACCCCTTACCTAGGGTTGGGCATGGGCCGTGCTGGGCCGGGCTCTGAAGGGCCCAGGCCCAAGCCCATCTTAATAGTTCGGGACTTGGGCCGGGCCTAGGCCCGCGGTTTTTGTAATTCTTCGGCCCAAGCCCAGGCCCGACCCAACTTCTTCGGGCCGAGCTTGGGCCGGGCCGGCCCATCTGCATGAGAGAGTAAAAGAAAAGGCACTCGAAGTTCAAATTCATCACCTATATTCTAATTGCACTACGAAGATATCATCCTTTTATAAATGGCAAATCCAACAAAAGACGTGATCATTGTTCCCAAAGGATGTTCTCAGAAGGTTACAATCTCTGGATTTGCAAAAAAAAAAGGTAACATATAATAGAAAAATTAGCATACTATAAAATTAAAGATATTTGGCATCATTTGAAGTTCTGTTTGCATCAGTGCTCCTATGCTGCCCACCTTTGGCAATGACTAATGTTGTAAAAGTCGTCCGACTGGCCCGACTAGTAGGTCCGACTAGTCTAGTCAGTGGGGTGGCCGACCGCGTACCGACTAATTCCGACTAGGTACACTAATCAAACAATTTTTGCTTGGAGATACCATGTTTTTTTAATGTTTTACTTTTTTTATAAGAAAATTTATTTTAATATGCTTAATGTTTTATTTAAATTCAATTAATTCCTTTATTTTATTATGGTTATATAAAAATGTACAAAATCTATGTAAATATATGTATAAAAATGAGTTATATATTTAAAATGATCATAAAATTCAAAGCCGATTAAAGTCCAACTAAATCCGATTAGTAGCCCGACTGCCGTTTAATCCTTAGTCAGTGACCCAATCGACCGAGTACCGACTACCAACTTTTCCAACCTTGGCAATGACCATAAAATAAATTTTCGAATTTATTTTACACGTGCAACATTTCAATGAAACTATCAATCTGAAAAAAAAATCGAAAGAAACCTAGAAGTTAGTACTCATTCAAATGTTGTTCTGGCCTTGCCAACTACAACAACAAGGTCCTCAGAGGAAACATGCATTTTCAATTGTTATGTTGTGTACAATATTGGCAATCAGAGGAAACAAGCATATTACCTGCAGGATGTTACATGTACTACCCACACTTAAAAGTTCAAATCTATAATACGGAAGATCTGATTTGTTGGAAGGGAGCCCTTTAAAGCCATTAATATACCTGACCATTTCAATCTCAAAACTGATGGCATGATTGATCAAAACAAAAATATGCCATTTTCATTGATTAAAAATTGCTTCCTAATAGGGCAAACATATTTAGCAAAATGGTGTTTATCATGTATTAAATAACACAAGCAACATCATTGACAGTTCTCTAGTTATGCATCTTCCACATTTTGAAGAAATAGGGAAGGGGACAAGATATAACTATAGAAATGCATCGTCATTAGGAGAAACCACTTGTTCATAAACATAATATTGCCAAAGGACCCAAAAAAGAAATATTGTTCCATCAAAGGGATTATCTTTCCCTAGCAGTTGCAAGACATTGGAAATGCAGCTAGCAGTAACATCCCGTCCGTCAAGCAGTGCAGGTACTGTCTAAGAGATATCAAATTAGATTTGGTGCGGATTAAAATGAAGATAAGAATTAAATTTACTTACCGTAGCTTCTCATCCTCCTCCATCTCTTCCTCTTCATCTCCATCCTCCAAAATGAAATCCTTTTTCTCATCCTCACGAATCCAATCCCCAGCACAAACCAATGCCTCGACTGTTGTTGGATGAAGTCTACTTCTGTACGCATCTACAACTCGACCCCCAGTGCTGAATGCACTTTCAGATGCAACGGTTGAGATAGGAATTGCCAGAATTTCTCGTGCCATTATCGATAACACTCGATACTTGCTAGAATTCACATCCCACCATTTTAAAATGTCAAACTTGGGATCCTCTTCATTGTCTACGGAAGTATCCTGTAAATACAATTCAATATAAGATTTTCCCACTTCAGAGGAACCGGATTCCTTCTTTTTCTTGAAGAATTTGCTTCGAGTATCTTCTTTTCTCTTTGAGGGACACATGTTGTCCCGTTCAGAGCTACAAGATGCAGAAGTCTCTAAAGGAAATTCTGGCTTGTACTTGCAAAAGTATTCATCAAACATTTTGTATAATGTACTTTGAACACGTTCGATGTACTCTTCAACTTCATTCTCGGGATACTCAAGCCTGTAACGGGGATCTAAAGTTGTTGCAATCGCCAATAGCATCATGACGTCTTTTTCTCTCCAGTACTTATCAAACTTGGCAAATATCTTTACACTCGTATCTCTGAAAGAAGAGTCCTTATGCCTCATGAGAGAATGCAAATCCTTCTCTATATCAAAAAGCAAACTAAAAAACAAGTTCGCAGTTGCATATTTTTGTCCAGAAAAAACTTTTGTGGCATCATAAAAGTTCTCTAAAATTCCACAAATCATCTCAACTTTTTTCCACTCCAATGCATATGGTGCATCAGATAATTGGCAATCACGCCCCTTCAAATGATTAAAGACTTTCAGGTATAAGATAGCAGATTGAAGCATTAAATAAGTGGAGTTCCACCGTGTACTTACATCCAGTCTCAATCCTTTTGTGTCCTGAATGCGCTCTTGTTGAGCAATTTCAACGAAATCATGAAATCTTTTGGTCGAGTACTTCACATATTTTACAAGATTTCAGATTTTGCAAGTTATGTCTTTAATTTCAGCCAATCCATCCTGGACGACAAGATTCAATATGTGTGCCCAACAACGGAAATGGAAAAACTTGCCGTCCAACAACGCACCTTTTGAAGAAAAATGATCAACAAGATTCCGTACTACAATATCATTTGTGAATGCATTATCAACTGTAATAGTGTACAAGTTTTGTATATTCCAATCACTTAAACGGTTGACAATCATATCAACAATGTTTTCGCCTGTATGACGAAAATGAAGAAGACAAAAAGAAATAATCTTCTTGTTCAACTTCCACTTGTTATCAATAAAATGTGTAGTGATAGAAATGTAGCCCAGATTTTGATTTGATGTCCACATGTCCGTAATGATAGACTCTACCAATAGATTTTAACAACTTCATTAGTCTCTCCTTCTCCACTTCGTATAATTTCAAACAATCCCTTTTTACGGTATACCTTGAGAGAACCTTATACTTAGGTTGCAAGTTTGAGACAAAGGTTTGAAATCTGGGATTATCTACAATCCTAAAGGACAATTCACTGGAGACAATCCATCTTGTAAAATCATGCCTACTCTGCTCTTGTTCAAATTTCCATGTCGCAATCGTGCTTCCTTGATCAAGATTAGAAAATCTCAAAAGGCTCTGAGATTGTACTTGTTTACTGTAAAATGGACAAACATTATTTAAGTGTCGATCAAGGTGACTAGTCCCACCTTTTGTACCACAAGTGAGCTGTGTCTTGCAGTGATTGCATTTGCACATCTCTTTTCCATCAATCACCCCAAGTCTTGTCATGTGCTCTCAAACCCATGACTTTAATTGTCTTTCTCTATTCCTTGAAACTGGCATATCAGCATCTACATGTACATCATCCGAAATAACAAGATTGTCGATAGTAGGATGTGGAAGTGTGGATTGCTCTTGTTGTCGTGCTTCTGACATCTACACGTATATGATTCAAAAAGAATAAATTTAATGAAACACGATAATCCATACCCATCAATTATTGACATCCGAACACATATTTAATCCATACAAACACCTATTTAATCATGATTTCTCCCCATTTACTTGGTTGCAAACACACAAATCTTGAAAGACAAAATGTATCTACATCTAAATTGTTAACCCATCACATATTTTAGGAGTCTCCAATTGTTTAAAGGCAATCAAGTTGATTCATGTGAGGGATAAAACAGAGGGATAAAACACATAAAAATCAAGACATAATTTCGGTTGGGCTTCTATTTACTCTATCTATTGCATGTTTCATAGTTAATGAAAAAATAATCATAAGATACCAATGATGATCATTAGACACCATATTGACAATTTTTAAAACCATTACACGACTAACTTTGTCACAAAATGATATTTTGCAAAAAGATGATATTCCATTGGTATTGTATACATTAATATTAGAGCTCATTTCTGCTCAACATATTTTTAAACTTCTTACGCAATTACAGCTCACATGTATTATATGAATGACACGCTATTTTCAAAACCCTACAACTACTGTTGTTGAAGCGTGATGCCTTTATTACTGAAGGCAACCAATAAATAGATTGAATCAATTGTATATCGAAACAGAGGGATAAAACACATAAAAATATTACATGGAGCATAAAAATGGTGGTTAGCAATAATTAAATTGCACAAATGTCTGTATCTGAAAATGTAATTTCGAATGCAAACTAAGTCTGTATAGTAATCTAAGTCTGTATAGAAACTCACTAAGTCTATATAGAAATTCAAATGCAAACTAGGTCATCATACCGTGTGCGGCGTGCCCTCGCTGGGTTGCGACCAGGGAGAGAGTGATTGGTTGGCGTCGGCGATGGTTGTTGGCCTGTGACGCAGTGGGGGACTGGATGTTCAAAGGAGGCGAACTGAGGCGGAGCGGCGCGCTGGTCGGCGTTGTGGCTCTGTCGAGGAGAGGCGATGACGTTGTGGCCCTGCAGAGGGGAGGCGATGGCGATGGTGTTGTGGCCCTGTGGAGGAGATCGAGAGAAGTGGCAGGCCGGTCGGCGGCTGTGCTCGGGTTGGGTTGGACACAAACGGGGGATTAGGGAAGGGGAGGGATCGAGGTATGCGTGTGTTTTGCGTGGGAAATGGGAAGGGGGTTCGACCCGTTCGGGATAGGTGCTGGAAGGACGCGGGCCTCGGGCTGATTGTCAGGCCTTGGGTCGGGCCGGGCCTAGATCCGAAACGGGCCTTCGGGCCTACATTCGGGTCGAGCCGGCGGGCCAGGCCGGGTTGGGCCGAGGAAAGCCCGGGCTCGGCCCGAATATAAATTGGGCCTATAATTTCGACCCAGGCCCGGCCCATTATTCATTCAGGCTTGGGTCGGGTCGGGTTTCCTGGGCCGGGCTTCGGGCTGGGTCGGGCCGGCCCAGCCCCATGCCCATGCCTACCCTTACCACATCCCAAAATACTTAAGCCCAAGTTATTAAATAAAAGTCCCGCCACCTATAACTCACTGTAGTAGTTTGAGACTAATAGATATGAGACTATGTTTGGGATATTACACTTTCACCTACATATATATGTAATGTCCTCATTGACATATGTCTCATCACCTATTCCCAATTATAGTGGCACTTGAGTAGTCTCATATATATGTAATGTCCTCAAGGCGGTTAAGGCGTAAGCCTTGTTTTTTTCCAAAGAAATATGCAATTTAACCTAAAATATTGCATAATATTAAGAAAATTATACATAAATATCCAAACATCTAAAGCAATTGAAGGACATTTAATGTAATTCTTCAATACTGAAGATGAACAAAATACCACAAATTTGATGGCGTGTGATTGTGATAGTTCATTGCTTCATAAAATTGGATATTATAAGTATTTGATGGCATTTTCTTTAGGCGTGGGACTTGTTAATCAATAACAGGCCAACTTTTACATGTTACATGTACGAAATCGGTGATACAATGGTTGCTATATGATTAGAGGTGGTCTTCAGTGTGTCAAATCGGTGCACCTCATCCACCATTCACTTTTTTCATCGCATTTTGCTTTTAAATTCCTTTGTTACTTTTAAGAAAACTTTGACATCGTGTCTTACTCTAGACATTTCTTTTCAGAAGAAATCATTTGCTCCATTGAATCTTTGCATATAAGGTATTTTTTTGTAGTAAGACTAAATTTACGTCTAAAAATGACTGTTAATTTGATTTATAGTTTGGCTTAGGGTAACCCATTTCGGTGTCTTCACTAACTACGAGAATCCAAAGCATTTGTGAACTTACATATTGAAGTGCATAACATAATCTAAGACGTATAGCATGATATTGGGCATTTTCCTTGATTTAATATTTTGGATAGAGAAAACACAGTTGGAGTGTAGGTCCATGCACTTTCTTGTGATTTCCGAAGTAATGTATAGTATAAATATTAAAAAAACCTAATATAAATAAATAATACATACAAACCAAGTACAGAATCTCTCAAAACAAAATATTTAAAGTAGCAACACTGAGGCGGACACCTCATGCCTCACCTCACAGCATCTTGCCTCAGGACCGCCTTAGTCAAGTGAGGCGCATGCCTCACCAGAATTAGCCAAGGCAGACGCCTTGAGCCACCGACTCGCCTTGAGAAGCAGCCTCCAATGCCCTCAATGCTATCCTTTTTGTACCATGGCTCAGATCACCAGTTAAATGTCAGTGTTAAAGATGCTGATATGAAGCAGAAATATTACCACCAAATACAGCACGTGAATGCTGCAAAAGTGTAGAAGCAACCTCACATGGAAGTTGTTTCTGCTGCTTAAGAAAAATTCAGAAATCAGCAAGTAAATTCTGATGCTGCTGCAACAATGAACGGCTCCAACAAGCAATATACCCATGTTGCTGCTTTCCAAAAGTGGAATCGTTGCCCACAAAATCCAGCTCATAACGACTCTTTTGTTGTGTTCTAGCAGCTTTACAATGTTATAGATAGCGTGAAACAACGCCACATTTCTTCTCCTGTGAACCGTTGCTAGAAAAATCAATCATATCGGATGCATTTTGGACCAAGTGCATGCTGCAACTGTTGTATCTTTTTTTCAAATCAGCAGCTCCGTTTAAAAATATCTGAGCATCTGTAGTTCGCTCCTTCTTCGGAATGAAATCCAAATTATCAAAGGCACCATTCATGCTACTAGTAATAACTACAAGGATCTTGTCATTTTTTAAAATGAAGCCACGTCCATCATCTATCTTCAAATGGCCCCAAAACCTCGATAACCACATTTAAACGCTCTCGTCATTTTAAAAATGAAACCACGTTCATCACCTATCTTCAAATGGCCCCAAAACCTCGATAAACACAATTAAATACAGTTTGGATCTATGATTTTCATCGTGTTAACTTCAGCTTTCCCTTTGCTCACGCATTTCCTCCACCATCAAATTGCTTCTCCATTTGACTTTCCTTAGATATCCATTTCTGCGTCATAATAGGTTGCACCCATTCCATAGCTTTGGGATTGGCCTTCTCTCTACAGTTCTTGGAAAGATGCCCCATCATTAAATAATGGTATGAGTGGAAAGGATATTCTAATAAACCACCCTTGGTTTAAAGCTTCAAAATATATTTTTAAGGGAAAAAATCCCTGCACCCAATATATTGCCCACCCCAAATATATTAGCACATTACAAGGACAAGAGCCAAGAGTCGAGAAGAGTTTTCGCATGGTGAAAAACATTCTCAAAGTAAAATTCTCTCATAGATGATGACCTCATTTCAAGCCAGCCAAATAGGGCACAAAAAATATATATGTTCCACCTGGTCTGCCATAGACATGAACTGGGCCTTAATAAGTTGTGTGTGGCTCGAAATATGAAAGCTCAATCCAAGTAATTGTCCTCGCCAACCAAAAGCTTTCTAACCATCACTGATGAGGAAAAGAAGCACCAACTCATCTGGATCAGCCCCACAATAAGGACATTCCACCCCGGCATCTGGAACGAATTTCTCTCCGTGCACTCTGGTCATAATCCCCAACGTCCCATTAGTGTCACCTTCAAGGGAAACTCTAAAGTTGAAATCAGTTTGCAGTTACGCTACAAGTCCTCAAGATCAAACACCATAGGACTAGAGATAGTCATGTAGGCTCTCTTCACTAAAAAAATCACCATCTCGCCACACCAAATAAGTGCGACACTCCAAGAGATCTGCAATGGGGCCAAGATCATCCATTCGCTTCAAGAACTCTAACAACCTCAGATCAAACAAAAGCAAAACCGAAAGAATGGATCAATAATCCATCAGACCATGCCTCATAAACAAGCATGCCATGATCAGAAGCTAAAGCAAATAGTCCTTAGAAAAGATCACATAGGCACCTACCATCCGCCAAGAAATTGTCCCCAATCCAAGGAGCATACAATCAAAATGTTCAGAAAGATTCGCTCTCGATGGTGGAGAATTATGGACAGTAATACCATAGAGTCCAAGATACTAAGAAAGAAGAGGGAGTATTTAATTATTTATAAGAGTGGCTCGACTAGAATACAGATAGATTACTTTGCGTTGAGGAGAAGAGATCGGTTGTTTTGCAAAGACTGCGAAATAATCCCAGGGGAGAGTTTGACCACCCAACATCGTTTATTAGTCATGAATGTGCAAATAAAAGGGCTAGTAAAGAAAAGGAGGGGTGTCCAAGGTCACTAGAATTAGATGGTGGAATCTTCAATTAAAACAATCAAGCTTCAGGGAGAAGGTTTTAGAATACTTATCTTGAGATTGTAACAGAAACGAGATGTGGGAGGCAATAGCAACTTATATCTGAAGGGTAGCCAAAAAGATACTAGGCGAGTCAAAGGGAGGAGCTCCAGGCCAAAAGGAGGCTTGGTCGAGTGAGGGGGTGCAAGAGAAGCTCAAAATTAAAAGAGCATGCTTTAAAACTTTGTCTAGGGATAGAACAGATGAAACTGTCAAAAACTACAAAATAGCTAAGAAGGAAGCAAAGAAGGCTGGAAGTGAAGTTAAGTCAAAAGCTTAGAAAGTTTTGTACAAAAATATGGACTCTAAGGAGGGTCAGAATGATATATTCAGGTTGGTTAAAGCAAGAGAAAGAAAGACCAAAGACCTTTCTCAATGCATTAAAGATGAGGAAGGTCACGTGTATGTTACTTAGAAGGATATAGAGACTATAGGGAAGCTGTACTTTCATAAGATTTTCATTGGGGAAGGAAATATATATATCACTTTGGGAGATCTAGCTAGTAGTGAAAGTTATTGGAATCGTACAAGCTATAGACGAATACAAAGGAAGGAAGGAGAGGATGCCTTGAAGGTTATGAGACCTAGAAAAGGTGTGGGACAATGACATTCCTATAGAAATTTAGAGAATTTTATGTAAGCATGGTATGACTTGCCTTACAAGCTTATTCAATGTTATTTGACGAAGCAAGAAAATGCATGAAGATTGGACAAGCATCATGGTACCTCTTTATAAGAACAAAGGAGACATTCAAAATTGTTCAGATTACAGAGTTATCAAGCTGATGAGTCACACTATAAAGATTTAAGAATGAGTGATCGAAAGAAGGTCGAGGCAAGTTTCCTAAGTAAAAGAAAACCAGATTCATGTCAGGTCGCTCAACTATTGAAACCATCCACTTGTTGAGGAGAACAATGGAGATATATGAGCTAAAAGGAAGAACCTCCATTTGGTTTTTATTGATTTCGATAAGATTTATGATTAGGTCCAACGAGAGATACTATGGAGAGTTTTTGGAGAAGAGACAAGTACATATCCTATATATTAACCTCATAAAAGATATATATGACATGACTTCATCTTATGTAAGGATACAATTGGGAAGACTGCTATTATGACATCAACATTGGTCTGCATCAAGGTTCAACTTTAGGTCCATTCATTTTTACTTTGATTATGGATGAGTTGACAAGTCACATACAGGATGAGATACCTTGGTGTATGTTATTCGCTGATGATATTGTGTTGATTAATAAGACTAGAGATGGAGTAAATAGGAAGCTTGAGGTCTGAAAACATGCGATAGAGACTAAAGGATTTCGTATAAATAGGGATAAGATCGAATATATGGAGTGTACTTTTGATGGAAAGCAATGGTGAAAGAATCGAGGTAAAGGTTGATGGTGATAACATTTAGAAGAGAGATTCTTTTAGATACTTGGGATCTACTTTGCAAGATGATAGGGAAATTAATGGAGATGTTACAAATAGAATAAATGCAGGTTGGCTAAAGTAAAGAGGAGCCTCTACTGTTCTTTGTGATAAGAAAATTCCTTTGCTATACTCTATGGATCTGAACGTTGGCATGTGAACCATAGACATGTGCAGAGAATGGCAATAGCAGAAATGAAAATACCAAAGTAGATGTGTTGACACACACACACGTAAAGATCGGATTCGGAATGACACCATCAGAAGGAAAGTTGGTGTAGTTCTGATAGAGGATAAAATGCGAGAGAATCGCTTAAGGTGGTTTGGTCATTTGCAAAGGAGGTCAACTGATGCACTGGTGAGGATATGCAAGTTTTGGGATGTTGAGCCGGCTAAGAAAGGGAAGGAAGGCCCAAGAAGTGTTGGAATGAGACTACATGAAGGGATCTTAGTTTTTTGGATCTAAGCCCGAAAATGACCCAAGATAAATATGAATGGAGGCAAAGAATCCGTGTAACCAACCCTACTTAATGTGGGAAAAGGCTTTGTTGTTGGTGGCGGTGTCATGCCATAGAGTCCCCCGATTAACCAATAAAGCAAATTACCACCACTTTATAAAGTTTAACAACCCATTAATGAAGAAAAGCTCATCTCATTTCAAGCATTCTCAAAACACATAACCACTTTCCATAAAAGAAGAGTCTAAGAATCCCAATCCACCACAGGAAAACCAGGAAAACTATGTGACGGTCCCGTTAAACCACTTTGAAAAATCACCTCATAATTGAAACAAGACAATGATAAATCCCAAAGAAGCCACAATGAGATTCTAAAAGCCAAAATCATGGGATGAAATACCTTCAGCAAAACCAAACCCCCCACCCCCAAGACGGGTAAAAAACATTCCAACCAGAGAGCTCACATTCCAACTTCTCAACAAGAGATAACCAATCCAACTTCATGGTGTAACCACATGTCCCTAAATACAATAAAGGCAGGGTCCCATGCAAGTCCCAAAATATCAATTTTGCTAGCATGTCGGTGAACCAAGAAATATGCATGTTATGTCGCCAAAATCATCCCGAAAGCAAGGTGACAAGCAGCAAAAATGTGAAGAACCTCAGGTAAAATTCACCGTTTCGACGACATTTCAAGGGCTTGGTGAAACTGAAATGTCAGCGAAATATCGACGAATTTCGCCAACATTCTGAAGCCATGGTCCCACGTAGTGGGGCAAGCACTGCACCGCAGTCCGCAATCTCTAAATCTGGCATGCCAAACAAAACAAAGGCAAACTTTGATCAAGTAATACTTAAGTCTCAAGATCGCCCAAAAGATATCCAAGATTGTGGACAACCCCTTAACCTTTGTCGTCCCACCTCGATGAAAATGACATTATCATATAGCAGCAATGTCACATAGATATCGTTAAGTGGGAACCAAGAAGTAGCTTACGTATGCACAACTAGACGAACAATGATCGCAAGAGCACCTCCAACTAAAAAAAAAGAAGAGCCAAGGAGTAACAATTGTCATGCAAAGTTTCCTCCACACGTCCACTGGAGAAAGAGGTATCCAGCTCCATCGAGAACTGGAGAGATATATGTTATTCTGTACCTTTTCGTATTTTCTTTTTTCCGTTGGACTCTTTATATATTTTACCCATAGGCTACTCTCCTATATAAGAGAGCCAAGGGCGTATGGAATAAATAAGTTTTCTCATTTTCTGAACATGGTATCGGAGCCACGGTCCTAGACTGGAGTTCTCGAACCAAACCCTAACCCTACCCTCCACCTTCGAGCCCTCCGCGTACCTCTCTGCATCGCGCCTCCCCCGACCCCGGTCTCGCTCGGCGCTGCCTTCGGTCGTGTGCCTCCTCCCCGCGAGTTGCGTTGCCCCGTGCGCGCTTGTGCAAGGTGCATCGCCCCTGCGCGCTAGGGCAATTGCTTGCGCACTGGCCCTCTTTGTGTTGCTAGTCCCTGTGCACTACAGTACGCGCCTGTGCACGCATCAGTGCACTTGTGCGTGCATCTGTGCGCCAGTGCGCGTACTCCATTGCCCCTGCGCGTGATTTTGCACGCCAGTGCGCGTGCTCCAGTGACCCTGCATGTGCTCCAGTGCGCACAACTGTGCATGTAAAGCTCCCGACCTCCGTGCGCGTACAACCCTAGGCCAGTGCGTGTGCGGGCCCAGAACTCGTTCCGCGCGCGCATCTCCAAATCAATGGGTTTGGTTGCTTGAGTCTACGCATGCAACTAAACCCGTTAATGTCCGTGTAGACGAACATATCTTCAGTCTACTACCCTAGTCTTCCATTATCACAATGTCAGAAAGCAACATCCCATCTATAGGCACCTTCAGAGGTCCAGCGCCTATTGTGAAGATTGATGGTTCAAATTACGAACTGTGGGCAATGCAGTTCATGAGTATGATGAAGTCAACCGGTGAGACACATTCTTACTGAAGAAGAGCATGCTGAGAAGACCGGGAACAATGCCTCATGGGAGGCAGATGATGCATATGCCAAGGTTTGGCTATCTGAAACCCTGGCAATTGAGATTGCCAATGATATTCTTCATCAGTCCACTGCAAAAACGATGTGGGATATTCTGGCTGCTGTATATTTTCAGACAAAGAATGAGACGAAGATTCTGCAACTCCAACATGACATCTTTACTATCAAGCAGAATGGACAACCTATACACTCATTGTACACATCTTTACGAGGAATGTTTGAGAAGCTTTACAGCTTCATGCCTCTCACAGCCACTCCTGAGCAACAGAAAACCTACCGGAATGCCACTATGGATGGTGTATTTCTGGCGGCTCTAGATCCAGAGTACAAGGTCGCACGCTCCCAGATCTTAGCGGACTCCACCATTCCTCCGATGGAGGAAGCATTTCACAGACTGAGCCGTATTACTGTTCCCTCGCCCACTGCCAATCAGACCACCTCAGCCATGGCAGCGAATCGAGGTCGTGGAGGTCATCATCAGTCCCGTGAACGTAGACCTCGGGGGAGAGGGGGTCGTGTTCGGCCATCATGCACCTTTTGCCACCGCTCTAGGCATATTGAAGACATGTGCTATTCCAAACATGGATTTCCTGCTTCCGCACGAGTAGCTGAACAGATTTAGCCTCCATCTGCTTCATCTCTAGATCAGCACTTTGATGACCTCGTAGCCCGTCGGAGGGGCATTATTCCTCCATGTGGCCCAGTTGCATCAATACCTTCTTCTGATAGTCATCCCGATGTTGCTGCTTCCGCTTATGCATCCACCAGTACCTCAGGTAGCACTTATGCATTTACTAGCAGTAGTGGACCGGATAGTAGATACTTTAGAGTGAATTATGGACTTCGGTGCTATACATCATCTGTGTGGTGATTAGGGCCTACTTACAGCCTATCAACGGGTCCCTCTAGGTCGTATTGTGGTTATTGCCAATGGGATGCATTCTCCTGTCATTGGTTAGGGAGAGACTATCCTGACACCTTCTATGCACCTTAAGAACGTGTTGCATGCGCCGAATTTCTCTATGAATTTATTGTCTATCAACCAACTTACAAAGGATTTACATTTTCAAGCAATTTTTGATCCATTTTCTCTCATTTTTCAGGGCATCCTTAAGGGCAACATGACTGGGCGTCTCTATGAGCAAGGCGGCCTTTATCGTCTTAGTCAGACACCTACGCTGGAGCCTCCTCTCTACTTGTTGGATCCATCTCCCCATTACTGTGGCACCTGCGCTTTGGACATCTACCGCTTCAAAAACTGCGTCATGTGTTACCCCAGGTTTCACGTCACACGTCCATCCAATGTGAGGCTTGTCAGTTGGGAAAGCATCATCGGTCTACCTTTCCCAATCGTCAGTGTCGGAGTAGTACCTCCAAGTTTGAGTTGTTTCATGTCGATATCTGGGGTCCCAAACGTGTTCCTGATCATCAGGGATACAAGTTCTATATGGTTATTGTGGATGATTTCACTCGTCTGTCTTGGATCTTTCTGTTAAAGAATAAATCTGAAGTGGGGAATATTATCATAAATTTCATCAATGAAGTTCGTAATGTTTTTTCTGCATCTATTAAAATCGTGAGAATTGATAATGCCTTGAAATTTTGTACTCATACTCTCTCCAATTATTTTTCAGCTCAAGGGATAATCCACCAAACATCATATGCTTGTACCTCCCAACAAAATGGGGTTGCGGAAAGGAAACATCGTCATTTACTTAATGTTACCTGGTCACTTCTTATACAGAGTCATGCCCCTTATTATTTCTGGGGAGATGGTGTTCTTACGGCATTTTTATCTCATTAATCGTATGGCGTCATTTGTCTTAGGTGAGAAGATTCTTTTCTCCCTTGTTTTTCCTGACAAAGAATTGTTCTCCCTCACTCCTTGTATTTGGCTCAGTTGCCTTTGTCCACCAGTTGTCTCCAGGGATTGACAAGCTCTCTCCTAGGACTGTCAAGTGTGTTTTCATCGGGTACTCTAGAACACAGAAGGGGTACAAATGTTATGATCCATTGTGCAGGAGGTATCTCGTCAGTGTTAATGTTACTTTTTTCGAGTATGTTATGTACTTCTCATCTACATGTGATCAATTGGTACCCTCTAGCACTACTGAAGCTATATACATGCCACCACCACCACCTCAACCATTACCATTACCACCATCACCACCTCCTGTTACCATTCATGTTTCCCCGTTGCCATTCCACTATACCTGTAGGCATGCTTCTGCTCATGGTCACCGCTCATCATCTAGCTCGCCCGAGGTATGTTCTGAGAATATTATCAATATTGATGGATCTGACGATTTTCCTGAGCAGGATGTGTTATAGAGGCAGGATGAGGAGGCAGGTGATTTGGATCTATCCATTGCTCTTCGGATGCAGAAGCGCAGTTGTGCGTCATATCCAATAGCATCTACTGTATCTTTTGATCGATTAACTGGAGATTTCAGGAGCTTCGTCATTGCACTATCGGCAGTGGAAATTCCACGGAATTACCAAGATGTGTTAAAGGATAGTCGATGGCGTTTAGCCATGGAAGAGGAAATGGCTGCTCTTCAGTCAAGAGGTACCTAGAGCCTTGTTACTGCACCTACTAAGGCATCTACAGTGAGCTGCAAATAAGTCTTTACAGTTAAGCAGAATGCAGATGGCAGCATTAACAAATACAAGGCACGCCTGGTTGCTCGGGGTTTATACAGACATATAGGGTGGATTATCTTGATACATTCTCGCCGGTTGCTCGCCACTCCACCCTACGAATCCTCCTCTCTGTTGCGGTTACTCGTGATTGGCCACTATACCAATTAGATGTCAAGAATGCATTCTTATACGGTGACTTGCAGGAGGAAGTCTACATGCAACAGCCTCCTGGTTTTGCTGTTGAGGGGGGGTGTTCTAAGGTGTGTAGACTTCATAAGGCTCTTTATGACCTTAAGCAGAGCCCCAGAGCTTGGTTCCAGAAGCTCTCAGACCTGCTCGAGAAACAGGGGTACAGACGTTCCAATGCAGATCATTCCTTGTTCGTACAGAAGACACCTAGAGGTATTGTTGCAATTATGGTGTAGGTAGATGATATCTTGATTACATGTGATGATGAACAGGGCATTCAGAGGGCGAAAGAAATGCTGGGTCGTGAATTTGTGACCAAGGACCTTGGAGTTCTTAGATATTTTCTGGGACTGGAATTCGCCAGAAATCCTCATGGGCTGGTAATGACCCAGAGGAAATATGTCACTGACCAGTTGAGTGAAACAGGAATGCTAGGTTGCCGACTTGCCACTACACCCATGGATCCTAGTATGAAATTATATGATGATGACACTGATGAGGTGGATAGGAGAAGATACAGAGAACTGGTGGGCAAGCTTCTCTATGTTACTATTACCAGACCCGATATCTCCTTTGATGTGAGTCGGGTGAGCCAGTTTATGGAGCAACCACGTCCGGTACATATGGATGCTATACATATGATACTCAGGTACCTTAAGTCATCTCCAGGTGCAGGTCTGTTGTTTAAGAAAGGCAAGGAGATTACTATCTCAACATGTGCAGATGCAGATTATGTAGGATGCCCTAAGGATAAGAAGTCCACTACTGGATTTGATGTGTATATCGGAGACTCTTTGGTCTCATGGAGAAGCAAGAAGCAAACGGTTGTAGCAAGATCTATCGCTGAGTTTGAATATAGGGCTATGACCCAGGTCAGTACAGAAATGATGTGGGTGAAGGCTGTGCTCACAGATCTATATATAAAAGTTCATCTTCCTATGGCCCTGGAATGTGACGATCAAGCGGCTCTATTCATTGCAAATAATCTAGCATTTCATGAACGAACCAAGCACATTGAGGTTGATTGTCACTTCATACGAGACATGATTCATAAGGGATTTATGTCTACATCTCATGTTAGCACAGGGGACCAAACTACAGACATCTTTACCAAGGCGTTACTTTGAGGGCCGTTCCAGAAGTGTTCGTCCAAGCTGAGCATGATTGACATCTATGCTCCACCTTGATGGGGAGTGTAGAAATATATGTTATTATGTACCTTTTCCTATTTACTTTTTTCCGTTGGACTCTTTATGTATTTTACCCATAGGCTACTCTCCTATATAAAAGAGCCTAGGGCGTATGGAATAAACAAGCGTTCTTATTTTCCCAACAAGAACCAATGGTGACATCTATACATAATGTTACCCAGAACCCACCAAAAAGAAAAACACACTTGATTTTTACAAAATCACTCATACGTTTCAATAAGTCAAGTTCAATCGAGAACATCACATAGTCAAAGTTTTTGAATAACTCTAGATCTTTTCCAACTCTCTACCTCACAAAGCTTACATTAATTCTAGGCAATTTGGACCTCAGATTAGGCCTGAAACATGGTGATGATCTAAAAAGGCCAACCTAATCCTCCTTGAATTTGAAGTCATCCTTTGCATATACTTTCACGTAACTCAACTATATCTCCTGTTCAGGCCCCTATAAAAACATCATTTTGCAAGAAACTATCCTCCTTGATCCAAGTTCTGAGCATTCCCAAATTAGCCTACACTCTAATCAAGCTAAATTTAAGTGCACCTCCATATCTCTTGCTATGAAAATGTTACAGCAGGAGCACCATCTTCAGAAGTCGCATCACTCACTGGAATAGGAAGGTCCATAACCAAAAATTAATTCTTATTATTCATTATTGCAGCAAATGCGGGAACACTGTCATTCTTATTCACTTCCATCTTTGCATTCTCTTTCAACCCCATCTACAACAACAACAAAGCCTTTTCCCACAATTAAGTAGGGTCGGCTACATGGATTCTTCGCCTCCATTCAGATCTATCTTGGGTCAATCCCAAGCTTATATCCACAACTAAGATCCCTTCGTATGGTCTCTTTCCAACACTTTTTGGGCCGTCCTCGCCTTCTCTTAGCCGGCTCAACATCCCAACACTCGCATCTCCTAATTGGTGCATCAGTTGATCTTCTTTGCAAATGACTAAACCATCTTAAGCGGTTTTCTCGCATCTTATCCTCGATCGGGGCTACACCAACTTTCTTTCGGATTGCTTCATTCCGAATCCGATCTTTACGTGTGTATCTACACATCCACCTTAGCATCTTCATTTCTGCTACAACCATTCTCTGCACATGTGCTTTGTAAAACTTTCCTTTAATTTTTAAAGGAATTTTCTTATCACAAAGAACAACAGAGGCTCCTCTCCACTTTAGCCAGCCTGTATTTATTCTATTAGTAACATCTCCATCAATTTCCCCATCATGTTGCAAAATAGATCCCAGATATCTAAAAGAATCTCTCTTCTAAATGTTATCGTCACCAATCTTCACCTCGATTCCTTCACCGTTGCTTCCATCAAAGGTGCACTCCATATATTCCGTCTTAGCCCTAATTATACGAAATCCTTTAGTCTCCAACTCATGTCTCCATCAACCCCATCTAACAAAAAATAACATAGGGAAGTTAGAGTAATTGATCTCTAATGCTTCAGAATCCCTCACAGAGTCTCCACCCTCAATCTGTGCATCAGAGCTCATTGACGCAATTAGTCAATCTGCCATGCCCTAAAACAGCCCACATGCAAGGTACTGCAGCACTCAGAATATACAGCCAAAACTCCAGAAGTCAAGAAAAGAAAATCCCAATGGGAAATAACACAAAAATGGGGCTCAATTGGAGTCTCCCCAGGAGTAGTCATGGATCTAGAACTACATAAATGTGTCAGTAATAAATTTACATATTATAGACTTATTTAGACAATGGTCAAAATCAACCATTATTTTTTTCATATTTAATCAACTAACTTAATTATAAAATGAACAAGATGGACAATAAGATGATCAATCAATCAGTTTCTTTGCTAGGAAATAAAATGACAAAACAGTCCCCTCATTTCGCTTAGTCGGTATCCAACTGGCCGAAGAACTTAGCATCTACCAATAAAAAATGGAGAATCTTATGGAATCTAGAAAATGTTTCTATTTACATTTCAAAATTTAAGTTTGTGCACGCCCAAACATATTTGCAATTTAGAAGTGGACAAGAAGATGAAAGACACCTGGAAGAATCTTGCTCGATATTTAGCCATGAAGACCGCTGGTGTCAGCAAAGCATAAAGCTTTGTGTAATAGTTAGGGTATTCAATTCCATGCTCAGTGATGAGAACATAGAGGCCACTGAGAGCCATCACACTAATAACACCACCTATATCATAAGATCTTGTCAAAAAGTCGCTGCAAGTTGTCCAAGTAAAAGATCATCAGCTTATTCTGGCAATAAAAATCAACATATGACCATAAATTTCAAATGAAACATACCATAGGAATACAGGATTCGCAACATTGGGAATTACTACTTGATGAAGACTGCCAAGAACCTGAATCGAAAATGGGTATCTGTAAGAGAGGAAGGCCACAACTCAACCAAGAAATGAGAGTTTCAAGTTAAATGCCCAATTGCCAATACATAAGTTAGAACTGATTCGTGGCATTTGAGCATTCTGTTTTTCTCGTAGAACTACAATTCTCATGAATGTCTAGTTGGAAATAGCTTAATATATACTACAGTACCATTTTTCTAATACAAGTGAAGGAAGAGAGGAATAAATCACATCTATCTCTCTGTGTGGAGGAGAACAGCACAAACAGACATCGATATTCGTATAAAAATAATTACTAACCCAAATCCAGACCATCTTCCAACACTTAGCGGTGCTACAACACAACACACACATGCACATTCACTGATGCAATCTAAATGCAAATTATAAATAAACAGTGCCTAGTAAACAAAAACTGATGAAAAAAACTAGGAAGACTGTTCATAATATTTGAAATGACGAATTTCACCAGAAAACTGAAGTGAAATCAAAGAACCTGTGCATCAACTTCGGACTTCTGTATCAAATTTTAATCATCCACGATAATTTTGGACAACCAAAATATTTATCAAATCTAAGAAATATTTTCCTATGGCTAGCCACCAATAGGATCTCAGTTTTTCACCCTAAGAGTTCACAATAAAAGGACATGAGAAAAAAATAAATGAGGAAAGTCACTCAATACCAACAGAAAACAGGATAAAGAGTGGAACTGTGTGCGGATGAGACTATCTCTGGTCGTGGAGTTGGAAAAATTATGGTTGCTGGCATTGATATTGGTGGTCAGTGGTCACCACTAGCAACTTGTACTAAAGGTGGCTGATCATAAGGCGGCGATAAGGTTGGCACAGGTGGGGTGCAGAATGGGAAGGATGGTAGCGGCATGCTTGGAATGAGGAACTATGGTGGGTTTTCATGTGGTGAAGTGGGAAAGGAGGAGGAATGGTTGTGGTTGAGGGAGTTGCAGGTCGGGAAAGGGATTGGCACATGCAGGTGGGGAGATGTGGACAATAGGGAGATAAGAGCCTGGGAGGAGGAAAAGGCTTGATGATGGGAAAATGAAAAAAATGAGATAGAGACAAAGAAAGAGATGGAAATAAATACAATCCACAGACTGCCATCCCAATCACAACTCAAGTCCTTTTGTAATGGACCTTGCAAGTTGCAACAACTTAACAGAGCAGACACAACAAAGCAAAATAAAAAAATATTAAGATAATTGGCTCTAGAAAAAAAATTAAAAATAATGCATCACAATAAATCTGAGGTTGTGTCAGCTTTCCAAATTGAGATTGTGGAGAAAAGGAACGAATGAGGTGTTTATTCCATAGAGCTAGGGTCTCTTATATATAGAGAAAACCCTAAAGAGTACAAGGGTTACGGAACCCGAAGGGTCATGGGGGTTACGGAACTCGAAGGGTTACAGAGGTAGGGATGAAAACGGATACGGATATATCCGAATATCCGCTTACCGTATTCGAAAAATTATCGGATATGGATATCCGTATCCGAATATTAATCGAATACGGATCGGATATGGATATAGGTCGTAAAAGTTTTCCGAATACGGATATGGTAATAGCTTGAATATCCAGATTCGGATCCGGATATCCGAATACAATATTTAATATTATTTTATATATTAGTTAATATAATATAAGCTACAACCTTATGCTCTTATATTAGTATTATACATTATATAATACAATATATTAACAATACTAACAAATTCCTATTTCTTTCGGTACGAGCGCTTACAAAATTTATGAAATCTTATCCCTTTTTGCTTTCGGTCAATAATACATGTCACGTCGACACTCCCTTTTGTCATGACTCAACTTATTTATATTTCATTGCTATTTTTAAATTATGATCTTTGATAAAAAAATCAATTCATATTCGTATGTGGTTTTTATTCAATCCGAATTCGGATTTCATGTTTATTGGATCCATATTGGGATTTTACTCTTTATTCGATCCTTATCCGGATCCGCTCTTTATTCGATCCGTATTCGGATCCGCTCTTTATTCGATCCGTATTCGGATTCGATAAATATCCGATTCGGATTCGTATCCGTATTTTTATGGATATGGTTTTCATAAAGCATATCCGAATCATATCCGTATCTGTATTCGTATTCGATATAGATGAAGTGAATATGGATATGGAAATAGGCATATCCGATCCGTTTACATCCCTATACAGAGGGTTACAGAACCCGAAGGGTCACGGGAGGTTACGGAACCCGAAGGGTTACAAACATAAATGTAAATCTAATAACTCTAACAGAGATAAATCTCGCTCCATCGAAATGGCTGCAATAACTTTGGAATATACCAAGACGAAGTTGCCGATGTTTGTCCTAATCAATCCATGTGTAATCTATTGGGTTTTCTTTCCACTTGACTATCATCCAAAAAAGCCTTGTACGACAGTCATATCTCAAATATTAGAAATATCTTCTATCTAGTCTAGATCAGTCACCTTGGATGTTTAAAATAGAAACAAGAGCTAGTCAAGGTCAGCCACCATGATCTCATCAATTGGGAGGTTCTCCACGATATGCAAAAAGTCCGACATTGAAAATTAATGAAATATATTCGTATGAAAATCTGGCTAAAAGATCTGTTGATATCTTCTATCCAATTCTTTAATGATTCTCAACGGGCCAGATTTTCACAGAATCGATTTTCGGTAAGCATTGAAAGGGAAACACTTTTTTAGGACAGTCACTAAATCTCAAATTCTAAATTCACTTTTCCTACACTGTAAGTGGTCTTGCGCTTAGTATTCTGTGTTTTTTTGGACATGCATGACATTTTGCACTTGGAATTCTACGAAATGCCTTGAAGTTTTGGAATCCAGTACGACAATGGCTTAGTTAAGAGACCAAAACCCCCCCATGCATGACAACAGGCATATGGTCTAGAATTATGGAACTCACGCTATCAAATAGTGATTTGTTTGTTACTAGTAAACTGTTCTAAGTGAACTCGGTTTGGGAAGTGTCAGATACCACTTGGACAGAGCCCTACAAGGTTTCGCAATAAATTACCCAAAGACCGGTGAACTACTTTCGTTTCCCCATCTGTTTGTCGATGATATGTGGTGTTGTATTGTAAAAAGAATATCAAGAGACTAAAGCATGTACCACTCATGGCCTGAAATTCCAACAAAATTCATTGGAATTTCTTCAAATTTCCCTTTTCCAAGTAAGCGAAATTGAAATGCTACCTTATTTCTTTTCCCATGATTTTGATGAAATGTCGGCAAAATGTAATCAAAACTGTTTATCGAAATTGCATGTCGTTTCAGCAAAAAAGTAAAAATAAGAAAATATTTCCTTTCCTTTCATTGAAATTTACCGATATCAACGAAATTTCGTCCATTTCTCCGCCAATGCGTTGAGTTCTTAGAGAGCTTTATATTGTTTAAAGAATTTTCTTTAATTAGTTCAGAAATTTTAGGTATGATCCAAAACAAATAAGTTAGAAATAAGCTTCACGAGTTAAATTCAAGTTGTACCTAAAAAGCTTTATATTTTTTTACTCTTTCTTTATTTTGATATATATGTTTTGTTTAGTTGGTATTGCATGTGTTACCTCCTTCTTGTTGAAGAAGAGGATATCATGGCTTTTGATTTCAATTCAAAACCCAATCCTAGACCCTAGGCAACACATTGATATTACAAGTCAACATGAGCAATGATTATGACGACAATACTACTTCAAAATTTATATGTACACCTTTTTTTGCAAAAAAAGTTTGTATTTAAATTCTATTTATAGATTTAGGGATATTAAAAACCTTATTTTTTGGGAAAAATGGAGGTTGGAATCATTCCGTAATTATGATGATTTTAAAAAATTCCACTGAAATTCTCAGAAATTTCTCTATCTAGACATGATGAAACAAAATCAAAATCCAAAATTTAAGGTCATGGCACCAGTGTGATTCCGAAGTGAAAGAACATAGCACGGTTAAGAAAGTCAGCAGTATTCGTTTGGCCAGTTAATCTAAAATAAACAGATCAGCGGTGGAGCATGTGGTAGTAGAAGTGGATTATGTCAGTTGTCATATTTAATAAAAAACAAGAATACGATAATATATATAAACACTAGATATTTATGTTATCTAACCTAACAACCTAACCAAAATACAAGACAAATATATCTTTTATTTACAAAAAAATAACTACTTCGAAGGACTCACAACTATTAATTATATTACAAGCTGTTTTTAAAAATCAAAAAGGAGGAAAGGCATGTTATCGGCGCCATACCCAAAATATATTAAAGCAGAAAAAATTTACATAAGCCAAGTCTCGAGAATATATATATATATATATATATATATATATATTTTTTTGAATAAAACGAAGAGAGAGCCTTCCCAAGGCGGGAGTCACCACACCAAAAACATTCATTAATAGCAAGAAGATACATCAGTTGGATAACCAGAAATTGTACAAATCATTACAATGCGCGAGCACATACTCATAGTAAAACCGTTGTCCCTTGAATATGCTATCATTTCTACCAAGCCAAATAGCCCAAAGAGCGGCGAACGACCTCGAGACATCATCCGAGAACCCAAGACCCACCGATCGAATAGATCTCCAAAAATGCTCCAAGCTGGATGCATGGACCCAAGTCAGCCCCAACGCTTCCCAGACCTGCGCTGAAGACCTGCACCCGAAGAATATGTGCTTGGCATCCTCCATACACTCCTCGCATCTATCACAGCTCAGATCTTCCACACACAGCAATCTCCCCATCCTTACTTTGTCGCACATACGGTTACTCTTTAGACACCATAGGAATACCTTAACCCGAGTAGGAATTTTGGCCGCCCAAATCACTTTTATGTCCGTACAAAGGTCTTCATCTCGCCCCATTCCTCCACCACACAGCTTCCGATATGCACTCCTTACCGATATGCACAAAGGTCACGAGAAGATATATGGCCAGGGATAAAATATTTTCCAAATAATACCGCTCATTCTTAAACAGAAGGGCATTGCACGACAACCACAGAGCCCAAAGCACTTCAAACGGCCTCCAAACCTCCACGGGCGATCCAAACTGGTTAACCACGAGACTGCTACAAAACAACAAGTGAGAGGAAAGATCAAACCAAGCAATATGTGTTGCGTCTCATACATGTCGCATGCTTGTGCACGATAAGAAAAGGTGATCAAGATATTGAGGCTCTGAGTTGCAAATAGGATAGGAATAACCCCTGCCATGATAGAAAGAGGCCAATAGTCTCCTAGTCAGGGTACCCTCCCACCAATGAATCCAAAGGATTGATTTTCACGGGGAATACAATGTCCAAATGAGTTTGCAAACATGCTATCTCTCAGTCGAAGATGAACCACGAGAAACTGCTTGTGCACATAAGCCTTCTTTACTGTAAGTATCCATCATGCCAGATCCAGTGATATCTCCCTTCATTGGTTCCATGATATTGGAGATAAGGCGTAATAAATTTAGGATTTCTTCCACCCTTTGTTCTGAGAAACCACAGAAAAGAGGTCAACGCCCGCTGGTTATCCTCCCAGATATCTCAAAGAAAAGCACCATGGTTGGAAGCTAAAGCAAAAAGTCGCAGGTAGCACGGCTGCAAGAGGCCAGACCTCGTCCCCTCAATCAAGGTGATTAGTTCCAAGGAGAAGGCGAGGTTGCAAGTACAGCGGATGTGGTGCCAGCTTCAGGTCAGAAATCGATGCTTTAATGAAGGTGCTAATCTAGAATGTTAGGGGTCTGGGTGACCGAGAAACGAGGGGCGCAGTAGGAGCCCGGATAAGAGACGGGTATTGTGATGTGGTGTTGTACAGGAGACAAAGCTTTCTTCGTGTTCAAGTTCTATCTGGAAGTCATTGGGTGCAGATGCTCTCTCGGATTATAGAACAATGATGCTTATGGTAGTGCGGGTGGGCTGGTTGTAGCCTGGAAGGCCTCGCTTTTTTCCTTTGTCTCTGAGATGAAGGGAAGATATGTGTTGACGGACCTGCTGGAGAACTCAAGATCTAGCTCGTATGTAATTGTTTCGTGTGTTTACGGCCATGGTAATCCATCGCAAAGAACTAAGTTGTGGTCTGAGCTGCGACAGGCGAGGAGTTAGTACCAGAACATAGCATGGCAAGTGAGGGGATTTCAACATCACCCTCCTCTCACCTGATCGGCCAAGGATGCGAGGGGGGCAAGATCCTGGATCGTGGACTTTTCTGAGATGACCAATGATCTGAGCCTCGAGGTATTAGATGCATCTGATACTAAGTTCACTTGGAGGAGCTCTAGTTCATGCTCTCACCTAGATCATTTTCTGGCATCTTCAGAGATTTTAGAGGTTGTGGCGCCTTGTCCACAACCTCGGCCAAACCTCGTACTAGGTCGGATCATACACCTCTGGTATGGAAGTCTGGGGACGATTCGAACCTTAGAGGCTTTTTTAGGCTTGAGAGGGTGTAGCTACATGAGGAGAATTTTAGAGACATGGTGTCGAACCACTGGTCTTGCATATCGTGCTCTGGTTCTGCGATGACACGCATGGGCCAAAAACTAACCTCCATTCATACCAGACTTTGCCAATTCAAGGAGGTTATAGAAGCAAGAAGAGCACGCCAAACAGTGGAGAATCTGGAGATTGAGATACACAGACTTGATGACTAGAGGATGGCAAGGATCTTTTGATAGAGCAGCTTGGAGAAAGAGTGGCAGTGCAAAGTATCATCGCATGTGAGGACAAGAATATTAAAAAGAGGGTGACTGAGTGAAAGCAGTGTTCTCGTCAGTCGTGGCTTAAGGAGGGGAATGCTAACACGGGTTTACTTTCATAGAGTGGCGTGCTGAAGATAACGACATAATTTGATTAGATCTATAATGGTGAACAGAATGAGAGTGGAGGGAGATCATGAAATGAGGAGAGTGGTTGCGGATCACTTCCGAGAGTTCTCTAGAAGATTAGATGGCATGCAGTGGAGCTGGACAGGTTTGGGGGCAAGCCAACTTTATACGGAGCATGCGGCGAGCTTGACTTTGAGCTTCACAGAGGATGAGGTAAAAGCCGTTGTTTGGAGTTTAAATGAGGATGGCACACCATGACCAGATGGTTCCCAATGCTCTTCTTTAAGGAGTTATGGTCAGTTGTTGGGAAGGAGGTGGTGGAGGTAATGATGGAGTTTGCAAGAGGTAATGCAAGTCTAGAGAGAATCAACAGAGCCCTTATCTTCTTGCTCTCCAAGAAGGACGTAGCCATACATATAGGGGATAATCGACCGATTACTCTTTCGAATGCAATTTATTTGATCATGGCGACTGTTATAAAAGTCGGTCGACTAGGCCGATTAGTCGTCCCGTCTAATTGAGTAGGTGGGATAGCCGACTCAACTAGGCATAGTTAGCCATTAGTCGGTCAACCCGAATAATCGGACCGCCTAGTCGGTCGACTTTTACATAGAGATTTTTTTATTTTTTAGTTTTTCATTTTTTAAAGCAAACTAATTCTAATATGCTTGATTTTATATTTAAAGACAATTACTTCTTTTATTTCATTATGATAGTATAGAAAATGTGCAAATCAATGTAAATATGTAATAATATGTGTATAAAAATTGATTTATATATTTGAAATAATTAAAAAAATACAAAACCAGCTAATGATTGACTAAACCCGATTAATCGCCTGACTACCAATTAATCCCTAGTCAATGACCCTGCCGACCGAGTACCGACTACCGCTTTTTGCAACCTTGATCATGGCTAAGGTATTGGCAAATAGATTGAACAGAGTCTTAGACCATCTCATCTCTCCTTACAATCAACTTTTATTTCTGGGAGGTAGATTGGTGACAACCTAGTAATGGCTACAGAGATTATAGTAGATTGGAAGAGACGCCGGACCAAGGGCTTATTATGGAAGGTGGATTTCTCCAAGGCCTATGACACGCTTGATTGACGTTTCCTTTTAGCGGCATTATTAAAATGGGGTTTTTCGGACATCTGGATCTCTTGGATGAAACAATGCGTCACCACAGCCTCCTATACAGTCCTGATCAATGGTCGTCCTGATGGATTTTTTACCAGTCCTAAAGAGGAATGAGACAGGAGTGCCCACTTGCATCTATGCTTTTTATCCTTGCAACAGATATACGATCGTGTATGGCCGACATGGTGGAGAGAAAGGAGGTTACCTCGGGTTATTTGGTGGGGGATATCCATGTGCCAATGCTTCAATATGTCGGTGATACTATATTCTTCATCAAGGGAGGTATAAATGAAGTAAAAGGGATGGCTACAATGCTCAAGATTTTGGGGAGCTTTCTTGTCTTGCTCAAAACCCCGATAAGTCTACAATCATTCCTTTTGGAATGGAGGATCTAGAAGCTCAGGATTGTAGTGCGGAACTCCAGATAGAGAGAGGTTCACTGCTAACATGTGGTAGGCTCAAGATGGTTGATTGGCATCCATTAATTGAAAAGTTGGAGAAAAATTTCCAGGGTGGAGAGCTTCTATTCCATCATGAGCAGAACATTTCGAGCTTTTGAAGGCGGCTCTTTCTGCGATTCTTGTGTTCCCTGTGGCTGCGAGACTCCTTCCAGCAGACATCTGTCGACAGGTAGGGTTGATTATGAAGAGATTCTTGTGAGGAAGATCGTGCCAGGAGGGCTCGGGTATCCATCTCATGAACTAGGATACTATCACTCAAGACAAATCATCCGAAGGCTTTGGTGTCCACTGTCTGGAACCTTAGAATGAGACACTCATGTTGAAGCGGGTAAGCAAGCTTTGGGGGAGGGGTAATGACCTTTGTTGCAGACTTATCCGCCGCATCTACAACATCCTGGTTCATGGGAACATTGCAGGGACCAAACCTATTTCCCACCGGCATTCTGGAAGGGAATTACTTTGGTGGTACCACAATTCACTGAATTGTTCAGACTGGTGCTAGGTAATGGACAGCATGGCCTCAAATTTCAGCGAAATTCAGTCGAATTTCTGTCAAATATCGATATCCAGTCGAAATCGAAATTCGACCGAAATGACCGAAATATGGGGGTCCTAGTACAAAAAATGACTGAAACGACCGAAATTTCGGTCGAAATTCCACCGAAATTCCATCGAAATTCAGTTTTTGTCGATACCGAAATGGTGACCGAAACCGACATTTAAGACCTTTATGGGCAGTCTTTTGCTTTTTGGATAGACGACTGGAGGATTCTTGCGCATTTGTTGGGAGCAAGGTTTTAAAAAACGAAAGGCGGAATGAGGCGGTTCCACCAGAATCGAGGCGAGGCGTAGCCTCGAGGCAGTCGAGGTGTAAGCCTCAGTTTTCCCCCAAAAAAATTACTAATCTAACATATTCTAGTACATAAATCTCAAGAGAGCAATACAATAACACGTATCTAGAAGCATAAAGCAAGTAAAGGAATTCTAATGCAATCCATCGTTGTCTTAAACCCATAGACGATCAGTGTATCAAATGTTAGAATTAAACACAAGACAAAATAGAGAGTACAAAACACAATTTGTTCCAACTTCTAAAATTCAAATCTTATTTGTAGTTCAAAAAGTAGAATGCCAAATGCCAGTTCATGTTATTGAATCTTGTCTTGTAGACTCGTAAAGATCTTCTAGTCATTGCCATGAACTCTAACATCGGCATCATCCTCCGATTCACTACTGCTCATTGGATCATCCAATGAATCATCCATGTAGTTTAAATTTTCTTCATCATCATCTCCATCACTAACATCATCTCCAGTATGAACCTCGTCGGCATCAATATCAACCACAGCTTTACCTGTATTATACAATACCATTGTTATTTGTTAGTATATTATATTTTTGTTCTAATGAAATAAGATTAACATCGCATTTAGCTTTCTTTCTCTTGTTCCTACGAGAATCATCTTGTTGTTCATCAGCTTCCTCAACATCCTCCTCCAGAGGAGTATTCGCATCAAGCTCATGATATGCACTGTATTCACATGTCTGAAGCTCTGAAACCCACTCATCACCAGAATCGACATTTTCTAAGCATAGGGGATCCTCCATAGTCTTTTTCTTGACCTCCCTCTGCTTCAACTTCAAGTTGAACATCACATAAACCAAATCATTTAGTTTTGCTTGTGTGAGTCAATTTCTCCTCTTCGTATGTACCTACTCAATAGTCAATACACATGGGCATGCTTAGAACATATACAATTAGGTCATATGTTTATGATCTACTCAAGTCAAAATACTACCTGAGTAAATGAACTCCAGTTGCGTTCACAACCAGATGCACTACATGTCAAACTCAAAATTTTTATGGCAAACTTGGTTAGCTCAGGAGTATCATCTCCAAAAGCCCTCCACCAATCAGCTGATGATGGAGATAAATCCATAATATATGGTTAAATTCAATCATGAAAAGCAAAGAATAATGGATCTAGAGGATCAGAGATCTACATACCTGGACTCCTTTTCTTGCGTGTGTTCACAGCATTGGAATATCCAAACAAGCCCCGTGCATTCCTGAAAGCATCTATCTGTAGATCTACTTTCTCCCTCTCCAATGGATCACTTATCAACCTCTCCATGCAAGAATACAATCCAATCTTTATCTCTATGTGTGTGGAAAATGAGGGTTCGTATTGATATTGGGGATTGAGAAAGTAGGCAGCAGCATGCAAATGAGTATGAAGTTGGCGATCCCACCTAGCATCCACGATGTCCCAAAATGGCGTGTACTTTTCCTCTTCATTTCCTAACGCATGTGCAATTTCCTCCTTGGCTCTGTCCATGGCTTCATAAATGAATCCCATTGGGGGATATTTTTCGGAATCAACCATCCTTAAAACCATGACCAAAGGTTTGGTTGTGCTAATCACAAAGGCAACGCAGGGCCAAAAAGATTTGCGTCTCAAAATTGTGTTGCATGCACTTTACCCTTGGGGCTTGGAAGAATAAGGGCTCCTCTTCCATGCATAGGAAGTAAAAAATGACTCGAGGGAGTCCCTAACAGTGATAAATCTCTGTAATGTTAAGAAAGCCGTAGCAAAACGGGTAAGGGCAGGTCGGACCATATCTCCCCCAATCTTTGCCCTGATCATGGACAAAATCCAACCATGTGCATAGATGTAGTTGATGACTCTCTTGGCTTTTTGAAAACGGAAGCAAGCAAAGGCAATTTCAAAATGTCTTCTAGCATCAAATCAACGCAGTGGGCGGCACACGGGGTCCAATATAAATGTTATTTCTTCTCCATCAGCAATTTTCCAGCCGCTTCGTAGTTTGAGGCATTATCGGTTATAACTCGTATGACGTTATCTTCCCCAACCTCCTCAATACATCATCGAGCAGAGAAAATAGTAATTGTGCACTCTTTGTTCTGTCTGATGCATCAATGGACTTCAAGAACCAAGTCCCAGTCGGATTGTTCACTAAAAAATTGATAAGTGAACGACCTTTTGTATCCGTCCAACCATCAGACATGATAATACAACATGTCTCTGCCCAAAAAGCCTTTGCCGCTTTCATCACATTGTCGATGTTATTCACTTCTTCCTTCAATATCCATGTTCTCAACTCGTGTGCTGTTGGAGGTTTCAATCCCCTCCCAAATGCACCAACAGAATGAACCATTTGTTGAAATGATGGACTATTTGCACAATTAAATGCTAATCCATTTCAAAGAAAAATCTTCCAATATCACGACAAACGCGAGCCCTCTCCTCTTTCTTCCATGACGCATTCAATGTCATTTGATGTTGCTTCTCTAGGACATTTGTAGGCCCAATAGTTGGACTTCCCGAGCCGGCCATACCAACAAATAAGTCCATCGGACCCCTCACCTGCTTCACACTGCTGGATCCTCCTGTGCATGTTTGAGGATCGTTACTTCCACGAGGTTCTCCCACTCTGCAAAGCTCCTCCATCTTCCACAGCTCTTCTATCTTTTTCTTCGTGCACTGCTAGCAAACACTTCATTTCATTGGATACTTCAGCTGGAACTTTTGGGCATGCTTTAACATTTTTCCCTGTTTTGGCGAGGTGGTGCTTGAGTCTTGCAACTCCACCGGTTATCCTCTTAGCACAGAAATTGCATTGAACATAAACATAACCCTTGCCCTTCGTAGACTCGTCCATTTCGAGTTGGATACAGTATTTCCATCCAGGGTCGCTTCGACCTCCTTCGGAATCTTTCGCACCTCTCTTTTTTCCTTTTGGCATTTCTGAAATTTATATAAACAATCTAAACGGACAAGACTAAGAGTAGAACACATATTAGGCAATCAATCCAAGTTAAAACAAAACAAGCACGACATTCTAAAGAGACAAGACTAAGAGTAGAACACATATTTATTTACCCTTACATCATACAATATTGGTTAATTTTCCATCACTTATAAATCATTTATGTAAAATATCTTTACATAAAGGGATTTTTACATTCCTACTCATGTAATCTTATTACATAATAAACCCTTGTAAACTTTGTAATTGCATCACATGGTTTGTAATTTTACACAGTCTTACATGTATGTCCCCACCATTAGTTTCATCCACTGACTTACTGTACATCAATTATATGTGCTAAATTCATCAAAACAGCCTATGTAATCGGATTAGGGCATGAAAGCATACCTACGAAATGAAGATGGTGGCGCAAGATCGGTTGCGCAAGATGTAGAGGCAGACGGAGGTGGCGCATGATGCAGAGGGAGGAAGCGGCGGTGGCGCACGATGCAGAGGGAGGACGCGGCGGTGGCGCACGATGCAGAGGAGGAGGCGGAGACACCGGTGTTGCTTTCGATCTCGGCGATGCGAGGGAGGAGGCGGCGGTGGCGCACAATGCAGAGGAGGAGGAGGCAGAGGCAGAGAACGATGTTTAGGTTTTTTTGGCTTCCAGAGACGGCAGAGGACGATCTGGGGGCCGGGCAAAAGAAACATATTAAGTGGGTCACGTGCGATGCACGTGACCCACATATAATTAAAACCGCCTCGGGTTGCGCCTCGAACCGCCTCAAGGCGCATAGGCCTCAGGGCGTTTTCGTCCATCGAGGCGACCGCCTCACACCAGAAGGCTGAGGCGTACGCCTCAGTACCAAAATCTATAGCCTCGCCTTGAGGCGTACGCCTCAGGCGCCTCGAGGCGCGATTTTTAATTCCATGGTTGGGCGCTTCCCACGACTTTTTGCGCTAGCAACTGATCGTGAGGCACGGGTTGCGGACTTCTGGAGGAAGGGGACTTGGATGTCGTCCTTCATAACAAGCTCTTCTGATAAACGTGTGGAAGAATTTTTGCTACTCTTAGAAGACTTGAATGGGGTTGAGTACCCAACAAAGAAGCGAGATCATTGGGTTTGGAAAGACAATGCCTTCTCAGTGAATAAGGCGTACAGAGCAATGGTCAGACCTCCGCAAGTTCTGGAGGGTAATCTAATCAGGGACTGTAATCTGATTTGGAGCATTAACCTCCCAAACATAATCAGCTTTTTCATGTGGCTATCCAGAAGAAAGTGCATCCTCATAAGAGACCGTTGCGCGAGATTTATTGATGGAGTATCCGACTGGTGTCCAATTTGTGATATCGAGATAGAGAACCTGGAACATCATTTTTCAGTGTACGAGGACCTCAGGGATCTAGCAAGAACTGCACATTGCATGGCTGAACACTACTACTTTTGAGGATTTATGGGATTCTCATTATATGGTGAAGCATATACCAAAGCAGGACATTCTCTTCCCGGTAGTGGTTGTCTGGACGTTATGGCTAGTTAGAAATGGTTTTATCTTTTGCACGCAATGCTTCTATAGTTAAAATGTGATCTCGCGTGCCAAAACTCTTCTCGAGTCTTGGCTCCTGTAAGTACTTCATCCTTTCAGTATAATTGGGGCAGGCACCTTTGCGTGTTTCCCCCTTTTGGCTTAAAAAATCTTTCTGAGTCAATAAATGAAGGGGCATATCATCGACAAAAACTTATAATATCATCATTTCCACTAAGAATGATGTCATTGACCATATCAACAAAAATAATGGGTGATGGAGTTCTAGGCATTGTGAAAACTGATTGATCCACTAAATGTATAGAGAAAATAAAAAATCCCTTAAGCCATGTATACAGTGGCTCAAAATGTCGATGAATTTCACTACTATGTTGGTTTCATTGAGGTAGCAAAATCGCATGATTTGGCGAAATTCGCCAAACATCTCTTTCTTTTTCGAAGCTCGCTTCGTTAATTTGGGGCCGATTTCGGCGACATGTCACCGACATATCATTTCCAAGTTTCACCGATATAATATCGAAACTGTATTTTGGCCCATGTTGTATACATTATTCTATTCAACTTGCATGCAATTCCAACCCACCCACACCCCCTGCCCTGACTCAACCCTAAATCAAACCATTGTTAGGGATGCGATGTAATACGAACATATTTGTATTTGTTTCAGGCAAATATGAATATGTAGGGGTGCACACGAATCGAAGAAAATCCATAATCCGATCCTATTGGATAAGATTGGTTTGGTTTTATCATTCTAACGGATTAGATCGGATTGGAATTTTTCAAATTCGTTCATGTATGGATTGGATCGGATCTTTACTTAAATCATATCCGATCCAATCCATTAATCTGTTAATATACACACATACAAGCACACATATATACAACACACGCGTACAAACAAACAACATACACGCATATATAATATCTATATGTACCCACTTTCAAACTCCTTGTATGATCAGAACCAATGTCATTAATCTCATTTTCTCTCATATCAATCTTGGATACAAGTCCTACCATTACCCATCTTTTCTCTTGAAAGCCAAATGTTAACCCTCCAAAATTATAAAGTATGACTATACTATGTAAAATTGTAAACCATGTCGATTATTCACCTCCTAGTTCCATCTCTCTCTCTTATTTCACACATGACCACCAATATTACTACCAAAGTGGACGCTTAACACTCTAAATCATGACCTCAAATTTCAACGAAATTCGGTCGAATTTCTGACGAATGTCAATATCTTATCGAAATCGAAATTCGACCGAAATGGCCAAAATAACCGAAATGTGGGGGCTTTGGTACAAAAATGACCGAAATTTCGACCGAAATTCTGTTTCGGTCAGTCATCGAAATGGTGACCGAAATCGACATTTAGCGCCTTGCTCTAAATTAATCATGAACATCATCAATATCCGACAAAAGAGATTACAACTTTTGTTCATTTGACTCGTCTTTTTATCTTTATTTGGCAACTTATATTATCCTTGTTTAATCATTTGTTGGAAATTAACTGTAAAAAACAAACTAATGCATCATTATTAAAAAAGAAGCTTAAATTTCAAATTCAATATAATCCTTTAGTTTGATTGTGTGGTTTTCAAATTTGTGTTATAGATTGATGGAATTCTTCAACTTTCATTTGATCATGTGGTCTTTCTTTGTTTATTTATTCATATTATCAACTTTTAAGTCATTATTTGAGTGTCGAGGGCTAATGTGCTATAAATACAAACACGAGAGAGTAAAGTATTGAGCGGGAAAATATAAGTGTAAAATATGATCTGATCTGATCTGTAATCAGATGGATTGGATCGGAATGGATTGAAGTATTTAATGGATTGGAATGGAATTGAAAAATAAAAATATGTTAATATTGGATTGGACACTGATTAAGATAAAATGCAATCCCATACACGTATACCCCTATGAATATGTATTCTGATTTTGACGGATTTAGATAGGGATAAACATATGAGTTTTCATTTTTTTTGCACCAGATTTGGTTACGGTTACCTTTTTTAGGATACTAATATAGTTGGTGGATATGGATATTTGTATTATTGAATATATATGTGTGTGGGCGTGTGTGTATTGTATAAACATAGCATGTGTAGACATAAATCTAAACATGTTATAAAACACACTACATTGCATTTTGGAGTCATCTTCAAATGCAAGAATATATATATATATATATTATGTCGTTAATATACATTTATAATCGATAGGATAAAGAAATAATATATATTCATCTATTTCAAATCACGATTATCCATTTCCATATCCGTATCCATATTTAAGGACAAGATTGTGTTTTTTGATATATGAAGATATTTGTTTCCATATCCACGTCCATATACTAGGATATGGTAACATATCCGTATCCATCATTTTGCATCCAGAATGACAATAAATTAAGGCAGTTTTAAGGTTGAGCCATTAATAAACCCATTCTTTTCCTTTATCGACAAAGTTTGATAAATACACTATTCAATACTTGAGTTTTATCTCTATAATGTGCATCACTTCCTAAAGTAGAGAATAAAGAGAACTCAGAATCAAAAAATTTTGATCACTTTAAACGGGTGGAAATGATTAGAGTCACGAAGTAACCATATAATGATCTCATGTGATAAACGCAGAACTATAAGCACATGCAGAAATTTGAAGGCTCTTGAACATAGAAAAACAGTATAGCCAGTCTTTTCATTGGGTACCTCCTTGTAGACATCCAAGGGAAGCTGTAGCTTCAGAAATGACCTCCAAGCTTTTGTTAATTTTGCTTTCAGTTTCTTTGAAACCTGATAAACCAAATCCATAAAAATTATATTTATGTCTACGCGTTTATGCTCTGTTATTCACATGTATAGGTTATAGCAGAACATAATAGCACGTGATTTTATTCGCAACTAGTCAATGTCATATGCACAAATACACATCCAATCAGTTCCAATTACAATAAAAATGAAGCATCGCTTGTAGTCTACCCTTCATTTATGCTCCTCCTCACTAGTGCAGAATATAGCAGAACCTAATAATACTTGTTATTGACATCACCGGACTATGTACATAATTTTGCAAAAATACCCCCAACAGTTCCAGTAACAACAAAAATGAAGCATTACGCAGTAAGCATAAGATGACCGTGGTTGCATACTGGGATCTCACCTATACGATCAAATGCAACCCATCTTTTCCAAATGGTGAACTTTTTTTTCTTCTTTTACTAAAGGCTGTTTCCTTTTTATATACAAAAATTGAATATTATGATTTTAAGGCATCAAGCATCTTCGTTAGATTTTCCATTAGAAGGTACAGTATGGTCATCCAGATTGGAATGTCATTCAGATTTTATTCAAATAATAACATAAAAATACAAACTCGTCCCTTTTACAACATTTCTACGACATGAGTATGCCCACAACCTATAGAGCACCTTTCCCGATGCATCACATTCTTAACATAATGCCACCCACCTTTGAAGATCATGCTTTTCACTCATTCAAAACAGCCTACAAGGACCGTCAAAGGCCAGCTTCAATGATGGTGTCTCCTCTACATATGAACCTGCCTCCCACCGCAGTGGATCTAAAGCAGGCCTAAAAGTGTCATCATCCCTTGTATATATACAGGGGATTGCTAATTTACCTCAAACCATCGCCGCATTAAGGCATGTGAGGAATAGGCGCTCCACATCTTCCTTCCTAGTATTGCAAACAGGGCACATGGTATCGGAGCCCACTCTATATTGCTCCTAAGAAACATGGTTACTGACCTCCCAGTCTCACCAACCAAACGTGCAACTTCATCTTCGAAGGAGTAAAGGGTTTCCACAACAATCTGCAACCCTAGTCAAAATTCTAATCAGGTACAACTGCTGTATCTATAATATCTCGTATGCATAAGAGACGGAAAAACCTATCCGACCACTCCCACAATTCTCGCTCATGATCCACCAGTGCCACTCTCTCATGATGCAACCAACGACATGAAGTTTGTGATCCTCTCATCTAACAGTGGTGTCACAAACATAGGCAACCAAGACCTACCACCACCACCTCCGTATCATATGCTGCTGCAACCAACCTAGGGAGAACCTCACCACCAACACCCTTTTTCTCGACCAACCGTCAAACTATAATATGTAATCTGTGTCACTCCCTAGTCTCTTTTCCTAAAATGGCCCTACAGTGGGTATTAGGTGCACCAGTCAGTCCCCTACAGAACCAAAAAAACTCCGCAATGGTCAGGTTCTCTCCAACTCAAGGCACTTGCCAAAACATTCCTCCACAAGCCAACCATAAAGCCCCCCTCCCCCAGCAACTTCAAAAATCGCATTGTAAACATAATCATTAAACTATCTCTAGCCCTGACCCATGGTCATTTAAGACACACACATCTCCTCTCACCTAACCAAACAGGTGTCCCACCCCCTTCCTTCACCCCTTTCCACATGATTCTCCTACAAGAACCATTGATCTGTAAATCAACCTTTGTCAGAGCTTGAACACTGACATATAGAATAAAGAGCTAACAAAAGTACCTACAAAGTAAAACCACAGGGCCACCCCTAATTCAATCTCCAACCCATGTTCCTCCGCTCCAATCTTTCCACCCCAGGATCCTAGTCGCCACAGTACAAGATGGGCTACTTAAGGGCAGTCATTGGTGAGTCGATGCCAAATAACCCCCCCCCCCCCAAATTTGCCGAAGGCAATGAAAACATACTTTGCAAAAACCTATTGAAAGCCTCTACGAACGTGTTAACCAGTTGCACATGCAACCCAGAACCTTGCATGAAGCAAATTCCCTTGTCCGTACTGAAGTAGTAGAAGTTGGACCTCAACGGCAATCACATGATGAAATCGGAAAACAATTCCCTAAAGCAACCTAACGTCCCTATCGCAGACAACCAATCTACAATCATAATGGAATAGCATGGACGTCAATAGACAGCCTTATATCACCACCACCACCACGGTTGCAACCACCATCCTTCAACAATCTATTCACAAGGATGAAAAGATTGTCACAACAATCTCTTCATACAAGAAAGCACAATGATGGAAGGCACTCTTCCTCAACCAAGGCCTTAAATATCAATTTCGGTCACCATTGATGACCGACCGAAATGAAACTTCGTCCGATATTCGACCGAAATTTCAATCATTTCGGTCACCAACTCTTCTATCAGCAACTCTAAAACCTCAAATATCGGCCATTTCAATCAAATTTCGATCACTTGTCGAAACCAAATTTCGACGAAATTTGATACCAAGTCCTTAGCAAGCTCCAAAGGAAAGTACGATCCAAAGTAATGTGCAGTTTCACAAAACCAACCTTACAAACAAAGCTATTAACCCTTCTCTATCCCAGCTAGTAACCATTCCTTTTTTAACAAAAATAACCACCTTTGTTACCACCATAAAGTTGTCTAGTAATGGTCCTCCCCTCAGGGACAAAGCCATGGTAATGATAGACATGGCGATCAAGCTGTAGTCTTCCACTTATCAAGATTGCAGAAAGCGATAGTCGGTATTCGGTCGGCGGGGTCACTGACTAAGGATTAATTGACAATCTGGCGACTAATCAGATTTGGTTGGCCATTAGTCGATTTTGATTTTTTAAAATTAATTTAACTATATAAATCATTGTTATACATATATTCTTATATATTAACATAGATTTGTACATTTTCTATGTTGTCAAAATGAAACAAATGCAGTGATTGACTTTTAATATAACATTAAGCATATTAATATAAGTTTGATTTTACAACAACAACAACAAAGCCTTTTCCCACAATTAAGTAGGGTCGGCTACATGGATTCTTCGCCTCCATTCAGATCTATCTTAAGTCAATCTCGGACTTATATCCAAAAAACTAAGATCCCTTCGTATAGTCTCTTTCCAACACTTCTTGGGCCGTCCTCACCCTCTCTTAGCCGGCTCAACATCCCAACGCTCGCATCTCCTAACCGGTGCATCAGTTGACCTTCTTTGCAAATGACCAAACCATCTTAAGCGGTTTTCTCTGCATCTTATCCTCGATCGGAGCTACACCAACTTTCTTTCTGATTGCATCATTCCGAATCCGATCTTTACGTGTATGTCCACGCATCCATCTTAGCATTTTCATTTCTGCTACAGCTATTCTCTACACATGTCTATGGCTCACAGGCCAACACTCAAAACCATAAAGCATAGCAGGTCTCACGGCTGCTTTGTAAAACTTTCCTTAAATTTTTAAAGGAATTTTCTTATCACAGATAACAGCGGAGGCTCCTCTCCACTTTAGCCAGCCTGCATTTATTCTATTAGTAACATCTCCATCAATTTCCCCATCATGTTGCAAAATAGATCCCAGATATCTAAAAGAATCTCTCTTCCGAATGTTATCGTCACCAATCTTCACCTCGATTCCTTCACCATTGCTTCCATCAAAGGTGCATTCCATATATTCCGTCTTAGCCCTACTTATACGAAAACCTTTAGTCTCCAATGCATGTCTCCAAACCTCAAGCTTCTCATTTACTCCTTCTATAGTCTTGTCAATCAACACAATATCATCAGCAAATAACATACACCAAGGTAACTCATCCTGAATGTGACTTCTCAACTCGTCCATAATCAAAGTAAAAAGAAATGGACTCAAAACTGAACCTTGATGTAAACCAATGTTGATATCAAAATAGTCAGTCTTCCCCGTCGGGGTCCTTACACAAGATAAAGCCCTATCATACATATCCTTTATGAGATTAATGTATAGGACATGTACTTGTCTCTTCTCCAAAACCCTCCACAGTATCTCTCGTGGGACGGAATCATAAGCCTTCTCCAAATCAACAAAGAACATATGGAGATTCTTCCTTTTAGCTCTATAAATCTCCATTGTTCTCCTCAGCAAATGGATGGCTTCAATAGTTGAGCGACCTGGCATGAATCCGAATTGGTTTTCTTTTATTTGGGAAACTTGCCTCAACCTTCTTTCGATCACCCGTTCCCAAATTTTCATAGTGTGACTCATCAGCTTGATACCTCTGTAATTTGAACAATTTTGAATGTCTCCTTTGTTCTTATAAAGAGGCACCACGATACTCCTCCTCCAATCTTCATGCATTTTCTTGCTTCGCCAAATAACATTGAATAGATTCGTAAGTCAAGTCAAATCACGCTCACCTAAAACTTTCCATACTTCTACAAGGATGTCATCCGGTCCAACACCTTTCTCAGGTCTCATAATACTTCTTTTCTTTGTATTCGTCTATAGCATGCACGATTCAAGTAACTTTCACTACTAACTAGATCACCCACAATGATCTCTCTATTTCCTTCTCCAATGAAAAGTTTATGGAAGTATTGCTCCCATCTAGTCTCTATATCCTTCTGAGTAACAAGCATGTGACCTTCCTCGTCCTTAATGCATCTCACTTGAGAAAGGTCTTTGGTCTTTCTTTCTCTTGCTTTAACCAACCTAAATATATCCTTCTGGCCCTCCTTAGAGTTGAGATTTTTATACAAAACCTCATAAACTTTTGACTTAGCTTCGCTTACAGCCTTCTTTGCTTCCTTCTTCGCTATATAAGTTTGCTTTTAAAAAACTAAAAACAAAAAAAAAAATAGAAAAAGCTTGATGAAAAATCGGTCGACTAATCGGATTGATTGACTAATGGCCAACTAGGCGTAGTCTAGTCGACTATCCCCCACCCCCCCACTCGACTAGTCGGCTGACTTTTACTAGCTTGCCACTTATTCAGGGGACCAATCAAACCAAAAATTCCCTTCCAGTAATTGTGCAACCACATATTTCATATCCCTTCTAAGAATGCCGCAGATATCCATATTGAAGAAATCGTGACACTATCATAATTTCGTATAAATAAAGCTAAGACTGAATATATGGAGCGCACTATTGATGAAAAAGCAATGATGAAGGAATTGAAGTGAAAATTGGTGATGATAACATTCAAAAGAGAGATTCTTTTAAATAACTGGGATCTATTTTGCAACATGATGGAGATGTTACTAATAAAATAAATGTAGGTTGGCTAAAGTGGAAAAGAGGATTTGTTGTTCTCTGTGATAAGAAATTTTCTATGAAAATAAAAGGAAAGTTCTACAAAGCAGTCGTGAGACCTGTTATGCTCTATGGATATGAATATTGGCCAGTGAACCATAGACATGTGCAGAGAATGGCAGTAGAAGAAATGAAAATGCTAAGGTGGATGGATGGACAAACATGTAAAGATCGGATTTGGAATGATGAAATCAGAATGAAAGTTGGTGTAGATTCAATCGAGGCTAAGATGCGAGAAAACCGCTTAAGGTGGTTTGGCCGTTAACAAAGCAGGTCAGTTGATGCACCGGTTAGGAGATACGACTTTTGGGATGTTGAGCCGGCTAAGAGAGGGCGAGGAAGGCCCAAGAAGTGTTGGAAAGAGGACTATACGAAAGGATCTTAATTTTTTGGATCTAAGCCCGAGAATGACCCAAGATATATCTGAACAGAGAAAGAATCCATGTAGCTGACCCTACTTGAAGTGGGAAAAGGCTTTGTTGTTGTTGTGGTATCAGGTCCCCGACAAACCCTCATACTTCAAGGACGTCAAAGAAACATTAACCTCTTCCTTTGTAACTAGTCTTATAAGCGCTTCCAATTGTTGCTCAACTAACCTGCTCCCCCTACACCACATCCCTTCGACTACCTTGTCGTAAACTCCCTAGGGTCCTCATAATCTCCCTCTCCACACACCATTTCAATGCCATCCTGCCTCTCTGATGCTACCAAATTAAAAAATCTTATGTTTTGCATTTGGCATCCCTTGTTGTCAACCATAGATGCCTAGACCTTTGCCACCAAAGAACCTCCCAGTATCTCCTTCCTCACCGTGAGTGGAGTACCCTTCGCATCCATCTTGTAGAGAAAAGGAGAGAATGAGATATCTATTTCATAGAGCTAGGGTCTCATATATAGAGATGAAACCCTGGAGAGTACAAGGATTACAGAACCCGAAGGGTCAGAGGGGTTACGGAACTCGAAGGGTCAAAGGAGGTTACAAACATAAATCTAATAACTCTAACACTCCCCCTCAAGCTGGAGCTGAGAAAGGTGCAGCTTGTAACAAAAAAGAAACAATATACACCACATCTTCACATAATGCATCATAAGAAGAACACAAGTCCGCTGCTGGTAGAAGACCTCGCAGGAGGACGGGGTCTGCGGCTTTCAGGTCATCGGAACGTATATCTGTCATGCATGTAGAACCGCTGCGATATCAAGTCACCGGAACGTATCTCTGTCGTGCCTGCAGGTCACCGGAACATATCTCTGTCGTGCCTGGAGAAGAATCGCTGCAGAAGAAATCCAGCGCGACAAACCGATCGGGTCGTAAAAGAAGAAGTATACGCCTGACGAAAAAGTTGATGCTCGGTGAAGACGGATGATCTTGTAGAAATCTGGAGTGTCGGTATGTTGTACAGATGAAGAATATGTCATTTCTGACTCCCCCTTTCTCCCATACTTGATAGAATAAAGAGCTTGTAACATCAAGTAGGGAGAAACAAAACATGCATTTTTTTCTTCATTCTTTTTTTTGCATAATTTTCTTTTTTTCTTTTTCTTTTCTTTTCTCTTTTTTTTTGCTTAGCCGTTCCCTCTCTTTTTTTACGGCTTTCCATTTTTTTTCAAAATTTGCGTACGTTTTTTTTCTTATACGCGCCTTTTTTTTAACAAAGAAAATGTAATAGCCCATTTGGGTTTACAATAATGTAGAACTCTCTTCCTCTTTCTCTTTGTTTTTTTAACCAAAAGACCCCTCTTCTTTTCCTCAAGTTTCAGCCCACTTGGGCCGAACACAGCAAAAAAACATTTCCTCTTTTTTTTTAAATTTAAATAACGCAGGGGTATGTGGGTCTTTTTATTTCTTTTTTTTTCAATCGCATGGTAGGGTTCCCATCGTGGGAACCCGACTTCAAAAGATAACGTCGCCGCCGCCTGTGTTCCCTGGAGCGCGCGAGGGAGCTGGAGGCGCCGCCCAGCAGGAGAGGAGGTGTCGCCGCGTGCTGCTGTGTGGAGGCGCGCGCGCGGGATGATCGCCGGGGATGCGCGCATGGAGAGAGGAGAGTGGCAGTAGGATGTGGCGATCTGGGCGGTTCTGGCGCAGATGTTGGAGTGCGCGCCTCTGCGTGGTTCTGCTTTGCGCGCCTGGGGCTTCGCGCGCCTGGGCAATCAACTGTCGCCTGGAGTAGATCGCAAGGAGATGCACAGGATCATTGACGGCGCGAATCTGCTCCGAGATAATCGCCATGAGAGCTGGAAACACGATGCTCCGAGCTGTGGGAGACAGAGAAGTGCGGTGATGGAACCCGACCGCATGAGAGGGGTGGCGTACTGCAGGTATCTCGCCGCTTGGCAAGGGAGATAGTCGCCATGTTCTTGTTTGTCGTTGGCGCACGCAGAGGTCACTGCCAGAAGCAGTGAAGGAGGACGATGCCACCACGAGATCCCGTCGCCTGGAAGGTTCGAATAGGAGAACGGGATTCTGCACCGCCGTTTGGATGTGCAACGACATGGAGGAGCGCCGCCAGCCACCAAGTCGATGGTTGTGTGTCGTTGCGCCGTTCCACAGCTTGGAAGAGGAAGCGCGAGGGAGGAACTCGCCTGGGTGTCGGAGTCATCTCGTTAGGGGGTCGCCACAGGAAGACCCTCGATCTGGAGAGGACTGAAGATGCGGTCCCGTCGCCTGGGACCCGAGCGCGGCTAGGAGGCGCAAGAGATAGATTCCAGACCAGCCTGGGTGTGCGGCTGGGAAGGAGAATCGGCGCCGCATTCGAATCTCGAATAATACTGGAGATGTGATAGAGAGGCAGTCTGGAGATGGGCTGCAACACGCAGCCCCTTGGAAGAAGATGCAACGTGATTCACATCAGAAACAGAACGATTCGCAGAACCGCTCTGATGAAGAAGTCGCAGGAGGTCCAGCCCTCACTCCTTATGTACGGAGAGAGGGCTGGTGATGGCAGCAGATTTAGGGTATTAGGCTCCGGTCTAGGACCGTTGCTCTTATACCATGTAGAGAAAAGGAGAGAATGAGATATCTATTTCATAGAGCTAGGGTCTCATATATAGAGATGAAACCCTGGAGAGTACAAGGATTACAGAACCCGAAGGGTCAGAGGGGTTACGGAACTCGAAGGGTCATAGGAGGTTACAAACATAAATCTAATAACTCTAACAGTCTTCAACCTAGTCCATCTGATCCATCCAAAGGTCCTTGCACCCACATCTTTTCCAATTTAATGAAAGACCAAAGACATGTGCTTCCTAACTACTAATAAAGCCATAAACACAAGTGCTCTCTCACCAAATGCTTCATTGATGAGTAGTCGGATCACTCATATCCCATGTTGTCAAGTGAGGCGTTGCGATCACATTGTTGCGGCTTTGAGCCTACTCTTTTTTCTTAACAATCCAAGGAATACATCTAATGCCATTTACAGAGAAGAGGGAATATTAGTTCTATATGGTAAAGCAATGTACTTAACGTGACTTGAAGGGAGGATAATCGTTGGACAAGGGGACACTAAACTTACTATTCGATTTTGCATTTTTTTGCAATAAGAAAACCCTACTTGAATATGACTCTTCTTCACTCCGTAAGGGATGGATTCTTTACCGCAAAGTTCACTTCCGCATGAACGAGTCTTGACTTTTCATTGCTCTTTTAATCATTTCCCCTTAACTAGCTAAGAACACTAATAATAAGGTAGAGAAGTAGGCGAATACGAGAACGGGATCATTCACAAGGATTACGGGATACAATGTCGAGAGGCCTTAGTTCAATGAGTTGTTATAACAGTGAAAAGCCAGAGTCTGAACTAAGAAAAAGGAAGAATGGAATTCATCAAGACCCAAATAAGAAATAGCCAAGGCAATCTAGACAAAGGACGAGAATTGGGAAAAGAATGGATAAACCATAGCAACACATAAGCTTTTTGGAGAGGCTTCTATTGGCCAAGATGTAGTTAGACTTGTAGGCAATGAGGTGAAAGGATATTGCAACCGAGGCGCAAACCTCACTTTACCATCTCACCACCTTAAGATCACCCAGGACATCTGAGGTGCACACCTCGCCAAAACCTGAAGGGTCCGCCTTGAGGTTAGAAGGACCCACTTCGTCTAGAGGCATACACCTCAAACATATCAAGGCTAGTCTTTTCAAACACATCAAGGATAGTCTTTTTAAACAATGCTCGCGCAAACCCCCCCCCCCCCCCCCCAACCAATTCTCATAGAAAACCTCAATAAATCACGGAAAATTTCCTTAGAAAAATAAAATCATAGATAATGAAATGTGTAGCAGATTTATATGTACCATGGTAATGTTGCATAAATAGTAAAACTGTTGCATGATAATGATAACTTCCATAATAACATCAAATAAATGGGCTTCATATATTTATTTCATAAGAGAGTTGGTAGAGCATCAATCCAGCTTTCTGCTATTGTTATTCTTTTCTTGCAACACCTTCTACAATATGTCAAAAGTTGCCATTTGCTGCTAGTAGGAACCAGTTTTTCCCAAATAAGAAAGAACCTAATAGGGACGGTATGGTAGTATCAAGACCATGTGTTGCAATTTACTTATCATTACTTCATGAAACAAAAGAATGAAAAATAAAATAACCAAGGAAAGCAGAAACAAAAGGAAGAAAAAAAGTAATCAACTCACTTTGCCTTGAACTTTATTTGACTTCTGAGGCTCGCCATCCAAAAGTGACACACCCAAGCCCTTTTCCTCTCCTAGCGTGAAACCTGACAACATGTTAGAATAAGATAAAGATCAAAAAAAGATCAAGCTGTTTTTTGTGTTGAAGAATTCTACAATAAATATTATATTGATTATGTCTCCCTAAAACATGTGTGCACATGCATGAAACCCACCCACCAACACCCCAAGCAGGATGAAATGGATTATATATTTCGATATAGGTGCATGCATGGAAGTGTATCAGTGTCTCTCCGCATGCTTTCATGTATGCATGAAAACGGTAATGAGGAAGCACTGATAGAAGATGGGGACTAAACATGTGGATGTGGTAATTAGACCCAAGAGGGATCCAATTACCTATCTATGATACATACTCTATACTCCCCCTCAAGCAGCATGCAACGCTCAGCTTATACAAAAAGAAAAAAAACATCACTCACTGAAAACAAGATACTACGGATAATATCAACTCAACGCATACTCTGCAAGCTAACTACTCAACACATACTCTGCAAGCTAACTGAAAACGAGAAGGTGGGTGACCAGTGAGAGGGAAATACGCGACACGGTTCTGATCTTCTATTGACTAGAGTTGTCGATACTTAGGGTTCTCTCCAATGGAGAACTTGGAGAACCCATCGCAAAATAGATGTGGATATTGCAATCTGAGTGTTTGGCCATGACGTCCTCTAACTTTGCTTTGGCAACAAGTATCGTCTTGCGCAACACAACAAGAAGATCAGCATTGTGTTGTTCAATCTTGCCCGTGGTGGAGGAACATACTGGTGTTGGATGGGGTTCCTGATGGTGATATGTTGGATTCAGGATATGATTTGCAACGGTGTAGAGTTGGGTCCTAGACGCGTCGCGCATGACGAAACCCTAATTTTCAAGAACTTGGTGGATATTGAAATTTGGAATCGTTCTCGTCGACCGTGAAGAATTTCTAGAACTTTGAATAACAAGAATATGGCGATGACAATCATGCGAAATTAAGCTTTCAAACCACTTCAACCAATCAGATTGGCATAGATGATGGTTACACATAATTAGGGTTTCATAATCCTTATAACTCTTCTCAAACTTCAACAAATCACGAACATAAGAATAATCTTCAAGTTACAAATAACCAGAATCGAACCCGTTCTGATACCATGTAGAATACGATAATGTAAAAGTGTAGACAGAAATAAAGAGAAAACAATGAAGAACACATGGGTATTGCATGTAACCCTACTCCATAAGGAGTGAATGAAACCACGAGAGAATAACTCAAGGGCAGAATAGTATGTTACTGCTCTCTCAAATGTTGCAAGTAGTGTAGGGCTCCTAATATAGCCACATCAGTTCTCATTATTAGACGATGTGGGACTAAACTTGCGGATGGGATAATTGGACAGTAATTGGACCTCTTAGGGATCCAATTACTCATATACTAGCAGTATCCATATGTAATCTTCAACGTAAATAATATTACACAATCAACAAAGAACAAAGTATAAATAATGTGGTATATATTCAAAGTTTTTTAAGTGTCGGCATCATTTTGCTAAGGCTGAGAAAGGACATGCCGAGGCATAGCCACCAACATATCAATAAAGACTAGGAATCATGCTGAAATTAATCAAAATCAGTTAATTTAAAAAGAAAATACATTTTTTTACTGGAACCTAAATGTCCCGTAGAATAACTTTAATATCAACTTACAATCGAGGGTTTAAGGGGTCCTAGCAGGCTAGCACCATGAAAGTTAGATGAATTCAGAAAAAACAATTGGAAGGAGTTCATTTTTTCTGAGCTAGTCGTTGATCACGCACTCTATCAAAATTATTTTCTTTTAAGGAAAAATGACGATCACTAATAAATTGATGTCTATAATGGAAGATGAACTCATGGCATAATCCCATCGTTTCCAATACTAATCATTATCTAGCTCCTCTAGAATCACATCTTTACATCTCTTCTACGACACAAATTCAGAATTACTTGTGATTAAAATTCAATCGACAACCTCCCTCTTTTTTATGGTTGCTTTTAGAAATTTCATATGAACGATTGTTAAATGAAGAAATAAGTTCTTCTCTTTTCAATTTCTATTTTAACATGTTAAGTTATTAGGATAATTTTTTAGTTAAAAAAGAGAAATACGCGGAGGTGTCCACCCCATAAAGAGTGCACTACATAAGTCAAGACTCAAGGATAGTCTTCGCATGGAAAAAGACATTCTCTACATAAATCCAATGTGCATGTAAAATGACACCATTGCAAGCTAGTCAAAGAACCCAAATAACCACTAAATGCATTAACTACACGTCAGTGGTCTGAATCTCGTGTTCAGCAGAGATCCCCAAAAACTTTCAATGTCGGCCAGCGCCAACCATGATATACCCACCTCCATCAGATCCCCAAAAACTTTCAATGTCGGGCAGCTCCAACCATGAGATAACCACCTCTGTCTATACCTCTCTAGCCCTTTCACTGAAGAGGAAAAAATGGTCTATCAATTCCATTTAAACACCACAATGTGAGTAGATGGCATCATCACTTGAAAAGAGTTTCATCCTTTCTCTTTCATTAATAATCTCCTCTATCGCAACAATCAGAGGAAGACCTTCACCAGCAAAGAAATTCACATCTTCCAAATGAAACCACAATCATTTATCATCTTCCCAATAGGTGGAACCGATAAAGCAATCAGAGCCCAATAGGTGCGCTTCATAGAAACGTCTCCGCACTATCACGTCTGGAGCTAACCCATGGTAGGGGTTTTCAAAGGAGTCTAGTACCTCCATAAAATTCATGAACTCAAGAAGTCCATGCTCTAAGAATGCAATATAAAAAGTCGAAAACCAAGTTCCGTCAGCCCATGCTTCCGAAAATAGCACACCATGATCAAATACCAATGCAAAAAGATGTAGGAATCGCTCAAAAAGGAGCCCTCCATCAATCCATCTATCCATCCAAAAAGCAAAGGACCTCCCATCTCACTACTTTAGACGTGTCTAAGTAGGAAGTTCAAATAGCATTGATGAAAACCCCTTCCAAAAAGTGAACGTGAGGTGTTGCTGATGAGGAACCAAGGAACGATGTGCATGAACAACATAAATGACACAGATCAACTGCCAAACCAAGTCCCCTTCGCTTCCCTGGATTCTCACCACTCACTTCAACATGAGAGCATGGCTCATTGTTTCTATTTGGATGATCCAAGACCACTCTTTATTGCCAGGATTGTGACAATGTCCCAATCCATTAGATGAACACATGCTGAATTAAAGTTGCAATGAGTCCAGAAAAACTGCTACAATATCATTTTCAGTCGATAACAAAAATCCAACAAGAAAAACTCCGGAAGACGGAATACAAGCGAAGGCCACAAGAATCACTCTGACAAGCACAAAGTGACCACCTCTCAATAAGCACAACACCTTCCACTCAAACAACTTCCAACCCCATTTTCTTAATAAGAGGGAACCAATCTGCCATATATATCAGACCGCTAGACAATGCAAACCCAGATATCGGACCGGCATCAACACACAGTCAATGCCTTGAAGTAGAAATGAACCACACTATTATATCCTCCTCTGAAAATCCAAATGGGCCAATCTGGATAACTTCCTGCAAAGGCATAATAATAGTAGGGTCAGGATATTCCTGCCCTCCAAACCAAACGTGAGAGTCTCCCATTCATCTGGCAAACAAGCGGGGGAGAGGAGTGGGGGCGTTGGGAAAAGGGGTGCATGAAGCCTCTTTTTTTCAGCACGCTGTGAATTGTAGCTTAGGGAGCGTCTTCCCTCCTGCTGGGAAGATTTCGCTTTCTCCTTACGATCGGGTTGAGAGAAACATCAATGCAAAAGGTTGAGCGGGATCAGTAGAAAATAGAAGTGTCGGGTGGGCTCTAGAGACTATCCCGAGACAGTGGAACCCGTGCAATGAGAAGGGTTGGTGTGGTCTTTCCCCTACTAGCTGCTTTGCTGGTCAACCCACATGCACCATAAATCTAGCACGGCAATCATTCGTCCTACATCTGCCATGACTCCTTCAATGAAAAAAATGTCATCGGTGTATTGAAGGATGGAGTTGGAGATGACTACAAGCAAATATCCTATCATAAGCCCTCGATGCACCACATGGACAACGATAACTGCAAGGACATCTATGGCCAGCACAAATATAAGTGGAACGTCTTTAGTTAATGAGATTGTGGGATATTAAATTCGTTTGCATATTTAAAGTATAATAAATTTATTTGCATATAAAAAGGCAATTTAAATTAAAGAAAAAAAGCATCCCAAATTGATAATATAGCTTTAGGTATTTGACTTATTATCCCTCCTAGGCTCCCTTCTCCCCTCATACATCTTCACGCTTCTCTTCCAAAATCACATATAGCTTGACAAGTTCCCTTCTCAAACTGCACTATGTGCACACTCATGAAAATCCCATGTTGTACAATGTGCATTCATGTTCTTTCCTGAACCCCCTCTCTTTTCTCTCGTCGCACTCCTCAAACGACGTGAATATCGAGGCAAGGTTACCATCTTGCATATTCCTACATCTCAACGATCTGCTATGGATTGCCTCCACACATGCCACACATGTTCTTCCACTACAACTCGATGAATGCTATAACAACTATATTTTATCTACCACATGCATCGCATCTCTCCTTCAACAACCATATAATAGTTTCGCGGTCGACAATGCCAACTTTGCCACATGGGACCAATGACATTGTCAACATCGTCATCTTATGTCAACCTCTGGAGCTTCATCTCCCCACACCCTATTGCCAAGGAAGCATACTCATCAAAGAAATGAGTTTTTCAAGCACACGAGAGTTGATGCAATCTAAAATTCTAATATTTTTAATTCATGTTGCAAAAAATCTAGAACGACCGCCACATTATCATTTCCATGAAAATGAAAAAAATCCAATCGAATAAACTCTGGACAATAAAGAAATCAGGGGATGGCCGCAAGAACAGCTCTGAAAGCACAAGGCACGCCTCTCGATAAGCATGACACTATCCGTCCAGATAGCTTCCAATTCCAATTTCTTAATAACAAGAAGCCGATACAACAAACATATATGACCAATAGACAGCGTAAACCTAGGTATCGGACCGCCACCGACCCACAGCCAGTGCCTAGAAGTAGAACTAAGCCACACTCTTTTACCTTCTCCTCTGAAAGTCTAAACCAGGTGGAAGGGTATTTATCCTGATTTGTCACCAACCCTGATATCTTACCAAAGATATCTAGACGACAACCATTCCCCTCGCCTTTGTCATGCTTTCTTCAATGAAAAACTCGATAAATTCCTATAGCAAGAACTTTGGGTGGTCGAGGAAGCAAACTCAACGAATTCATGTTGCATGAACTCTAGAAGAACCGTCAAATTATCACTTCCCATCAATGACAAAAATCCAACTGGATAACATCAGATGACAAAGAATATCGCGATGGTTGCAAGAATCACACCAAAAAAATGATGGAGCCTCCTCTCCCCACATCCTCTTACCGACGAAGCGAACTATTCAAGAGACCAGTTTTTCAAGTATAGGAGAGGTGATGCAATCTAAAATTCTGAATCTTTAGAAATGCTATTACAAGAACACCATAAAAGGAAGCTTCTTATTGCTGACTACAACAACAACAAAGCCTTTTCCCACAATTAAGTAGGGTCGGCTACATGGATTCTTCGCCTCCATTCAGATCTATCTTGGGTAAATCCCGGACTTATATCCACAAAACTGAGTTCCCTTCATATGGTCTCTTTCCAACACTTCTTGGGCCGTCCTCGCCCTCTCTTAGCCGGCTCAACATCCCAACACTCGCATCTCCTAACTGGTGCATCAGCTGATCTTCTTTGCAAATGTCCAAACCATCTTAAGCGGTTTTTCTCGCATCTTATCCTCGATCGGAGCTACACCAACTTTCTTTCTGATTGCATCATTCCGAACCCGATCTTTACGTGTGTGTGTGTGTGTCCACACATCCACCTTAGCATTTTCATTTCTGCTACATCCATTCTCTGCACATGTCTATGATTCGCAGGCCAACATTCAAATCCATAAAGCATAGCAAGTCTCGTGGCTGCTTTGTAAAACTTTCCTTTAATCTTAAAAAAAATTATCACATAGAACAGCAGAGGCTCCTCTCCACTTTAGCCAGCCTGCATTTATTCTATTAGTAGCAACTCCATCAATGTCCCCATCATGTTGCAGAATAGATCCCAGATATCTAAAGGAATCTCTCTTCTGAATGTTATCGTCACCAATCTTCACCTCGATTCCTTCACCGTTGCTTCCATCAAAGGTGCACTCCAAATATTCCGTCTTAGCCCTAATTATACGAAATCCTTTAGTCTCCAACTCATGTCTCCAGACCTCACGCTTCTCATTTACTCCACCTCTAGTCTCGTCAATTAACACAATATCATCAGCAAATAACATACACCAAGGTAACTCATCCTGAATGTAACTGGTCAACTCGTCCAAAATAAAAGTAAAAAGAAATGGACTCAAATCATAACCTTGATGTAAACCAATGTTGATGTCAAAATATCCAGTCTTCCCAGACAGGGTCCTTACACAAGATAAAGCCCTATCGTTCATGTCATTTATGAGGTTAATGTATAGGATAAGTATTTGTCTCTTCTCCAACACTCTCCACAATATCTCTCGTGGGACAGAATCATAAGCCTTCTCCAAATCAATAAAGATCGTGTGGAGGTTCTACCTTTTATTTCTATAAATCTCCATTATTCTCCTCAGCAAATGGATGGCTTCAGTCGTTGAGCGACCTGGCATGAATCCGAATTGGTTTTCTTCTACATTGGAAATTTGCCTCAACATTCTTTCGATCACACATTCCCAAATTTTCATATTGTGACACAACAGCTTGATACCTCTATAATTTGAACAATTTTGAATGTCTCCTTTATTCTTATAAAGATGCGCCATGTTACTCCTCCAATCTTCAGGCATTTTCTTGCTTCGCCAAATAACATTGAATAGATTCGTAAGCCAAGTCAAACGACGCTCACCTGAAACTCTCCATACTTCTACAGGGATGTCATCCGGTCCTACACCTTTTCCAGGTCTCGTAACCTTCAAAGCCTCCTCTACTTCCTTTCTGTGTATCTGTCTATAGCATGCACAATTCAAGTAACTTTCACTACAAGCTAGATCACCCAAAGTGATATCTCTATTTTCTTCCCCAATGAAAAGTTTATGGAAGTACTGCTCCCATCTAGTCTTTATATCCTTCTGAGTAACAAGCACATGACCTTCCTCGTCCTTAATGCATCTCACTTGAGAAAGGTCTTTGGTTTTCCTTTCTCTTGCTTTGGCCAACCTGAATATATCATTTGGTCCCTCCTTAGAGTCGAGATTTTTATACAAAACTTCATAAGCTTTTGACTTAGCTTCGCTTACGGCCTTCTTTGCTTCCTTCTTCGCTATTTTGTAGATTGTGACGGTTTCCCCTTTTCTATCCTTAGACATAGCTTTAAAGCAAGCTCTTTTTATTTTTAGCTTCTCTTGCACCCCTTCACTCCACCACCAAGCCTTCTTTTGACATGGAGCTCCTCCCTTTGACTCGCCTAGCATCTCTTTGGCTACCTTTCGGATACAAGATGCCACTGCCTCCCACATCTCGTTTGCCCTACCTCCACAATCCCAAGATAAGTCTTCTAAAACCTTCTCCCTGAAACTCGCTTACTTCAGTGGAAGATTCCACCATCTAGCTCTAGTTATCTTAGAAACCCTCCTTTTCTTTACCAACCCTTTCATTTGTACATCCAAGACTAACAAACGATGTCGGGTTGTCAAACTCTCTCATGGGATTACTTTGCAGTCTTTACAACACATCCTATCTCTTCTCCTCAACGCAAAGTAATCTATATGTGTTCTAGTTGGCCCACTTTTATAAGTAATTAAATGTTCCTCCCTCTTCTTGAAGAGAGCGTTTGCTATAAAAAGATCATATGCCATTGCAAAATCCAGGGTGGCTTTTCCCTCTTCATTTCTATCCCCAAAACCATGTCCTCCATGAACACTAGCATACCCTGAAGCATCTTTTCCCACATGTCCATTAAGATCTCCACCGATGTAAATCATCTCTCTTTGTGGGATTCCTTGTAGACTTTTATCCAAATCCTCCCAAAAAGTTTGTGTAGTCATTTCATCTAAACCAATTTGCGGTACATAAACTGAGATGATATTAGGAATTTCTTCTTCAAGCACCAATTTTAATAAAATAATTCGATCTCCGAATCTTTTCACCTCAACCACACAATCCTTCAAATCCTTATGAACAACCATTCCAACACCGTTTCTACCCTTATCTTTACCTGAATACCAAAGTTTAAAGCATGTCTTCTCAATCTCCCTTGCTTTCTCTCCAACCCATTTAGTCTCTTGAAGACATAGTATATGAATCTTCTTTCTTTCCATTGTATCCACTATCTCCATCAATTTTCCAGTTAAAGTGCCAATATTCCAAATACCAATCCGCAACTTCCGTTGTAATCTCTTTTGGACTAACTTCTTTACTCGCATGCGTCCACTATGCGAGAACCCTTGTAAAATTTTGGACTGCATCTGGGCGGTGATGCAGCGGAACTAGCTTAATTACCCGCATGCGTTCCTCATGCGAGAACCCTTGCAAATTTTGAACTACATCCAGGCGGCGATGTAGCGGACCTTGCCAATTTTTCATTGCATTCGGGCGATGCAACGCGTCGCAAGTAGAGAACGCCCCAACGAAATTTGTATGATTGCTTAAATCCATGTTGAAAAGATCTGACTGGCATGAGGTAACTTCTTAAATAGTATTTTTTTTAGAAAAAAAAGTACTATTTAGGAAGTTGTCTCTTAATGCTGACTAATTGAAAGAAAATGGCGGATGATAAATAAAGCAGGGGTGACAAAAATCCAAACTGTAAAACTCCAGAACCTCCTCTCCCTACACCATATTGTCGAGGAAACAAACTCGTCATAAGATGAGCTTTTCAAGCATATGAGAGATGAGGCCATCTAAAATTTTGAAGTTTTAGATCATAATTGTTTATCTTTGAAATTCAATGGATAATTCCCGTCTTTTTAAAATTGGTTTAAAACTTCATATTCGTTCGGTTGCTAGATAAAGGGACGATTTCCTCGCTTTTAACTTTAATTTTTATTTTTATATGTTTTTTAATGGTCCACTGGAGTGCAGAGTGTCCAAGGTTTGAAAAAACGAAAGGCGGAACGAGGAGTTTTCCCTGGAAGCGAGGCGAGGAATAGCCTCGAGGTGGTCGAGGCTTAAGCCTCAGTTTGTATAGAAAATAATAATAAAATGAATAATAAATATTTTTATTGGTGAAATAATATAATCTGACAAAAATATAGTATATAACAATGTAATATACGAAAATATTATGAAGATAAGAACATGAAAAAAAGGATATGTCAATGCCATAAACCTTTCTACCAAATTTCTACCCAGTCAAAAGGAAATCATTGGTTATAACTATCACTAAAATATTTTATCAAAAAGGGATTAGCTATGGTTGTCATTATAGATATCCAAGTTGTTGATATGAATCATATGATTTGAATCCTAATCATATGTTCTACTAAACCCTATGAATAATGGTCCGATGTCCTCCTGTGCCACCATACCCTACTAGTGCGGGGGTCTTGCTGCATGTTTAATGTTTCTCTGTACACTTGCTAGAATAAAGACACGATAAACCCGGCTTTCAAATGCCCACCATTGGCCCTTCTTTCTATATCTTGATCAATTGCCCATTTCAGTTGTACTTGTAGTGCTCCTCAGGGTGAAAGAAATGAATAAATGTCCCTTTGGCACTTAAATTATCATACACTACAACAAGAAATGAATTGAAATCAAAATAAAAGATTTTTATTGAAAAGCAAAATAAAAGCAGTTTATAAAATGCTTACCAGTTTCACTCCATGTCTCTAAAGCACTTTCGCCATCAGCACTTTCTAAGGAAGATATGCATGCAAGAATAGTGTATATAGAGTGAACTGAAGCTTCCATGCTAAAAAATAGCAAGCAGACACCCATGTTAACAATGTATAGAAAATTTTGCATGCACAAGGAAAATTGTATTCCAAAGTATACTTCAAGAATAGAATGAACCCCATCTAACTGCACTTTATTTTTAACATTAGGTCACCAGCAAGAAAAAAGAGAAACTGAAGAAAAGATAGTCTAAAAAAGCGCATGCCCTCTATCTACACATTAGTTGAGAACGTTGCACAATTTTCATAAAAACAGGTAAAGTCTTGAAGTGAGAAGATGAGCTCAATTTGATATGTTTGACGGCAACAAAATTCATGTAGCCCACACCTCGTAAAGTGGGAAAGGCTTTGATTAGGGTGGTTGTTAAAGTCCAGATGTGCAATTTTCAAGCATAGCTAAATTTCCATCACCCCAATCGTATGATCTTAGTGCCCCTGCTAATAGGAAAACAAAATCTTAACGAGCAATAGAATTAAAAACCCAAGCATACTGTAGCAACCAACAACCAACAGAAAACACCTGAGATGGCCAGGGTAAAAAACGATGCACATAAATACAAACTCCGACACCTCTAGCAAAAAATAAAAGCTGCGAATGCATGTAAACCTTGGTTGCAGGAAAACCAACAGCCTGGTAATTCATTTAGGAGGAACAGAAAAATGATGTTATTTTTTGATAATTTCATTCCAAATTCTTCTATTTGATTACATGGAAAATTTTCAACAAGTTATTGGACTCAAAATTATGGGGTAACATGTGAACAATATATTTTAAACAAGAAAAATATTTTAATAATGCATAGCTTCAAATTGAACATTAAAATATTAAGTAAAGGGAAAGAACACATAAAAAGGAAGAAAGGAGACTTACCCAGCTTCCAAAATATATTTATCAGATGTTCTTTCAACATCAAATTTCGCTTTACTCTCATCTGGGAGAAAAAGAAAGCACGTGATTGTGGATAAAATAGGAGATGATTTTTCTAACTATTGCATCCTACCCAAGAAGAAAAAATGAGAATAACACACGAAAGATAAAACATAGAGATTATTAAACTGCATAACAGCTTTGTTTACCAAGAGAAAATAATAATTAGAAATAATATTTACCCGTGTCCAGCCTCTCACATTTGCCAGAAATCTTTGCCATGCTAATGTAGGTGTAATAGCTGCATTGGGGGAGAAAATACTTTTGTAGTTTTTTGCTGACAAACAATTTTAGCAATGTACCATGAAAAGAAAATGAAAGATGGAGATACTGTTAAACAAAAATGTGTGCTAAAAATTAATGAGTATCACATTAGCTCACAAATATATCCGGATTCCAAGATTCCAAAGTATCCCTTTAGTGGTGACGAGTTGAGAGGGAATTTGTTGTAAAGTCACTGGTATATTAAAAGTTAGCGCAATTACATTATTCACCAAGGAAATAAGCAAACAAAAGGTAAACCACAGTTTTGGTGCAACATGAGTTGCTCTATTGGCTAGTTTGGAATGAGATTATACAATGTTTATGTGAGATAACCCCATTTACCCAAGGATGATTGCAAAGCTCATCTAAGATGTGTGTCCCACCAATTACATTTCCAACCACTCAATTGTTTTTAATCTCAGATTAGGCACTTCCCCATTTTACCTATCTGTGTTCATCTTTTACTATTCCCAACATCCGATCTCTCCCTCACACATACGATCCATCTCCGTCAATCACATCTCTCCCCACCCACTATGCTCTCCCCCTCATACACAAATCAACACACTAATTAATGTATTATGTATTGAAATAGTTTGGATCTGAATCAACATAATTAATTATTTAACTTTTCCTTATATAGATATAGATATATAGATATAAATATATATGTTAGAGTATATGTGTCGCTCTTGTGTAGATCAAGGCCCTAAATGTCGGTTTCGGTCACCATTTCGGTATCGACCAAAACAGAATTTCGGTGGAATTTCGACCAGAATTTCGGTCATTTTTTGTACTAGGGCCCCCATATTTCGGTCATTTTGGTCGAATTTCGATTTCGACTGGACATCGATACTCGACAGAAATTCGACCGAATTTCGCTGAAATTTGAGGCCATAGTGTAGATGGGTAATTAGATCACTCCAGGGTCCAATTACCACACCTGGTGATTTAGTCCCACATCTACTATCTGTGGGATTTGGAGGGTTAGTGGGGGCTATATAAGAAGCCCTAGATCCAGTGTATCAGATGAGAAAAGTTGAATGCAACATCACCCCTTTGAAGCATTCTCCTATGGTTTCATCCTACTCCTTACGAAGTAGGATTCCACATAAAATCCAAGGGTTCTTTCATGTTTATTTTTTATCTCTTATTACGCCTCCGCATTCTTCCTTTTTTAACATAAAATCAGAGCAGGTTCGATTCTCGAGGATATATTTTATATTTGTTATGTATTCGAAATTCGAGATTCAATCCAGGCTGTTCTAAAACCCTAATGTTGCATGACTTTGTTTTCGATCAAGAAAGAATTTCTAGAGCTCAATCTGGAACCCTAAGTTTACACGACAGATCAGGGCCTTGGCCCTCTAGGTGGCGGCGCCCCATCTTGAGGAGCTTTATCGCGGCCTCCGCAGGCTCCTCTTTGTCTCCTACTACATCTCCAGGTCCAAGCAGCGTATCTCCATAAATGTTATGGGAAAAAACCTTAAATGCATCAAGGAAGCGAGAAGATCGTATCATATGCGATTGGCAGAGGTTGGTAGAACTAGATGCTCAGGGCAGCGAAATTTAAAAAATTTTAAAGCGATGAAACCACAAGATACGAGAACACTTCTCGAACCGTTTCATCTTAATGACATAGAAGATATAGAGATACCTCTTGAGGCGTGGTTGTAATCGTGTCTCTAAAGAGACCTCATGACTCAAGTCCGATCCAACGAAGGAGACGCTTGCGAGTACGTTGACGAAACACGTACTCCTCGCAATCCAAGTAAATAATCCAAGCGGCGAAAATCTTGATTTCGCAACACGAGATCCGACGTCTTCTTCACGAGCAAAATGCACCGAAGGAGACGAAGATCCAAAGCAGTCGAAGCGGCAGCACGACGGCTTCGCGGCGACGATGACGAGGGAGAGAGAGAGAATAGACGTGTAGAGAGAGAATTGTGTCTCATGTTGTGTGTAAAATAAAGGTTAGGGCTACCCTTCTATTTATACTATTTTGGTTGTTCATGGATCACAATTCATGTGCTTACAAATTCAATGGTTGAGATTGATTTGCACTTTAAGCAATGGTCATAATCTTCATGTGTTTTAATTACCAACAATAAATTTGTTGGCTTTTAATTAAATTAAATATATTGAAATATTTCAATTTAAACCACACAACCAAGGATGGAATTAATTGGAATGAATGGAGCCCTAGTCCATATATGGTGTAAAAGGCCACCAAGTTGAGAGAGCTCAACTTGGTCGTTCACCATTGTATGGCAAGAAGCCATCATCATTCCAATTTTGTTGAGATATTATTCTCCAACAATTATTACACATATGCAATAACTTTTATTGCATACTTATTCACCAAAATAATTCCAAATTATTTTGTGACAATTTCGATCATGTCATTGAAAGAATGTAAATCTTATTCACACATCCAAAATAAAAAGTAAATTGTATTTACAATCAATTGTCTAATGTAAATCTAATTCACATCAGCTATTAACTCTTAAATACAAATTACAATTATCCCTCTATATCATATTTTAAATCACATTTATAATATCCATGAATAATATGGATAGTATTATCCACATTATTCAAACCCTTCATAATTAAATCATATTTAATCATCTTAGATGTCTATTCTCAGAGCCTAAATAATATAAATCAAATTCACATTATTCATAATAATTAAATAACATTTAATTATGCATTTTGCTCAATAGTCACATACAATACCAATAATAGAATTATTATTGAACTCTTTCAAGAATAATGCGCTTTCTCCGCGAATAATTGGAGTAAGGACAGGCAAGTATATGTTACACGAATGGTGACTTGGATATTTATATCACATCTCAAATCCAGATCAAAGAGACCTCCCATAAATGTTTGATTAAATCAAAGCTGTAAATCTAATCATCTCAGTGCATCTAAATCACATTCAGATCACTATCCAACATTTGGACCACGATTAGATACTTCTCTATTGAAAGGAGTCACTAAAATCCAGACCACTTTCATCACTCCCTTTGAATGGAAGCGTCATGGTTATACAATCGTTTATGATCATATCACCCTCATGTATTCCTAAATCCTAATACATGTACATCATGCATATTAGAAGACCTAGAATAAACCCTAAGGCCATGTTCGATTGGGGGGGTTACCCCCCACTTTGGGTGGGTAACCCCCCAAAACCCTCCCTTTTAACCCACTAGTGGCGCCCCCTCCCTTCCCAACAAAAAAAATATATATTATACCATCATATCATCTAAAAATCATAAAATACTCAACTTCTACTCACTATTCCAAACTTCAATACAATTACATCACAACCAAGGTTTAAAAAAGCGCGAGGCGGTCCGAGGCGTTTTCCCTAAAATTGAGGCGAGGCGTAAGCCTCGAGGCGCTCGAGGCGTAAGCCTCAATTTTTTGGAAAAAAAATTAAAATTAGAGCAAAATACATTGGAAAAAGTATATGATAATGTTAAGTTTTCCCCAAAACACATTTAAGAATAGTTTGACACTAGTAAAAGATACAATACATAAGCGATGAAGGCATTGTAGTTCAAAAAAACTAATACTAAGCTACCAATATATGGAATATCAAGTTCCAACTCCAACTTCAATAATTCTATATGAGTATTGAATTAAAGTCTATACTTAATACTAAAGTACAATAAAACCATAATTTGTAGTGTTCAAAGTAAAAAAATACCAACATACCCTGAATCCCAACCATTTGTCTTGCTGGACGTTGTTGGAGAACCATATGCATCCCCTCCTGCCATATGATACCCCAACAAGACGGGGATACCCCAACGAAATTTTTTACCAACAATGTTATTTTTATTTTGCTATTCACAATAAAATGAAATAATTATTTTACTTCACGTGTTTATTTTCAAACTTTCTTCTTCATATATACGATAATTAATCTAACATTCCCAACTTATATAACCAAATAACAACATCAAGTTGAAAACTTGCAACTAATATAAAATATTTATTACAATTGAAACTCAAATCTGTGTGCAATAGAAATAGTATGTGTAGGTGTATGATAAATGGAACATGATGTATACAAGATCATGGAGCTTCACTTATTTCAAGCGATCAATTCTCTTTGAACGCCCCCTCCCCTCGACCCTTCAGTTTTACAAAAAAAAGGTACCAAAAATTAAAAAAAAATACGATTTTTTGAGGCTTACGCCTCAGCCTCGCCTCGAGCGCCTCACGCCTCGAGCGCCTCAGGCGAGGCTGAGGCGTACGCCTCTTATGATGTACCTGAGGCGTGCGCCTCGAGGCGTTTTGGGCCCGCCTCGCCTCGAGGCGTACGCCTTTGCGCCTCGAGGCGCCGCCTTTTAAAACCATGATCACAACAACCACCCACTTTTTCAAATTTCAATACAATCATACCATAATAACTATCAACTTTTTCACATTCATATACAATCACATCACACAAACCCTCCCAACCCTTAACCCACCAACCAAACACACAAACACAAAACCGGGTTATCCACCCCTGGATAACCCACCAACCAAACGCCACCTAAGTATTAGATCTCATTTAGACTATCTACTTCGGGTTTCATCATTAAGTTTCTCATTTGATCATTGGGAGTTAGTATCGATCATATATTTTCCAAAAGCATATATCATACCTAGGAATTGATCATATATTTTCCAAAAGCATATATCAAACCTACAAATTCAGTCGAGTTTCTAAAGCGAGACGATTGTACACGAGATTTGATTCTTAATATCTCATGAGTGAGCTCATGTCTTCAGGTTCAGTAATGAACATGTATGATCCCTTTGAGAGAACGTATTACTCATATGCCCTTGTATGCACACCAGCTCGCCAGTGCATAGACCTTAATTAGGTCATCAACCTTTCGGTCTGCCAAATGCACATACTTAGACCTATAGTAAGTCTGTCAAATGCACATACTTAGACCTATAGCAATACATCAGACTCCGATCAAAAGACGCATACCTATATCGTGACAGCATACAACATATGACTTGGTTATCTCGATCTCGCTAACTCAACTCTTTGACCTAACTTATCTGACACCTCTCAATCTCTATTCCTATACAGAGGACTTGCATCAAGAGGTCGGTCAGATATCAGCCAAAAGAGAACGGATTGCCATCTCCTACTTAGCTAGGAGATCATCTCTTATTAATCATTTGATGGTGTTTGATGAGTCATCAATCTAACTCTTTAGATATTCATCCAAGCATTAGCCTCTATGATTCAACAATTAAATCAATAGTTGTATGATCATTAAGATAGTCATTGTACATAACCCTAATTGCACTAAGGGACCTATTATGCAAATTAATTATTCTTCATTTCAGATCAGGGAATGATATTTGCAATAACATTTATTATATAATGGCTCGTCGTGAGCTCGCATGTACAACAATCTTCCGCTAGCCCAAAGAGTCATTAACGGGCTAATATATAAACCCACACTCATGTGACAATCATAAGCTATTTAGAAAAATAGCTTAGTAAGCTGACTATTCACTCTATTCCCGAGAGACTACGCCAACCTTTTACAATACTTGCATATCTCCTAGTAACAATGCTCGCATCCAATGCGAATGTTGCATCTTATGCAACCAATACTCAATCTTGTTAAAATAGTTATAAATCATTGACATTACAACTCAATAATCGTTATAACCAGTTTGTAATTTCTATTATCCTTATCAGAATACCCTTATTTCCGGAAATCTCTATCTCCGAAGACTAAGACCAAATCTTAAATTTTATAAGACATCTGCAGTTAAGATCTTTTAGATCAATATCTATAGGTGGCGTTCGGTTGGGGGGTTACCCCCCACATTGGGTGGGTAACCCCCAAAAACCCACACTTTTAACCCACTAGTGGGGCCCACTCCCTTCCCATCAAAAAAATTATATATTATACCATCGTATCATCTAAAAATCATAAAATACTCAACTTCTACTCATTATTTCAAACTTCAATACAATCATATCACAACAATTACCCACTTTTTCAAATTCCAATACAATCATATCATAATAACTACGTACTTTTTCAAATTTCAATACAATCACGTCATACAAACCCTCTCAACCCTTAACCTACCAACCAAACACACTAACACAAAAACGGGTTATCCACCCCCTGATAACCCACCAACCAAACGCACCCATAAAGTCTTAAGTTCTTGAAGAAAAGACTTACATATCACTATCTCTAAAGTCTTGTCCTCTTTAAAGATATTTACTGCAATTAAATATTTTATCACTTAAGTACGATTAGTAACAATTAACCAGGCATCTGACCTTTTGTACACATCTAGTGTACATTGAGCTTCCCAAAGATGATGCACTACGGCATGTAGCTTTCGTATTGACATCCTCAACTTTTTGAGGTGTTATCTCTTTAGACAGGTCAGTACCATATCTTAAGGGAAAGAAGCCTTCCTTGGAATTTTCCCAAAAAAATGAAACATGTCCAAAGCGTACCACTAATACGACGGTCTTAATACCCTTTTTACTTCTGAGCATCTTCAGAAATAAGATCTAAGAGATATCCTAAACTTCATATCTCAAGGTATGGAATAGCGGGACCATAAAACACTTATTATCATCCTTATATCATTCCAAATGATTAGGATTCTATCTACATTTAGCACGATGAATAAAATGGCACTCCCACTAAGCTTTACATCGTTCATCAAGATTTTATATGAAATCATAATCTTTATAATTTAATTAAATCTGATGTTCCGAGTACTAGAAGCTTATTTGAGTCCATAAATGGGGTTCTTCAGCATGCACACATTGCTTTCCTCAACCATGAAACCTTGTGGCTACTTCATATGAATATGCTCGTTGAGGTACTCATAGAGGAATGCAAGACTTCCATCTTGTAAATGTCAAACTCAAGTTGTGTAACTATAGATAGCAATATACTGATGAGTTTAAGCATGGTGATTGAAGAGCAAGTCTCATCCAAGAGAAGTCTTCTCTTCGTGTGTATCTTTTGGATACGAGTCGTGATCTATGAGCCTCTCTACCTTCTCATGAGGTTCACTCTTTCTCTTGAAGATCCATTTACACCTTAACCGGTCTTACCCTTATAAGTGGATCCTCAAAGATCCATATACAACACTTGTATATGAAGTCTACTTTAAACTTTTATTGCTAACATCTATCTTTCAATGTCATGTTCTACTGCAGAAGCTTAATCATATGAAGCCATATCATTTTCAGACTTAGCTGACACATGGAATCCATACCCTTTAGCTGGTCTAACCACCCTCAAACTTATTTGAAGAGGTATGTGTGCCTCATCTTTAATTGTCCTTTTAGTTTCCGATTTCATGAGCCTCAATATCTTCTCAAGATTCATGGAGTTCCTTTACTTCAATTTCATCTTGATTCTCAAGAAAGTCATCCTATAATAATCATGTTCTTTAGAGATGAAATCTTTTAAGAATCTCAAGGTCATAAAGTATGTATCCAATACCATTATTTATATTCCTAATGAAGTAGTACTCTCTGGTGCTAGATTCCAGCTTGCTTGCATCCATGATATGATTATGGATCAAGCAACCCTAAATCCTCAAGTATCCAATACTAGACTAGGTTCCAAACCATAGCTTATGAGGGTTTCGGGTTTACATATGCATGAAATCTTATTAAGGATATATATTGTAGTCTCTACAACATATATGCCTGAAAACTAAGAAGTAATTATGCTAATTTTCATCATTGATCAAATCATGTCACACATGATCCAATTGCATCCCTCTACAACTCTATTGAGTTTAGGTATATTGGGAGGAGTGAGATAGGAATGATATTCTTTTCTCTATAAGATATTCCTTGAATTTTTCTAATACGTAGTTGCTATCTTAATCAGATCAAATTCATTTCAACTTCCTTCTAACTTTGACTCTCAACCAAAATTGTGAAATTTTTGAATATTTCGAATGTTTCTAAGGTGAAGGGAAGAAATCTCATGTCACAAATAATCATTAATTATTATCACATATCATTAATGTTTATTATGATATAGATGGTTCACATACATCAATATGTATAAGAGCTTGAACACCTTGACATCTTACACTATTCCTAGAGAATGGTGTATCGGACATTCTACTTTGAATACAATATTCACAACTATGTAAGATATGAAATTTCATACAGTCTCTTAATAATCTGTTGATCTCATCAACAAACATATGTCCAAGGCTTGATACCAGATCATTGTCAAAAGATCTCCATCCTCTTATTGATCTTTTAAGGTTTAAATTTTCAGTATTTAGAAATGTTAATGAACCATTCATTAATTTTTTAATTTAGTAGAATCATCTAGATGTTAGATTATTGTCTGAAATATATCCATCATAACTCTTTATGATAGGTCTATTTCAGAAAACATGTTTATTACGAACAATTAGAAATAAACAATAAATGTATCTAATATCTAGGTTATAGTGACATTCTCTAAGATTAAAGGCTCTCCCACAGAAAATATGTAATATATCGAATTAATAGAGATGGTTGCAACAATTACATCAACATCCATGTAGATGACCATTAAACCTTAAGATCAAATTTTCCAATCTTCTAAAACATATGCAACCAATTGCATGTGTTTTTAAAACATTTGATACAATTATTTGAGTTTGATCTTATCTAATAAGCAAGTCAATTTCAATGATTATATGTAGACGTATAATATTCTGATGCACTATCCAGATCTTTCTCTAAGGATCTTAGAAGGAAAAATAGATAGTCATACTATCAATACATCGGCTTGTTGCAGTATTGGCAATCATCCAACTCTTTGGATGTCATATGCATGCAAGTCATAGAAGTACAATCAAGTCTTTGACTTTCCTTCTTATATGGGTCAGACGCATGCTTCCACTACGCTTTTTTCATCTATAAAAAACCAATGCTTAAGACAAAAGATCTCTTATGTTGAACTCAAAACATTTCAATATAAGAGCATTTCAACATTTATACAAGCTTCATTCAATTCAAACAATATGAATATTATGAAGCTTCATGAATGACTAGAGTATAGAAACAGAATGATGATACATCATGTCTACATCTATCTTAACTCTTAAAAACTTTTGACTCACGCAGGTACTCAAATATTTAGAATACATGATCTCTTATCGAGCCACCATTCTGCATAATGCAGTGAACCATGCCATTCATGATTAAAAGTCGAGAGCACATATGTATGCGAAAAGATCTCTTGGATTTTATAAAGATTTTCGATAATTACGATCATCATCGATATGATACTTCCAAAGTACAGTCGGTGAGAGATCAAGTCTATAGAGACATGCAAACCCAAGGTTGTTGTTCTATTGTCTATTTAATCGTCATTCTTCATTATTATAAGAAAACATACACATTGCAACAACAAACATTATGTGTCCAACTGCAAGTACAATTTCTTGATCATTAATCCAATTCATGATAATTTACTAGTTATTATTGAGGACAATTCTGGGTGGGTTTAATGTAGGTTATCTAAAATAAGATAATTTGCGTAAATGCATATTTTACTTTGATTTGGGATTTTATATCAAAGTTGTCATGCCTTGTCAACTCTGACAGTTCATTCCCTTATTCACTTTCAAAGTAAGAGATATACTTACCATTATATCTCAAGGAAGATCCAGGATCTCCTTACCTTTGTTACAACTCAAAAATATGAGAATTTGTAACTCGAATAAAAAGAAGCGGAAACTCATTCCACCATGCAAGTCCAACTTGTATTTCCTAATTCGATCTTTAACACCCGGATCCACCACCATAAGGAGATGTTGACCCGTCGTTAATTGAACCAACCGTCAACAGGAATAGAACTCGTTATACGCAACCTAATATCGCCCCAAAAATATGAGGAACATATATTGAGATCACTATGCATACGGCCTTACTCTTTCGACAAGCAAAGAGCTCGATCCATGTGCACTTTTATGCAGAGGCTATCATCTCGGACAAGCGTCTCATATATACAATCCATGCGACAGAACCCTTCGCCATGACAAGAGACCATGGATGTCACTTATGTGATCATTCATATCATGTTTAAATTATAATTAATTATAATGAATCATATTCACATAATTAATTCGTCCAAAGAAATACTACTCTGTTCATAGTTTAATTGGATATAATTCATTTAATCATATTAAATCAATTATCAATCCAATTCAAACAACCAACAAACAATCTTGATTGTTACTTGAAGGATGGTATAATCTTAAAATACGTATTATTCAAATTTTAATAATTAGAAAAATACATCATGATCATTTCAACCATTATCCTTTCCTTACATGCTGTCATGGTCAGTACGCACAGAATATAGGACAGGCTGTTCATGGAGCAACATGTTACCCCAATGATCCTTGACTAAACACCATATCCGCCTCAGGCCAAGATAATGTGATTTGATCAAATTGTATTTGAAATGATATTCGGTCTTTCAACCGAAGTTATACCATACAATATTTATCAAAACTATTTTGACTAATATTATAAGAAGATTTGCTAAACAAATCCCCAATCATATTCAAGTATCAATGTGTGTTGGAAAGTTCATTATAACCAAATCGATCAAGATCAATTATCTTATCATGATGGTTATGGTCATTCAAAAAATATTTATCTTTATTAGATATTTCACAAATATTTAATAACTAATTAATCCAGAAGATTAACCATTAATTTCCATGAATTCATTGAATGACAATCACAAGATTCTTCTTCAAATTTGTTAAGTTTCCAGAGTGGCCAGTGACACACATGTTTACTAAAACTAACAAATCTCGAGCAAATAAGCTCCAAATCAAGCAAACTAAATTTCCTTGTTTTGCTAATTTGATTTGCAACAAAATCCAATAGACACGCATTTCTAGATGTTTTAAAATCGTGGTTATCTCTTGATTACGTTCTAAAATACCATTCTCGTAACAGTGGACTCATATCTACTCAAACGATCATAACTTGAGCAACACGCAAACTCAAGTCCTACAGTTTGCTAATAAGATGGGGAACATAATCCAAATGATAAACACATGTTTTAAGGCACTCAAACAAGATAAAAAATTCGCACAAAACAAGGTTGTGAGAACAAAATATGATGAAAATTTGAACAATCAAAAATGTTCATGCCATCTTAGGTTTATGGATCATATCTGAAACCTCCAACCTGCTTCGGATACCACTTGAAGATTATCAGAAAAAATCTTAAGTGCATCACGAAAGCATTAAGATCGTATCATATGCGATCGGGAGCGACTAGTGTAATTGCTCGGAGCAACGGATTAAAATTTTTAAAGCGACGAAGCCACATAATCCGAGAACACTTCTCGAATCATTTTATCTTAACCACATAAAAGATACAGGATTACCTCTTAAACGTGGTTGCGATCATGTCTATAAAGGAAGAGACATCCTATCTCATGTCTGATTCAACAGAGGAGATGCTTGCAAGTGCATTGATTAATGTGCTCCTCGCAATCCAAGTTGATAATCCAAGCGGCAGATCTCATGATCGCGTCACACGAGATCTGACGTTATCTTCACGACCGAAGCGCACAGAAGGAAATGGAAATCCACGAGCAGTCGAAGCGATAATACAACGGCATAGTGACGATGACGACTCTCTCTAGGACACCAAAGTGGACGACAACAATGAGAGAGAGAATAGACATGTAGAGAGAGAATTGTGTCTCATGTCATGTGTAAAATAAAAGGCTAAGGCAACCCTTCTATTTATACTATTTTGGATGTCCATGGATCACAATCCATATGCTCACAAATTCAATGGTTGAGATTGATTTGTGCTTTCAATCAATTGCCATGATCTTGTTGTGAAATATATTAAAATCAATCAATATCTTTCAATTTAAATCACATAACCAAGGATGGAATTAATTGGAATGAATGAAGCCCCATTCCATATATGAGGTGGACATCCACCAAGTTGAGAGAGCTCAACTTGGTCGTCCAGCAATGTATGGCAAGAAGGCTTCGTCCAATTTTGTTGAGAAATTATTCTCCAACAATTACACATATGTAACAACTTTTATTACATACTAATTCACCAAAATAATTCCAAATTTTTTTGTGACAATTTCAACAATGCCATGGAAAGAATGTGAAGATTATTCACACATCCAAAATAAAATGTAAATCGTATTTACAATCAATTGTCTAATGTGAATCTAATTCACATCAACTATTAATTCGCAAAAACAAATTAGAATTACCCCCCTCTAACATATTATAAATCTCATTAATGGCATGGAGGTATGGAGTCGAATGACACAATGCAATGATGGAGAAACCATGTGCTGATGGTTTCATTAGCAATGCCCTAAGAGAATCTTTGAAAGAGAAGAAGGGTCTGATGTCCCAGTGGACATTACACTCTTTGTATGTTTAAATGGGTCCGTTAGAACTCCAATTTTAAAATAGAGAGGGGGAGAAGGGAAAAAAGAGATGTGTCTTAGGTCTTGAGGCATGTATTTACTTCTGAAACGTTCTTTTGTTTGCATGAGTGTGAGCCCAAAAAAAGCTATTTTGTTATTCAAATAAAGAGAGGAAGAGGAAAACACCAAGAGGGTTGTAGAGAGTATTATTATGTTTTATGTACCTTTTCATAATTTCTTATTGCTCTCTGGATTACTATGTAATTTACCCAAGAGGCCTCTCTCTATATAAGAGAGGCTAGGGTTACCTTGAATAATAAGTTGCTCATTTCTTCCAACATGGTATCAGAGCCTCAACCCTAGGGCTCTCTACCCGCCGCCACCCCTCCCCCCCTTCTCCTCTCAGCCCTCTCCTCTCAGGCGCCTCCAGCCCCTCTCGCCGCCCATCTTGCCACTCCCCAACCCCTCTCACCGCCCATCTCGCAGCCCTCTCGCCTCGGGCCCCAACCGTCGGCCCGTAGGGGGGGCCGCCCAGCCCGTAGGGGGCAGCAGCCCTCACCTCCAGACCGTGCCCTAGCCTTCCACGCCTAGGACTATTTCTCCGGATCTATGGATTTGAGTGCGTAACGTCTACATACGCACTCGAATCCTATGCAGTTTGTGTAGACATCTGTCATTTTGTCTACCAACCCTAGTTCTTCTCAAGCGGTGATATGTCGTAATCCAAGTTTGATATGCCCTCCATAGGCGTGTTTAAATGTCCCGCGCCAATAGTCAAAAGGGACGGGTCGAACTATGAGCTCTGCGCGATGCAGTTCATGAGTCTCATGAAGTCGAACGGTAAGAAGTACATTCTTACCGAGGATGAGCCCGCAGAGAAGACAGGGATATATGCCTCGTGGGAGGCTGATGATTCGTATGCCAAGGTTTGGTTGTCAGGCACACTATCAACGGAGATTGCCAATGATGTCATCCATCAGCCCACTGCTAAGGCAATGTGGGATATTCTGGCTTCAACGTATTCACAGGTGTGGAATGAGACCAAGATGTTATACCTTCGGCATGATATATTCATGATGAAGCAGAACGGCCGACCACTTCACTCCTTGTACATGTCCCTGAGAGGGATGTTTGAGAAGCTATATAGTACCATTCCACTTACAGCAACCCCTGAGCAGCAGAAGACGTTTCGGAATGCCACCATGGTGGGCGTTCTACTTGCAGCCCTAGACCTTGAGTACGAGGTCGCCCGCTCTCAGATTTTGGCCAATGCAGTTATTCCTCCAATGTAGGATGTTTACCGGAGGCTCAGTCGCATATCAGTGTCTTCCAGTTCATCTACTCCACCCCCATCGGCGATGGCAGTATCGCGTGGGAGAGGTGCTCAGTCTTTTGGTCGTGGACGTGGACGTGGACGTGGAGGTGGTAGAGGTGGTCGCTTTCGTCACCCTTGTTCGTACTGTCACCGCACAGGTCACTCAGAGGATACATGCTATTCTAAGCATGGGTTCCCAGCATCGGCGCGTGTAGCTGAGCATGTTCGGCCCCAGCCAGCATCCACTGCGGACAACCGTTTTGAGGAGCTTGTGGCACGTCTACGTGATATTATGCCACCATCCTCTGCAGATTCTTCTGATGGAGTACCTTCTGATGTTGTTACCTCTGCCTCTGCCATTCCTCTACTATCGCTAGTACCTCAGGTAGTGATACTGCATTTACGTCCTGTCATGATATATCTGATTGGATTATAGATTCTGTTGCCACACATCACATATGCCGAGATCGAGAGAGACTTGAGTCCTACAGGGACACTCCCCATAGACGTTCAGTACAGATCGCATATGGCACTCATTCCCCCCTTATTGGACAGGGGGAGGTCGTTCTATCTTCCTCCATGCATCTACAGAATGTTCTGCATGCTCCTGAGTTCTCCATGAATCTGTTGTCTATTAGTCAGATTACAAAGGATTTGCACTGTCGTGCCATATTTGACCCTTCTTCTATTATTTTTCAGGACATACTAACGGGCAGGGTGATTGGTTGTGGCTCTGAGCAGAATGGTTTGTATCGGCTGGTCCGGAATTCTTATGCTGCCGCCTCTTTTTATTCCATCGGACCAGTGTCTCCGTACATCTGGCATCTTCGCTTTGGTCATCTCCCGCTCCAGAAAATGCGCCACCTTCTGCCTCAGATCTCTCCCAGTTCTTCCTTTTGCTGTGAAGCGTGTCAGTTGGGAAAGCATCATATGTCCAGCTTCCCAGGTCGTCAGAGTCGGAGCAGTTGCTCCCCGTTCGAGTTGTTTCATATTGATATTTGGGGTCCTAGTTGTGTTCCTGATCATCAAGGACACAGGTTTTATCTAGTTGTCATAGATGATTTCTCTCGTGTATCTTGGGTCTTTCTTTTAAAAAATAAATCTGAAGCCGGAGATGTGATTAAAAATTTGATTAATGAAGTGCAGAATGTTTTTACATCTACTGTCAAATATGTTCGTACAGATAAAGCTCTTGAATTTTGCACACGATCTCTCTCGAAGTTTCTCTCGACAAAGGGCATTATCCACCAAACTACTTGTGCCTACACATCTCAGCAGAATGGAGTGGCAGAAAGAAAGCATCGTCACCTTCTTGACATTACTCGAACCCTTCTTATTCAGAGTTGTGCTCCTATCTCTTTCTGGAGGGATGTTGTTCTTACAGCGTGTTACCTGATCACTGTATGCCGTCATCTGTCCTAGGTGAGAAAATTCCTATGTCTATCCTTTTTTCTGATAAGGAATTATTCTCACTTACTCCTCGTGTCTTCGGTACTGTTGCATTTGTTCATCTTCTCACTCCAGGACTTGACAAACTCTCTCCTAGAGCGGTCAAGTGTGTCTTTGTCGGTTATTCTCGGACTCATAAGGGCTATCGTTGTTATGACCCCATAAACAAGAAATATTTTGTCAGTGCTGACGTCACGTTCTATGAGTCTGTTATGTACTTCTCTCCTGCAGGTGACATGTTGGCACCATCCAATACCAATGATGATGTCTATGTCCCTCCACCTCCTAGGTGCGGTTCACCTGAGTCTACTCCTGCACCAGTTACTACACCCACTTCACCACCATCACCTCAGCCACCACCACCTCCACAACCTCCTATTCCACCTTTTACAAAATTTTATACGCGTCGGTCAAGTCCTGCTCAGGCTACACGTCCAACATCCATCATGCCTCAGGTATGTTCTTATGACAGTACTATTGATGGGTCAGATATGGTACATGTGCAGGATTCTTCATTGCAGGAGGAGACTACACCATCCAGTACAGCGGATGATGACCTGGATATTCCTATTGCTATCCGGAAGCAAAAGAGGACGTGTGCAACTTATCCCTTTGCGTCTCAGGTATCTTTTCATCGCCTCACAGGCGATTTTCAGAGATTTACTATAGCTTTGTCATCCGTAGAGATACCACGGACCTATCAGGACGCTATGCAGATTGATGTCTGGTGAATGGCTATGGACGAAGAGATGCAGGCATTACAGTCTCGTGGCACATGGAGCTTGGTTACTCCTCCTCTTGATGCATCTATCGTTAGCTGTAAATGGGTATTCACAGTTAAATACCATGCAAATTGCAGTCTAGATCGCTACAAGGCTCGGTTGGTGGCTCGAGGTTTCACACAAACCTATGGTATGGATTATATGGATACATTCTCTTCGGTGGCTCGTCATTATACCCTTCGGATCCTCCTTTCAGTTGCAGTGGTACGTGACTGGACTATATCCCAGCTTGATGTCAAGAATGCATTCTTGTATGGCGATCTGCAGGAAGAAGTCTACATGCAACAGCTACCAGGGTTTACTGCTGAGGGGGAGAAACATATGGTCTGTAGACTTCACAAGGTAATTTATAGCCTTAAACAGAGCCCGAGGGCGTGGTTTCAAAAACTTTCTCATCTGATTGAACGACAGGGGTTCAAGAGATCGAATGCAGACCATTCATTGTTTATTCAAAAGTCTTCTACGGGTACGGTTGTCATCATGGTCTATGTTGATGATAATCTTGTTACAGGAGATGATGTTCAGGGAATAGAAAGGACAAAAGCATTCCTTGACTATCAGTTCGTCACGAAGGATCTTGGAACCCTAAGATACTTTTTGAGTTTGGAATTTGCCAAGAATGCACAGGGTCTAGTGATGACCCAAAGGAAGTACATTTCAGATTTCTTAATTGAAACAGGCATGGTTGAATGCAAACCATCGAGTATTCCCATGGATCCAAGCATGAAGTTATATGATGATGACACGGCTGAAGTAGACAAGAGGAGATATAGAGAAATGGTGGGTAAGCTCCTTTATATTACCATAACTCGACCTGATATTGCCTTTGCAGTAAGCCGGGTGAGTCAATTTATGGAGCAACCAAGACAAGTGCATATGGATTCCATACACATGATACTGAGGTATCTAAAGTCCTTTCTAGGTTCAGGGTTGCTATTCCAAAAGGGCACAGATCTATCGATTTCAGCATGTGCAGAAGCCGATTACGCAGGATGCCCTAAGGATAGAAAGTCAACCTCGGGATACGTTGTTTTTGTTGGGAGCTCTTTGGTCTCTTGAAAAAGTAAGAAGCAAACCGTTGTGGCAAGGTCCAGTGCAGAATCCGAATACAGGGCCATGGCGCAAGCAAGCACGAAGATGATGTGGGTCCGATCTGTACTAGAGGATCTGCATGTAGCCGTACCCTTACCTATGCAGCTTCAGTGTGACAATCAGGCAGCGTTGTTTATTGCTAACAATCCAGCATTCCATGAGAGAACAAAGCATATAGAAGTTGACTGCCACTACACTAGAGACTTGATTCAGAGAGGCTTGATATCTACATCTCATGTGAGATCAGGGGATCAGACTGCTGACATACTCACCAAGCCTTTGCTCAGAGGACCCTTCTAGAAATGTTCTTTCAAGCTAAGCATGATCGACATCTATGCTCCACCTTGAGGGAGAGTGTAGAGAGTATTATTATTATGTTTTATGTACCTTTTCGTAATTTCTTATTGCTCTCTGGACTACTATGTAATTTACCCAAGAGGCCTCTCTCTATATAAGAGAGGCTAGGGTTCCCTTGAATAATAAGTTGCTCATTTCTTCCAACAAGGGTGAAATGTAAAAAGAAAAATAACAGTTGAAAAAAGATTAAAAATGAGAAAATAAAGAAAAAATGAGGAGGAAAAGGAGGAAGAATCTTATTAGACCCCACTTGTTCTCCCAACTTGATCAATTATCCGCGTGTTTCCAACAAATACGGAAGAAAAAGGGGGGTGTAGAGCAAAGTTTTAAGCTCTATCTTGTTTGAGACTCTCATAGGAGAATTGTTTAACGGTGTTGTATAGAAGTGGTCATTTCAAAGATCTTCTGGGAGATAGTCATTATACAATCCATCCTCAATTGATTGTGAACCCCAGTAAGATATCCTTCTGAGTATCCTGTGAGAAAAAACATCCTTTTAAGTTTCTATGAGAGAGACCCGTTTTCAAGATCTGCATACACATCCCGCTGAATTTTTTCGACCCTTGAGAGGGATGTAGTTGTCTTCCATTGAGGAGACATGTTGTGAGATTCAGTACTCCAAGAAGGAAATGCATTATAGTGCATGTGACTTTGATCAATGCATATACGGGGCACATGATTTACTTGTCTTACCAGATTGTTCAAGAGATCATGAATAATAATCCAGCCCTTTAATTCCTCCTCACCACCAAGACATGAAATTCATCGTCGTCAGTAACTAAGGGTATGCACGAGAATATCTATGTTCTTATGTATTCGATGTATGGGGTAAGAGCTTTTCAGTTTGTCAAAGCAGAGCATTGCATGTTCAAGCTTGAAATGGAGACTAGAGAGCATTAAAGATTAAACTAAGATCTTGCATTACAGCGAAAGGATGAGAAACTTCTTCAATTGAGAAGTTGTGATCTTAAAGACCTCAAAGTAACATAAAATTAGTTCCAGTGGTTGAGGTGTAAGCCTCACCACCGCCTCATATGCCTTATCGCCTTATCAACACTCTATGGCGCACGCCTCACAGCTTCTGGGTGAGGCTTAAACCTCAAGGTGTTTTTTATCGAAAACACATCAACGTGTGCACCTGACCGCCTCAAGGCACGCTTTTCAAAACAATTGTGATGATCTACGGATTTACTTTTTTGAATCCGTAAGCCTGATCTTGGGGGTTCGGGTAACACCTTTATGATGTGTGTGTGGATTATTGATACCTTTCCATTTACATATATGTATCCGAACAGCCTATTATTTAGCTTTCCAGGTCTGACTCTCAGGCACTCTCCACTTATCATTTACAGTCCAATCAGGGGAAGAGGTCTACATTGGATGCACATATACGTTGGCAGAGGTGACGAGAAAACAAGCATACCGAACATCCGCGAACTTGAAGAACTTTTCTGCCAGCAATTTCAAGAGATTTTCCGAAACAGACGTGGCGAACACCTGCACTTGAAGCAATGTTGAGGTACAATTAAATTAAAAACGAGAGATTCTACCGATTAACCATCAGATCCCTACGATCAACTTACAAGCCCGTGCATAAACCTGTGATAAATGGCCGATTCGAACTTCCCATCCTTCCCCTTTTTCACAAACTCCATGATCACATCCACCACAACATCCTGCATGCATTTCAAATGGATCATAAGCCTCGCAACAAAAACTGCAACAGTTAAACAGCAAAAAGCCAGCAACTTTCCCACCAAGATCGCATCTTCCGGCTGCGGCGACGCGGCAATTGCGATGAGAGAGTTGAGGAACTCGTCAAATCGGTTGCGGAGCCATGTGCCGTAGACGTCTTGGGGACCGTCACCGTGGTGGGGGCAGGAGCGGGCGGGAACATCGGGGAGGATGGTGAGGAAGAAGGAGTGGAGGGAGAGGAGGGATTCGATGAGGAGGTGGGTAGGAGAGGATGGGGAGAGGATGCGGAGGAGGATGGGGAGGTTGTTGATGTGCTCCCTGGAGGAGAGGAGGTCGGTGCCTAGGGTTTTCACCTCGCCTAGGGTTAGGGTTTCGCCGCTCCCTGTCTGCTTCTTCTTCTTCCTGGAGCTTAGGGAAGGCATCGGTGGGGATGGGGGTCTCCGGCGAGCGCGGCGGCGGCAGTCTTGTGGTACAGGGGAAGGGGGTTTCTGGAGGGGTTTTGGGCTTTGAGGGAGCGGCAGCTTAAATGGGACGGGTTGTGTGTAGTTTTTGGAATTTAAAAGAATTTGTTGTCATGATTTTATTGGAATTTAATAGTATTTGGGTATTGATTGTTTTTAAACATTGTAATGAGAAGGTGATGGTATAATATTACTTCTTTAATTTGCCTTCTATGTGTGGATTTTTACATCACAAATCCAATGAAGTTTATAGGATATCATCTAAACCCTGTAAACTTACAAATTCCTATACCATGCCCTCCGTGATTAACTAACATCCATCAAACCATTAACATCAATGAATTTAGTTAAAAAAATAAAATTTACCATTCATAATTATTGAGTTTATGGACCAATGTCATTGATGAATATATATCCACAATCACTTCAACAACCTTTCAACTTCAATCAAAGCAGCACAGTCACTTGGAGCTTTGCATAAAAATACAAATAACGTTGCTCGGAGCCACATCCTCACTCTATATATATCATCCAGGTGCTGCACAAGTTTTCAACACCCTCCTTCGACGAAATTGATTGAGGCAAAAACCCATAGCAGAGCTCCGTCGAGCTCCAACGACCACAATACAAACCCAATTCAAGTAGCCTCCCTCTCATCCTCCTTACTTTATTCCCCATTGTGTTCTTTTTCTTGTTCTCTTATCTTTTATCCTCTTCATAACACCTTATTCCATTCAATTCTTCTTCTTCATTCAATTTGCAATCCAATTCCACACGTGACTGGTCATCGCCCACACATTCTTTTCTCTTTGATTCCAATTCTATCCGCTTACTTGATTCACAGGGGGGGTTGGACATGTGAGCCCATGATAGTCCATTGTGCAATAAGAAGTTATTGAAGATTATTTCTTAATCTAAAACGAAGAATAACCAATTTACATAATAGGTCCTTTAGTATGAATAAGGTTGATTATTTCTTAATCTAAAACTTAGAATAACTAATTTACATAGTAGGTCCTTTAGTATGAATAGAGTTATGTTTTGTGGTTGTATTGATATCTCATACAGTTGTTGATCCAATGTCGGACCATAGAGGGCAGTGCAAAGGTTGAATATCTAAATAATTAGATTGAGGACTTCACTGCATCGTTAAGTAATTATCAAGAGGGGATCTCTATTCCTATAAGGAGATGGCAATCCTTACTCTAAGGGCTGACATCTAACCAATCTCTTGATGCATATCCACTACATGAGAATAGATATTCAGAGATATTGGATGAACTAAGTCAAATAGTTGACTCTATAGGATCGAGATAATTAAGATATATATCGTATACTAACACGTATAGGCAAGAATCCTCGATTCAGAGATAGATGTTTTGTTATATATCTAAGTATGTATATTAGGCATATCATTAGGTTGATGACCTAATCAAGGAATATACACTGGCGAGTTGGTGTGGATATGAGAATATATGAGTAATAAGATCTCTCAAGGAGATCATACATGTTCATCATTATATCGAAAGACATGAGCTCACTCACGAGATATCGAGATAAAACTAAATTCCAACGTTGGTTGTCTTGTTTTAGAAATAAGACAAGATCTGAAGGTACGATGTATGCTTTTGGAAAGCATATGATTGAGACAACTCCCAATGATCAACGAGGAACTTAATGATAAAACACTAGAGAAGATAGTTCAAATAAGAACAGAACTCTGAGTTTTATCATAATCTTCTAATATCGGGATGTACGGGTATTGAGAATACTAGAGGATAAACGTGGTCTTAGTCGATTGTATAACCATGACACTTTTCATTCCGAGGGAGTGATGAAACATGTTTAGATTTCAATTACTACTAAGTAGACTACTTATCCAATCTTAGTCCAAAATATCGGGTATTGATCTTAATACGATTCAGATGCAATGAGAAAAATGAATATTATTTATGCCTTAATCAGACATCTCTAATAGGTCTTCTAGATACAGTTATGGGATTAAATATCACTATCCAATTCACTATACATGGAATATGCAGTCGTCCTATCATTACATCCAAGTATATGATGAGAAAACACGTTGTTCTAGAAAAGAGCTCAAGAACATTTATATTTTTAACAATACCTGAGCATTAAAAAATTAATGATTAATTTGGATTTAATTATTATACATAAGATTAATGTGGATAACACTGTATGCGATAACCATGGATATTTGTGGATGCAATCCGCAATATCATAAGGGAGTTTTAGTTGTGAATACGATTCACGCTTTTTATAATTTAATGTGAATTGGGTTCACATTGTACAATAAAATGTAGATGTGATTTACATTTAATATTGGATGATTGAATATGATTCATACATATAAATGGTTTATTTGCAATTATCACAAATAATTTGCAGATCATCTGGTGACATTTGTGGGAAAATAATAATATGGATAAAGATTAATTGTAATGAGATTGTATTAAAAGGGATTAGAGAGAGAAAATCTCTCTCAAATTCCCAATGAGGACGTCCACCCTCCAACGAGGAAGGAGGCTATCTCATTTCCTCATTACTGGAATGTGGCTCTCTTCTTTCTCTTTATTCATGAGAATGATATTTTTTAGATTAAATTTTAGAGCAATGAATTAATAATTGCTTTGTTGATTCCATATTCTATTTTACTTGGATGACAAGTAAAACGGTTAATCTTGATTATTTATCATTCAATCAGGAGTGTGTTCTAGCCATCCAATTTCAAATAAAAGAATTATTAACCTAGTCTTCTTTTTGTACACAATACACAATTAAGTTGAAGTAATTGTTGCAACAACTCTCTCTCTCTCTCTCAGCTCCTTGAACAATTAGCCAGGGCGGTTGGTGGTGTAGCAAAACTGATTGCAAAAGAGGGTAAATCGACCACATTAAGATTACCATATGGAGAACCTTCTCTGTATAGGCTTGGACTAGCTCCGATCCCAAAAGACGTCTCCCGCTCGTGTCACCCCAGTGATCCGCATGGCCACCCATATAATGCCTCATACATGGCCAAATTCACATATTTGCTCGCACGGTAGCTATTGTTAAAGACGATTATTAGTTGACGATATAAAAAAGGAAGAAGACTATACCTCTCTGAGAGCAAACGACTCGTGCTCAACCTATTCATGTTAAGAGCTCGGACACTCTAAAAACTAGAATTCGAGGAGATGAGCTCAGACTCTCTTAAAACTATAATCCGAGGAGGTGAGTGAGTCGTTGCTCTTCTCATGCTCATTGAGGAGATGAGCGCACGTACCTCGCTCTTATGAGGAGGTGAGTAACTCTTCTTCCTTACCTTATTAAAAAGAAGCTTCTTGTCGACCGTCATCAACCAATGTCTTGTTGAGAGTGTGTGTCGTGTTACCGTCATGCTACTGGACTGATTGCTCGCGGATCTCTACCTTCTTCGATACCTCGTGCACATGAAGGGGACAACAGATTCCACGAGACGAAGTCAAGAGATTCCCCACTATGATCGTCACTTTGGATTGTGATAAACACACGTCTCATCTATGTGCCCATAAATGCTCTCTACGTCGGATCAGACTTGAGACAGGAGGTCTCTTCTATTAGAGACTTGTGGATTGCAATCACGCTTCGAGGGGTAATCCCATTACTCGTGTAATCTTGATGAGATGGCATGGGAAATGTTCCCATGTCAAGTGGTTTCATTGACTTTTTTATTTTCGTTGCCACACTGACTGATTGACTAGTACGTCTAGTCAACCTAGATCAGATACAATCCACGCTTCTATGATGCGTGATGCACTACCATTTCCCTTCACTCCGATCATCGATTTGGTCAGAATTTGGACTCCTTCATCCATTTACTCATGGATGTCCTATAGATCGCCCATCACTCATTGGTTAACCATCCAAGTCGTGTCACGTGTCAAGCACAACCACCCCTTGCAAGTACCGGGGGATGCAGAAAAGAAAGCATGACGATCAACATCAACCCCTCCTTTGTCGAATCACCGGAGAAGTTGAATATAAGAAGGAGAGGGATGCCTTGCTATTGTCGCTGATAAAAGATGCCCCTATCATTTGAATGCTTAAAGACTATCCCAATTGCGAGAAGCGCTACCTCTTGCCAGAACTATCATGCACCATCGCACATCCGTCGTTGTTCGCCAGAAGCCCTGATAAAATATCAATCCACTATTCGTCTAGGGTCCAATCGGTCATCTGGAATCCTCTTCCATCATGAATCGCTTAAGCATGCTCTTTCTTCTCTATGTGCAATAATAGTACGTACAACAACTATTCTGATCAAAGCAACATACCTCCACCGAATATCTCACAAGAACGAGCATGACCTGCAAGGAAAAAAGGGGAAGAGCATGAAACCTAACTCAAGGTCTACATATTTGTTATATGTACACTCAAGAGACGGGCTACATTGTGAATTCGAACTAGACCATTGTATTTTGTTATCTAGATAACTCGACATTAACTCAAGAAGCTTAACTCTGAAGTGTTACATTAATGACAAGAGATGCAATGTTAAATGACGCAAGTTTACGAGGTTTAAGTGATAATTACAATGAATATACTATTGAGAAGATAGTTGTAAAAGTTTATGGTTTGTGGTGTAAAGTGTAAACACCCTTTCTATGTATTGGTAAAAAATGAGCAAAGAATGTATGAAAGGGATATTTATCTTTTAAGAGAATGAGAGTGAGGATATTAGTGCAGATATCTGACATGAAAGATGATGGAGAGATCTACTGTAAAGACATTTCATCCATTCTCATAGGACAATATAAGGAACATTATGGATTTTTCCTTTAAGTCTGCCCTCGAAGTTTGTTAGTCGTCCCAGTACCTCAACAATTGCAAGGACACCCCTAGAACCAAACAGGTCTTAAGTGAGATAGTGTTGGATTTTTTGTACAAAACTTATGACAATGCTTTTTATAAATGAACAAGTTTGCTTCCATAGCACCCTACATCCATATTTTATGCACATAAAACATTTGAAAGAAAAATAATCACAAACATTTCCATAGTTTTGTTCCTTTATGAACCTTCTATTTCATATTTCTCATTCAAAACATATGGTAATAACCTACATGGAATTTGTTAATTTTGTGATTTAACTTTCTCATCTACCATGGTCTAACCTTGCCTGTGAGCATGGATGGTCAAAGTCGAGATTTTCATCCTTTTAAATTTAATGTAAAATATATTAATCTGCGCACCCCATAAAGAAAAAATCCTTATAACATGAAAACCATATTAGAAACAAATCCACCAAAAAATAATTGACAGATAAATAGAAATCTTATATTGTAAACAGACCAGCTTTAAAGCTTGTATTTATTTTTTTATAAATGTGATTGAGTCAAACTCATTTTAAAAGTTCATGTAAGATTCAATTTAGATTTTGTGGAATATTACATCAAACTTACAACTCCAGGATGCTCAGGGTCAAGTACGAATATATATATATATTTCCATAGTTATTTCTTTATGATACAAATGATGATAGAGTTGGAATATATGTGGGTTACAGTAGTCAATTTTTTATAAGGATGTGTGAATATGTGTGAGATAGGTATGTAATGGATTTGATATAGGTATATTCATAGCCATTTGTATCTTCAATGTAACAAACTGGGGGTATATATGTATATATTAGAGATATATTACGTGGAGGAATTGTTTATGGTAAGTAGTTATAATTCAAACAGACCAATAAATCCAAAAAAATGATATTATTGTACAAGTTTAGGGGATATAAAATTTTAACGGATATTTACACCCATAACCCTGAGTAGTTTCGTAATTTCCCCAGAAACCCTCGATAAACACGAATTACATCCAGAACCCTGAATAATGCTTAACCTTTACATGACATAACCCTGTGTCAAGGTCTGCCTTAATTCTCCGTTAACTTTGATGGAAAATGTTATATATTGACCATTTTAGCCTTCAAAAGATATCATATTTACAGCACGATGCCATTTATAGATCAAACAAAAGTGATGGCTCTCTCCCCCTACAAAGTTCATGCCCTCCCACTCGTCTCCGGCAAGTTGCCCCTCCCACTCGTCTCCGCAGGTTGCCCCTCCCACTCATCTCCGGCAAGTTGCCCCTCTGCCCCATGATGGCCAGTTGCACCCCCGCCCTGAAGCACCGCCACCGAGGAGCGAGCTGCACCTGTCTGCGCCGACATCGAGCCCCATCGCCGAAGAGCCCCCCCTCCCGACCCCGCTCCTGGAACCCCCGGCCCAGCCCGCTCGTCCTGCACCCGATGTCGAGCCCCACTGCCGCCCAGCTCCTGCCCGCCCCGACTTCCTCCTGGAAGCCCCCCCACCCTCCCCGCCACCCCCCGGCTCCTCCCCTCCCGCGTCGCCCTCCGTCCCGACACCCCCTCCCCCGACAAGGTCCAGCACCAACCCTAAGCTCTAGCACTTGTCCTCCCGCCCCCCCGCGCTGCCCCACTCCTCCTCCCCTCCCGGGCCGTCCTCGTCCCTGCCCCCCCTCCCGCGCCACCCCACACGTCCTCCCCTCCCGTGCCGCCCCTACAAGACCCCCAACTGTTGGCGAGCTCCATCCGCGCCCCCAGCACCCCCTCCCCCTCACTGGCGAGCTCCATCCGCGACCCCAGTTCGTGAGCTCGCCCAGCACCCCTCCCCTCCCCCCGCCGTGTCGCCAGCTCCATCGCATCTGCAATCCACCTCCACCTGATTTTTTTTATTTTTGTCGGTATCCTAGCCCTTAGATTATAGATGGGTTAGATTAACTTACTTATATGGTTGGGTTAATTCACTAAACTGACGGAAGGTTACAGATGTAAAACAGAGCCATTATTCAGGGTCCCGTGTGTTATTCGTATTTATCGAGGGTTTCTGAGGTAATTACAAAATTACTCAGGGTTATGGGTGTAAATATCCCAATTTTTAAATAGTATATAGTATTGTACATGGGGAGACATAGAAGATACCATAGCCTCTTGAGGTAGGAATTGGTAAGTTGGAATCTAGATGACAGGAGTTGATTTTTAAATAAATAAATAAAGTAAATATAATATTAATACAAAGGAAATGTGGCTCACGTGACAAGTTGTACTCTTGATTCACTAATATAGATAAACATCCATTCACATAAAGGTAACGTTGTGGATGCATATCATAATATCTAATTAGTAAAATTCACCCCAACACGTATATAAGATTTGAAAAAAAAGAGAATGAGATCTTTTATTGGACACACGTATAATACACACTATATAAACTAAGGATCAAAATTAGGCAAAATGGAAAATGGAATCAACTGACTACTCCATATATAGAGGGTTTCTCTGGTGATCAAGATAAATTAGAAGGGGACCCATGGCATTTAAAGTGCTACGTGTGAGATAGATGAGATGGGGATTGCATGATATGAGTATCATATAAGGACCATACTGGAAGTCGAGGCGTTGAAAGGGAGTAATATTACGGACGATTCTCTCTCTATCTAGGATTTTGCGAGGAGCTGGAAGTTCAGGTCCCTCTTTTTCTATTTCATGAGGGTTTCTTTCGAAGGCATGCATGTTTGTAGCCCAATTTAATATGCTAAATTTGCATGCCATAATAACAATATTATCTAACTGCATGAAACTGGTAGTATGTAAAAGTCATATGATCAGGAAAAAAAACTTTCGCATGTCGATAATAGTTAATCTATGTGATATCCTTGACCAGTTTTCTTGTATTTAATTGGTCATCTAGAGTAGTTATGGCGGGAGCATACATGTTATGATATCGCTTATCACATACATATGATTCCAAATTTCTGAACGGTGCATATACATGCGTATATATATGAATTACATATAAAATTCTAGGTATCAATTGTTACCGGTCATATCACCATGTTAAATAGTTGTAGGTGTTTTCTGAGGCCAACAAGTACTGGACATCATGATCCTTACTTAGAACTGGGATTTTGAATTTCATTTAAATCATGTAGTCGTAAGTTATCTTATTAACTAATGTAGTACCAGTTTATTTATCCACTAAACATGGACCGTACCATAGAATTAGAGTTATATGTGTGTCCATGGAATATGTATGCTGTGTGGAATGGATTATAATGTTATTTAGAAATACTACGGATACTTTTTATTAAAGAAATATAAGTTGTTCTATCAATAGGACATGCATTAATCTTTAGTCTATCGTCTATACGAGGATAATAATAAATACTAATGTATATTATTCTTATTAGAGTAACGATAAGTACCCATGGATCTCCAGAGAAGGATTAGGATTATAAATAGATATGCAAAACAACAGTGCATGTATCATTTCTTTGATATCATAATGTAGTTACATCTTTCATATATGTAATCGTTACAATGATCACTACAAGCTCTATGAGGGCCAGATTGTTGGTGAAAGTAATAATAATTTTCGGCGAGTGGTTCATAAGCTAAAGGCATTATTATTATTTTCTTCCATGCAAATAATTTTTATGATGCAAGCTTTTTATATTTCAGATAATTATGCATTTTAGGATTTTTAAATATACTTGAATCTAAGTTAAGCGAGCCCTATTTTTCCTTGTGAATGTATGACCCATTCATTTTTATGGTTTACGTATGCGACTTATGTGGTATACAGTACAAAGCTTTCGTTTTCTATATGATACATGTTTAAGCAGTCATGTCAAGTTAAGCAAGTTCAATATTATTCTTATGTTGATTATGTAAGTCATATGATTAAATGATATTTAAGTAAGATGCACACTATGTCCTACTGATGAATCCACGTTTCATCATCTTTATTCTATCATTTTGGCCTGAAAAACCCTAGTAAATGCGTGTAAATAGCATTTATTCATGCATTTTAGCATTCATGTATATGTATGTAAATATTGTATAAAATGCGGTTCTTAAAGCCAAAATTATAGAATAAAGAAAAGAAAAGAAAAAGAATAAAATATTGTAAATATTTTATGACCCGAAGCCCCGAGACCTAGGCATCTTGATGAATAGGTCGACAAGGAATAAAGTAGGGGGAGATAAGGTCAGAAATATAGATAAAATACCTATACTTTTTATTCAGTCTTTATTCGTTTTGGGACCTATTTTTGGTTCCACTTTTTGTATATCAAATAAAGAAACTTTGTACATGAAAGTTGTAGATAATAAAATAAAGAAAAATACAAAATTGATTTCACAGAAAAATAATGTACAGATAAAAAGTTATGGTCTGAATAAGAATCCAAAATCCCAACTTCCCAGATCCGTATCTCACAAATAAAAACTCCAAATGCAGCGTACTCACCTTTAATTGTATATAGAAGAAAATAATCTAATTAATGGTGGTGGTTTCGCATTTGGCGGAGCTACGGTTTGAAAGTTGACTTTTGGACCCACATTGTATACTTGTACATATTAAAATATCCAACTTATTATTTGATTATTATTTATATAATTTTATATTTTTATAATGTTGTAAATAATACTTATAATAATCATGTACATTAAAATAAGAATAAAAACCTAAATCAAAACAAAAATTAAATACTTAAAAATAAAATACATAGATATAGATACCTATAAGGGTAAGAATACAAACTTGTAAAAATATAGCTCATAAAAATAAACAAAAATCACCATAAAATACTTCATAAAATTACAAACATTTTTTATTTTATACCCAAAATTTAATTAATTCGTCTGATATTTTTAATCCATTTTACAAGGTTTTTAGCCAAGGAATTTTCTGGTTGGTCCACGTGGACCAACCAGAACGCTCCATTGGTTGACCTCGGTCAACTCTCTGACCGAGGTCTGTCCCTTGTCAGAGTCAAGTTTGACCCTATGTTCACCCCTTTTTCGAGGGAGCCTCGATCACCATTTGGTGATGGTTCCTTCTTGGAATCTTTTCCTCGGTCAATGGTGATTCACGCCCAAGTGATTCCTTGGGCTGTGGATCACTGACCGAGGCGCAGAAGCCTCGTCTTCCTCGCCTCGCCGTCAACCCTTTAAAAGACACCCCCCGACTTTGATTCAAAGTTTGATCCTTCTTCCGCCAAAACCACTCGAAAACCCCTAGCCAGTTGTGCTCCTGGTGACAGCAGGAGTCGATTTGACCTTGGGTTTGCGTCAGTTGGCGTCGAATCGAAGTCGATCCGACCTTCGCCGGAGCTCCGCCGAGCTTCATCGCCCGACGTCTTCGGTGAGTTTCCCCCTCCTTTCTCTTCGTCTTTTTGTAGCCTTAGCGTAGATTAGTGTAGGCCTCTAGCTGTTCTTACTCTCGATCACCCATTCGCCGTGAATCATCGATCAAAGCCCACGGCGGAGCTGAGCTCCGCCTCCATTTTCCGACCTCGTCTATCATCGACCGCCGCACCGACCACCTCCATCTTCTTCCTCGTCGCTCCGTCACTCCGCGCCACCCTTCATTCCCCCTCGATCTCGCTCAGATCGAGCCGCCCGAACTCTTCTCTCCGCCGCTCGCCGGAGTTCTACGCCCGCTCCATCCTTCGCCCCATCGGAACCATCGGGAACCACCAAATTGTTCGCTGGGATTTTGTGCGCCTAACCTTGCAGGTCCGAGCCCAAGAGGAGGCTCGATCGACCATCGACGAACCCAGGACCACCTGCCCAGGTCTCCTCCGCCGTCCGAGCACCTCGAGCCGTCTCCGCCTCGCCTGAGACTACCTGCTGACGCGGAAGAGCCCCGGGATCGTTTTGCCCTTGATCCGGGGGCCGGAGCGGCCGTGTGTCGGCCGGAATCGCACCTCGAAGTTCGCCGGGGAGGTGTTCTTCGTGAACCCCTCCCTGCCGTTGGATCAACCACCCGCTCCAGACGCATCATCGGCCGTCCGATCTCCTGCGCCTCCCAGCCGTCCGATCAAGCCTTGAAGATCTAATCCCAACCGTCCGTGACGAAGGGGTACACACCGTTGGATGTGCACCACGTGGATAAGTGGATCGCCATCAACCGCTGGATCAAGCCTCGTGGGTATTTTGCACTTTTAACCCACGCTTTTTGTATTTACTATTTAGTCCAGTAACTTTTATTTGTAGTTTACAAAGTGTTGTAATATTTGCACACAGACCCTCACCTTATCACTATTTGCACTCCAATCCACGCCACGTCACCTCACGTGACGTTGGCATGTGACTTTTGGGCATTTTGCAAGATAGGCCCAGGACTTTTCAGTATTTGCGATTCCGTCCCTGTGCGTAGGATATATAATATATTTTTAGAACTATTGCATGTACGCCCTGCCGGTTTTCTTTAATTGCATTTATGCCCCTGTGAGTGGTGAGTAACGTGAGTTGCGCGTGATTTCTTGGTGAAAATTGCATGAAGGCCTCTGGATGTTTGACATATTGCACATATACCCCTGCCAGGCCTGATTTTGAAGTGGATGCTTGTTGTATTTATTTCATAGATCATTTTAACTCCAAAAATTCCACAAAAATAGACTTAGGCTACTGGACACGTGTACTTTCATGCCATATATTTAGTTTTTGATTTTATTTTATTTTCCTATTTATAAAAAATCAAAAACAGCCTTTTTGTGTACTGTCTACCTTAGAAAATACCAAAAAAATATCAAAACACCTCCAAAAATTCCCAAAAATTTACTTAGTGTCTATTTTATTATCTTTTAGTGTCAGTCCAAAAATCATTAAAAATCTCAAAACAAAAACACAAAAAAATTAAAAACTCTTAAAAACTTCAAAAAATTATATAAAATAGTAGAAAAACCCAAAAATAGCAAACTCAGCTTATGTTTACTCCTAATTTTGTTCTCTTTATTAGAAAAATAGTGTGAAACAATTTTGCTACTGGTTGGTATTTTTAACTTGCATTTTTGTCACAGCCAGCCCGTATTTCCACTGTTTGCCTTATTTCAGACTTTAAAAATACCAAAAACATCTTGAAAAATCCCCAAAAATCACAAAAACAGTAAAAAATATTAAAAAGACCAAAAACATTTTATCTCTGAATTTTTGAGTATTCTGGTGCCCTTTTATTAATATTTTAACTTGTCTTTCTTTATATTGTCCTTACTTTCCAATATTGAAAAAGAAAAAAAATATAAAATATAAAATATAAAAATCAGTAAATTAAAAACCAAAATACAAAAATATAAAATTAAAAATTAAATAAAAAAATATATAAAAAAAAAACCCACAAAAATTCTAGATTGGCTAAGTTGCTTGTTAGATTCAGGTTTGGATTTTTATCCGTGCTCTACACCTTTGCTCCTTGTGTTCGACCCCTACTTGCTTGCCATTGTACATCATTAGTAGGGTATAATAAATTTTAATCCTTGCTATTCTTTCTCTGATTGATTGTGTGGGTTAATTGTTGAAGACCGAGGAAGTTTGAGCAGTCGCACCAGCGACAGTGAGTCTGACTTGTCAGACCGCTATTTAGCGGCTCTCGCTCTCTCGTTTTTCAAATGGCGCCGTTGCCGGGGAGCATCGGCTTGTAGAGTACCTTTGGGTCTTTCTAGTCACTTAGCCATTTTGCTTACTTGTATTTTGTGTATTATTTATTCTGAATTGTCTGACATCTCTTTGTTTTCTTGCGAGGGACCGCCAACCGAGGAGGATCGCCTAGGGGATCCTGAGCAGCCTTGGGAGGAGGAGCCGGCTATTCTACCCTAGCCGGCAGGAGAGAGCAGGAGAACTAGAGAGAGAAAGAGAGTTGTTTTTATTTTTGTGAGAGAGAGAGTATTTGATAATTTGTAATAATACAGGACTTGAACTCTTGGACACTTCGGGCCTAACTTCCGGGTGTTTGTTCACCCGGGGGCTCACCGCAGTTTTGACGAGTTTTTATCGCTGTCATTTTCCGGTTTTGTTTTCATTTTTCACTTTCTTTTGTGGATTGAGCTCTTAGTTCTAGGTCCTGCTTGATTCGATTAGAATAGGTCCAAACACCTAATTATCTTTGCATGCTCCTATAGATTCGTATTTGGACTTAGACTAATTAAATAGTTAGCTAGTAGCTTCCGATCCACGCGCCGCGAGCTCACACCCGAACAAGCGCTTTCTCCTACTCCAAATGTGTTGGGCAGAGGAGGGGTGAGCCAAGACCGGACACTCGGATTGGGAATTATTAGCTAGCTTGTGGTTCTTCACGCTAGCAGTTGCCTGTTCTAGGACGATTTCCGCATTGCATAACCGGCATATAGATTAGGTTTATAAATTTCTGCCTTGCATCCCGCATGGAGAGAGCTGGGATTCACTGTAAGTCTTCTCACTTTGCATTCATCATATAGGCACAAAGGTGAGATTTCCATCTTGGTGCCGACTTGCATTGGCTTTTCCCGACTTTTTTCTCCCTCTGATTTTGGATACATTAGGATAAAGAAAAAACAAAATCGTTAGGCGCTTGTTTGAAACTACTCAAAAGAAGCGATAACACAAAAAAATTAAAAAAGGGACTGCTAAGAAAACTTTGACCTAAATAAAAATTGGTAATTGGACTCATTGATTGGGGAGAGTAACACCCTCATTTGTTTTCAGGTTGCATGGGAAGGTCTCCTTCCAAGTGAGTTGAGCGTTCGTAAGGATTAGAGCCCAAAACCCAACTTGTGGCTGCCTTGTGTATCGCTTGGATTTCCGAAGTATTGGCGCTACTATCGTACGTAGTCGAGTAGGGCTTGGTCGCCAGTGGTGACTCACTATTGTGTGAGCACCGACCTTGTCCGAAGTACCGAGCATAGGCCACGCCTTCACGGGGGTGTCTGTCTCACCGGCTGCGTCCGAGTAGGATCTTGCACGCTCACGGGTGATTCCGTTGCGAGCGAGATCTGAAGTATCGGTTTCGCCTATCGGCTTCCTCCCTCTATTTCTTTGGCTGAGTAGGGATCCAGGAAGGGTTACAAGGACCTTAAAAAGCGCAAGTTACAGGTTACACAGGAGGAGGACAAGTACGGGAATACTTATCCGGCAGTACTCTCGCTCCTATAGGCGTAGCGCTCTAAGGACTCGTTGAAAGATAAATTCCTGAAAACAAGATAAAAATTACAAAGATAAAAGCCGAACCTTCACGGCTTCACGCGTTGAGTTGGTGAATTCCCTTGTCTTGTGTTTGATTGCTAATCATATTTAGGTCCAGATCAAAAACCTCGCGCCGTTGCGCAATTTTGTTTCCCCTCCAGTTGACCCTCGCTCATTGTGAGCCTTCTACTGTTTTACATTCCTTTTGTTCCTTGTTGACTCCCGTATCTTTCATCCGCATCGATCTTCCTTTTGATCTTCGAGATGGCGACGAATGGACAGTTTAGTCGAGGTTCTGTCGACACCCACATCGGCTCCATTCGTCCACCCTCTCCAATAATTCAGGGCGATTCCCGAGACACCGGTTCAAACCCTATGAACCGACCTCCAGACTCCCTGCCTTCTTCAATAAACCGGGACCACTCTCGTCCCGAACTCTGTCCGTTTTGGATGGCCATTGATTTCACTCCTTACACATCGCCATCCTTAACAAAGTTCTGTGTCGACCTTGACACAGACCGCATCTCTCTATCTGGTGCTGCAATTCAGACTGATCGAGGCATTCTACCATGTGCAGACTCAGAGCTCGAGCCAGTCAACCCAGCAGAAATAGAAATGGCAGGAGGAAGAGGAAAAGGACCACAGCCCCAACAGGAGCCCGAAGATAACGCAGCGGAAGGACAATATACCACGCAGGGCGAGGTTAACAGTCAACTGCTGGCTTCCATTCAAGCCATTCAGCAGCAGTTGACTAATCAGGCCCTGGCTCAAACAACCTTCCAAGACATGTTGAATGATCTAAGGAGGAGGGCCGATGCGAGGGATGGCCGACGAGAGGAGGAGCCGAACTTTGAAATCAATGATGAGTTTTCAGTGGGACCTGACTTTGAAGCAGCAGAAGAAGATCCACCGCAGCCCAAGCCTACACTCAAACAGACATACAACCCAGGAGCAGGGCGCATCACTGAGTGGATTCAGATTCCACGAATGCATGCTCACTTCGAGCTGAAGCCACAGTTTCTGTCACTGCTTCCCACTTTTCATGTGAACACCACTGAGGAGCCATATATTTTCCTCAAGAAGTTCAACCGCATCTGCTCCACTGCTCACTATCTCGGAGTTCCCCTGGATGTGATCAAGATGACCGCATTCTCTTTCAGCCTTCAAGACAAGGCCCTTTACTGGGTCGATCATCTCGGGAAGGTCGTCACCACCTGGGAGGAATTGAAATCTGCTTTCCTTCATAAATTTTATCCTCTGGGGAGATTAAACCAGATGCGTGCCCGGATCTCCAGTTTCTGCCAACAGCCGCACGAGACAATCCATGAAGCGTGGGAGAGATTCAAGGATCTCCAGGAGAAATGTCCCCACCATGAAATACCCAAGACCAGTCTCGTGCAACACTTCTTTGGGGGACTGTCATTCGAGAGCCAAAAGCTAGTCGATGCAGCTTGCGGCGGATCGCATTTCAACAAAGACGAGGATGTTGTATGGAATGTCTTTGAAGAAATGGCTGAGGGAGAAGCAGCCCAATCCTCGTCCCGGGTCTACATGAAGACACCAACCGCCATCAGCAAGCCAGTTAACATGGCTTCTCACATTGAGGACAAAGATGAAAGCTCCAACCTGAGTATCATCGGGAGCCACTTGTCCAAAGTGGACATCATTGAGAAGAGGTCGCAGGACCTCGAAAAACTGGCAGTTATAGAGAAGAGGACCCAAGGTCTGGAGAAGCTCGACCAGATTTCCCAGCAGCTGGAGCAGCTCGTCCGTGCACTGAATGCAAACATGTGCAACGCTGTGTCTACCTCTGCCGAGCCGAACGCGGAGAAGAAGGAGCCTACAATGCAGCAAAATCCTCAGCCGACTCCACCGCAGCCCCAGCCAGTCCAGCACGTATACTACGTGCAGGTCCCGGAGCAGCCACCGCAGCCTCAGACACAGATGGTTGTATATCAGCCAGAGCACCAGCCCGCTTACTCCGAGCAGTTCTCTCCACCCCCGCCGCTGATCCAGGAGATCAATGGTGTCTGGAACAACGAAGTGCAGCTGACCCGTCCTCAGGGACACTCTCAGGGTCAGAACATGGGCAACAGGCCCTTCCAGCAGCAACACCAGGGTGGAAGACCATTCCAGCAGCCCTACCAGTACCAGCCTCCCTCACATGGAAACACGTGGAGGCAGAATTACCAACATGGGCCTCAGCAGTCCGGATATCGTGGACAAGGGTATCACCAGCAACCGGCTGCACAGTACAACCAACACCAGTCCCAGTACTCCTCCAATCCCCCTCCTCAACAATTCACACAAGGATACCAATCACAATCTCAACCGCCATATCAGCAGTCTAGACCCCAGCAGGGGGAATCTTCTGAGATTGTACCGGTCAATCCGGCCCTGGCCTGTTTGGAGCAGTTGATGAAGAACATGGCTGAGATGAACCAGAAGATCGACGACCTGACGGCAGCCAAAACCGTCATACCAGCCCAGGTCGAAGCTAATCCTAACAATTTCCGACGCAAGGAGCAGGAGCGGTAGGACACTCCAGCCATCGGCGACGGCGAAAGGAAAGCAGATTGCATCTGACGGGGAATCGTCAGTCCAGCCAACACCAGGGCCAGCAAGCATTTTGGGAGCAGCACCAGCATCCAGAAAATCACAAAAAAATGAAGAAAACAGAAAAATACAAAAAGATAGCAGCAACCTCGGTGGAGACCAGCCAGCATTGGAGACGTCTGCACCCGCATCACAGTCAGCTCCTGACAGGAGGAGCACCGCACCTGCAGCAAGTCCAACGCCAGCACCCGAAGCCGAGCCTGTCATTTTTGGTCCACAAATTGTAGATGAATCCATTCCTTTTTGTCATCTACCTGTAAACAACAACACGGACACTATTCTGAATGAAATTGGAGAAGAGTTTGTAAATATTCCTTTTCCTGAAGCAATGAAAAAACACAAAAAAATGAAAAATTTGAAAAGTGCTTTGTCTGATCCTGCTATCATAGAAATTATTCAGAATCTGGTGTTAAATATGCCATTAATGAAAGCTCTTGAGTACATGCCAGCTGTGAAGAAAGGACTTAAGGAGGCATGTACAACCAAGCGCAGGCCAACCCCACATAACTCCCGAAGCAAAGGTGGTAAATCTGAAAAGCATATCCTCACTATGGCCACCGTCAATGCCATCAGCAACCTCCCGGACAAAAAGCCAGATATGGGAGCACCTCTTGTACGTTGTCAGATGTTCAATCAAGAGTTCGAACGGACACTCCTCGACAGCGGGTCATCTGTCAATCTGATGCCAGCCTCACTACTCACGGAGTTCAAGCTGGGACCGCTCAAACCTACAAAGATGATTCTGCAGTTTGCAGACAAGTCAGTCAAGCGGCCTAGGGGCCTGTTGGAGGACGTGATCGTCACGGTTCAGGGAAAATCTTTCCCAGCCGATTTTGTGGTCTTAGATATGGACGTCCCCGCTCCGTTGCTCCTTACCCCGATCATACTCGGAAGGCCATTTCTGCGGACGTCAAACGCCGTAGTAAATTATGGGACAGGAGAAATCACTTTTGGAGCTGGTAATGAAATTATCCGAGTAGAGACCCTGTCTGAAGAAACGCCCGTTGAACCCACAGCTGTATCATGTGCAAGGGTGATCGAGAATGATGAAGAATGCGACTTTCTAGCCGAGATTCAAGATACCAACCTCTTCCTGGATGATCATGAGATCCACGGAATCCTCTGCCCGGAGGAGGAAGTGGAGACCGCAGTCGAACTCCCGTATATCGATCAAGATGAGGACCTTGCTGAGGCACTACAAAGTACTACCGTGGGGTCGTTATGCCTTCAGAATCAGGAGCCGAGTTTGGAAGCATCTTCGGAAGAAGATGAAATCATCGAGGAATTCTGTCAGGATCTGAGAGAAGAAACAGAGCAGATTATGGTGGACATCGCACAGTTGAAAGAATCACCACCTGCATTAATAGCTGAGGTCACCACTGAAGCAGCTCAGACACCGCCAGAGCTGAAACCCTTGCCCTCCAATATGAAGTATGCCTTCCTTGCAGGAGAACCGAACATGTACCCGGTCATCATCAATGCACATCTGACCGAAGATCAAGAATCTCGTCTGATGGAGGTTCTTGAACGTAACCGCAAGGCGATAGGTTGGCGAACCTCCGATCTCCACGGGATCAATCCGTCACTCTGTTCGCACCGCATCTTTCTGGAGGACGATTGCAGACCCTCTCGAGAACTGCAAAGAAGATTAAACCCGAACCTGCGAGAGGTGGTTATGAAAGAAATCCAGAAATGGTGTGATGCGGGATTCATTTATCCCATCTCCGACAGCAAATGGGTGAGCCCTCTGCATGTTGTGCCCAAGAAATCAGGGATCACCATTGTGACAAATGACAAAGGAGAGGAGATCGCAACCAGAGTACCGACTTCTTGGCGAGTGTGCGTAGACTACAGAAGACTTAACCTTGCCACCAAGAAGGATCATTTTCCGCTACCCTTCATCGATCAGATCTTGGAGAGATTGGCCGCGAAGGAATATTTCTGCTTCTTGGACGGTTACTCGGGGTATAATCAAGTTGCTATTGCTCCTGAAGACCAAGAGAAGACCACGTTCACCTGTCCTTTTGGCACATATGCTTTCAGACGGATGCCGTTCGGGCTTTGCAATGCCCCAGCTACTTTTCAGAGGTGTATGCTTGCAGTTTTTGCCGATATGGTGGGCAGCTTTCTCGAGGTCTTTATGGACGATTTCTCGGTCTATGGGGATTCATTTGATCAATGTCTGGAGTATCTAGACCGAGTCTTGCGGAGGTGCTGCGAAGTGAATCTTGTGCTCTCCTGGGAGAAGAGCAACTTCATGGTGACCGAAGGAATCGTGCTGGGTCACGTTGTTTCTAAACGTGGCATGGAGGTTGACCCAGCTAAGGTGGATGTAATTTCTAAGCTAGAGCCACCTACAAATATCAAGCAAGTCCGGTCATTCTTGGGCCATGCCGGTTTTTACCGACGATTTATTAAAGATTTCAGTAAATTGGCCAGACCGCTGACTGAGTTGCTTGGCAAGGACAATGAGTTCATTGTAGACGACCGTGTGCTCCTTGCCTTTAATCAGTTGAAAGAGCTCATCACACAGGCCCCTGTCCTACAGCCACCGATTTGGACCCAGCCTTTCGAGATTATGACCGATGCGTCGGATTATGCCATCGGAGCTGTACTAGGACAGAGAAAAGACAATGTACCGTTTGCAATTCACTACGCTAGCCGAACGCTCGATGAAGCCCAGCGAAACTATACTGTTACTGAAAAGGAGCTGCTAGCGGTAGTCTTTGCTTTGGAGAAGTTCAGATCTTACCTTCTTGGGTCCAAGGTTATCATCTACACTGATCATTCGGCCATTAGGTATTTACAGCAGAAGAAGGATGCCAAACCACGTCTTATCCGGTGGATCCTTCTCCTCCAGGAGTTTGATATGGAGATCAGAGATAAACCTGGGGTAAAGAATGTAGTGGCCGATCATCTGTCAAGACTTCCTGAACCGGAGTCTCCTGAGCCGAACTTACAGCCTATCACAGAAACCTTTCCAGATGAATCGATTCTGTCTGTCGCCTCACTTCCTTGGTATGCGGACATTGTGAATTATCTTGTTGCCAAGAAAATCCCACAGGACTGGCCTAAGTTGAAAGTAGACAGATTTTTGTCTAAAATCCATTTCTATCAGTGGGAAGACCCGTATCTGTTTCGTGAGGGAGCAGATTGCATCTGGAGAAGGTGTATTCCTCAGGAGGAAGTTCCAAGTGTCCTCGCCTTATGTCATGATCAAGATTCTGGAGGACATCATTCAGGAAAACGGACGGCAGCAAAAGTTCTTCAAAGTGGCCTCTGGTGGCCTTCATTGTTCAAAGATGCAGACGAATACGTTAAAGGTTGCACTGACTGTCAGAAGATGGGTGGAACCATAGGAATGAGAGATACGATGCCTCTGAAGTACATCCAGATCTCAGATGTCTTTGACGCATGGGGGATCGACTTCATGGGCCCGTTTCCTAACAGTCAGGGTTATGAGTATATTCTGCTTGCTGTCGATTATGTCAGTCGTTGGGTGGAGGCTATCCCCGCCCGAGCCGCAGACAGTCGGACTGTCTGTCGATTCTTACGAGATCACATCATAGCACGGTTCGGGATTCCCAAGATCCTCATATCTGACGGGGGCAGCCATTTCATAAACAGAGAGGTGAAGAAGCTGACCCAAGAATTCTGCATCGAGCATCGTGTTGCTTCACCCTATCACCCGCAGTCCAATGGCTTAGCTGAATGTTCAAACAGGGAGATCAAGACAATTTTACAGAAACTTGTGCGTCCGGATCGCAAGAACTGGTCTCAGCTGCTTGATTCCGTTCTTTGGGCTTACCGAACAGCGTACAAGTCACCTTTGGGAATGTCTCCCTACCGCCTGGTGTATGGCAAGCCATGCCACTTGCCCGTGGAACTTATTCACAAATCCTTATGGGCTATTAATATCTGTAATTTGGACTCCAAGCAAGCAGGACAGCACAGGAAATTGGATCTGAACAGATTACTGGAATTCAGAGATTATGCATATGACAACAGCCTAATGTACAAGGAAAAGGTCAAAACATGGCATGATAAGCACATCCGCCACAAGTCCTTTGATCCAGGTCAGAAGGTATGGTTGTTCGATGCGAAATTAAAGATCTTTCCAGGCAAATTGAAGAGCAAATGGACTGGGCCGTTTGTAGTTAGGCAGGTGCGTGACAACGGAAGTGTATTGATATCCAATCTGTCAGCTGACGCACAGCCTTTTGTAGTCAATGGACAGCTTCTGAAGCCATACCTCGAACATGACACATTCATGGCCGTCGTTGACTCGATTCAAGTAATCTATGAGGATGAGTTGAATATCTTGAAGGAGACAGAGGAAGGCAAAGCACATCAAAACATTTTTGAATGATTTTTCCTTTCCGTCTTTTCTTCTTTTCTTCTTTTCTTCTTCTTTTATCTTATTCTACCGAATTGATGCCATCCCTTTCATCACTGCTACACTTAGAATGTACTCTATCCTAAGTATAGGGGGGATGTGCATCCCGAGTTGTTCATATCCAATCTCATCTCTTTTCTTCTCTTCTTCTTTTCTTCTTTTCCTCTTCTATCTTCATCATCTACCAAAAAGGTGCTACCCCTTGTAGACAGTCTTCTATACTTAGGACGTACTTTGTCCTAAGTATAGGGGGGTGTGCACCCCGAGTTTTTCTCATCCATCCAGAACGCTCCATTGTCTCCTCTTCTTGTCTATACTTAGGGATATCTTACCCTAAGTATAGGGGGAGACAATCCGAGTACGATCCGTTCATTCCCACCCTTGACCCTCCCTGCTTTGTGTACAGTCTGCTATACGTAGGATTATTTGATCCTATGTATAGGGGGGACGGTCAACTTCTCATTCATTGATTCATTCATCCATTCCTTTATTTATTTATTCTTTAGATTTTCCTATACTTAGTACGAGTTATGTCTTCTCTTTTCTCTCCGATCTATGAGGACATAGCTCAACCTAAGTATAGGGGGGTCGTATATACTACGTATATACTTTAGCCATAACTCGTACTTTCGTATTTTCCTAATAATATGGCTGCTAATTCTTTAAAATTCATTAAAAACCTTTAATAAAAAGATGTGGTTATTCCTCAAATGCTTTTTGTATTTACTGATTAATAAATCAGGTGAAAATGTTTTTTGCAAAATGTTTAAAAATTGTTTGAAAATCTTTGTGAACATCTATTGAAAACTATTTTGAAAATATTTTGTTACATGTTTTCAACCTTTGTAAAAAAGTGTGGTTTGTAAAACTTCTTTTCTTTGTGTGAAATAAAAAATGTTTGAAAAATGATTTGCAAATGGTTTGAAAAATGGTTGCAAAAATATTTGAAAAACCTATATATACTGTTTTGAAAAACCGATTGCAAAATGATTTTCAAATGAGTGTACATGTTTGTAAGAATGTTTGTAAAAAACTATTTTGGACTATAGTTTTCAAAATTTATGTGAAAAGCTTGTGTCAAATAAGTTTGAGGAATACTAACATCACACCAAAATCCATCTTATATATATATGTATAAAATTGACCACTTACCCTCTAAATTCTTGAAATCCACTTCTTGTATATATAAGAAGCACTCCCATGTACATACGTTAACCTAGTTTTCAGCCAAAACTTTTTGTTTTCAGAAATCCCAAAAACATTTGCAAAAATTAAAATCCAAAAACATTTGAAAAATCTCTTTGAAAAAGACAAAAAAATGCATCTGCATATGCATGCATCATCTTTTCAAAAACCCATAAAAAGTTCAAAATCTTTGAAAATTGCATCACAAAAATATTTTCTGCATATCATTGCATGGCATGCGCATTTTTCGGATCAAGTTTGACAGTTGAACAAGTCTAAGGAAAATCCGGAGATTGGAGCTTGACTGGACCTTAAAATCTACTTAATAACAGGAACCTTATAAGAACTGGGTTTGAGGTACTTCAGGTCTAGTTGACTTAATTCTTTGAGGATCACGGGACTTAGTTCAATGGATTCTTGACCGCCTAAGTAGAGTATTTCGGAGCACACGCACGACTCTTGTTGATAATGACCTAACTTGGACACCTGCACCTTTCACATAGCTCTCCACGGATGAGGTGGTGAGGAGGCATCTTCCTTTAGCTTGGGGTAGCATATGAGGGTAGTACTTCTAGGCGGAACCTCTCTTCTTCTTATAGTGAAGGAAGTGCACCTCAACTTGGTCTAGTGGTGATGAAGGCTAAAGACAGAAGCCGTGGGTTGCAATAAAGCTTCAAAAGAGGGATAGTCTACTGGCTCAAGAGGAAAATTTCTTGTATATGCTGCTCATGTAGATATGTTGTACAGATGCAATTGAAAAAAAAATGCAAAAAGAACTCTAAAAAAGTGGTGGGTCGGATTGAAAATTTAATAATCCCACCGGAGTATGTATATAGTTCAACAAAGCAAAAGCTTATGGTATCCATGTTACATCTCATGAAGCTAGCAGCGGGAGACTCAGCTACACTGGCTGAGCTTCCAAAAGTCTATACTTCTTCCCCCTCTTCTTGAGCCGGTTGCACTTGAACTTAGAAGGGAATACCCCGCTTCTCGAGGAAAGAGTTGCTAGACCGAGGGGTTAGAGTTACCAGGTTGGAGGAGGTTGTTTCTTTGCTACTCCTGAGGTGGTGAGCTACATATCACTTACACTGTACGAGTCAGACTCATTGTCGTAAGAGTTTGCGTATGAGTTGAAGTATTTCTGACCTGGCTATTGAGGAGACTTGGACAGAGTTTTGGGATTCTCAAGGACTGTTGGATTTCAAACTTGGTCCTCATTAAGGTTCCGACCGCACTAAATTTCCAAAGGTCCGGCTTAAGCTCTAAACTTCGATTTTGCAAAGACAAGTCTGATAATTAAACTTAATCTAATTTTCTTCTTTTTCTTTTCTTTCTTTTTCTTTTTGCACTTATTGCATAAGTGTTTGCTAGGGACTAGCAAAGGTAAAGTATAGGGGGATGATGAATCCACGTTTCATCATCTTTATTCTATCATTTTGGCCTGAAAAACCCTAGTAAATGCGTGTAAATAGCATTTATTCATGCATTTTAGCATTCATGTATATGTATGTAAATATTGTATAAAATGCGGTTCTTAAAGCCAAAATTATAGAATAAAGAAAAGAAAAGAAAAAGAATAAAATATTGTAAATATTTTATGACCCGAAGCCCCGAGACCTAGGCATCTTGATGAATAGGTCGACAAGGAATAAAGTAGGAGGAGATAAGGTCAGAAATATAGATAAAATACCTATACTTTTTATTCAGTCTTTATTCGTTTTGGGACCTATTTTTGGTTCCACTTTTTGTACATCAAATAAAGAAACTTTGTACATGAAAGTTGTAGATAATAAAATAAAGAAAAATACAAAATTGATTTCACAGAAAAATAATGTACAGATAAAAAGTTATGGTCTGAATAAGAATCCAAAATCCCAACTTCCCAGATCCGTATCTCACAAATAAAAACTCCAAATGCAGCGTACTCACCTTTAATTGTATATAGAAGAAAATAATCTAATTAATGGTGGTGGTTTCGCATTTGGCGGAGCTACGGTTTGAAAGTTGACTTTTGGACCCACATTGTATACTTGTACATATTAAAATATCCAACTTATTATTTGATTATTATTTATATAATTTTATATTTTTACAATGTTGTAAATAATACTTATAATAATCATGTACATTAAAATAAGAATAAAAACCTAAATCAAAACAAAAATTAAATACTTAAAAATAAAATACATAGATATAGATACCTATAAGGGTAAGAATACAAACTTGTAAAAATATAGCTCATAAAAATAAACAAAAATCACCATAAAATACTTCATAAAATTACAAACATTTTTTATTTTATACCCAAAATTTAATTAATTCGTCTGATATTTTTAATCCATTTTACAAGGTTTTTAGCCAAGGAATTTTCTGGTTGGTCCACGTGGACCAACCAGAACGCTCCATTGGTTGACCTCGGTCAACTCTCTGACCGAGGTCTGTCCCTTGTCAGAGTCAAGTTTGACCCTATGTTCACCCCTTTTTCGAGGGAGCCTCGATCACCATTTGGTGATGGTTCCTTCTTGGAATCTTTTCCTCGGTCAATGGTGATTCACGCCCAAGTGATTCCTTGGGCTGTGGATCACTGACCGAGGCGCAGAAGCCTCGTCTTCCTCGCCTCGCCGTCAACCCTTTAAAAGACACCCCCCGACTTTGATTCAAAGTTTGATCCTTCTTCCGCCAAAACCACTCGAAAACCCCTAGCCAGTTGTGCTCCTGGTGACAGCAGGAGTCGATTTGACCTTGGGTTTGCGTCAATTGGCGTCGAATCGAAGTCGATCCGACCTTCGCCGGAGCTCCGCCGAGCTTCATCGCCCGACGTCTTCGGTGAGTTTCCCCCTCCTTTCTCTTCGTCTTTTTGTAGCCTTAGCGTAGATTAGTGTAGGCCTCTAGCTGTTCTTACTCTCGATCACCCATTCGCCGTGAATCATCGATCAAAGCCCACGGCGGAGCTGAGCTCCGCCTCCATTTTCCGACCTCGTCTATCATCGACCGCCGCACCGACCACCTCCATCTTCTTCCTCGTCGCTCCGTCACTCCGCGCCACCCTTCATTCCCCCTCGATCTCGCTCAGATCGAGCCGCCCGAACTCTTCTCTCCGCCGCTCGCCGGAGTTCTACGCCCGCTCCATCCTTCGCCCCATCGGAACCATCGGGAACCACCAAATTGTTCGCTGGGATTTTGTGCGCCTAACCTTGCAGGTCCGAGCCCAAGAGGAGGCTCGATCGACCATCGACGAACCCAGGACCACCTGCCCAGGTCTCCTCCGCCGTCCGAGCACCTCGAGCCGTCTCCGCCTCGCCTGAGACTACCTGCTGACGCGGAAGAGCCCCGGGATCGTTTTGCCCTTGATCCGGGGGCCGGAGCGGCCGTGTGTCGGCCGGAATCGCACCTCGAAGTTCGCCGGGGAGGTGTTCTTCGTGAACCCCTCCCTGCCGTTGGATCAACCACCCGCTCCAGACGCATCATCGGCCGTCCGATCTCCTGCGCCTCCCAGCCGTCCGATCAAGCCTTGAAGATCTAATCCCAACCGTCCGTGACGAAGGGGTACGCACCGTTGGATGTGCACCACGTGGATAAGTGGATCGCCATCAACCGCTGGATCAAGCCCCGTGGGTATTTTGCACTTTTAACCCACGCTTTTTGTATTTACTGTTTAGTCCAGTAACTTTTATTTGTAGTTTACAAAGTGTTGTAATATTTGCACACAGACCCTCACCTTATCACTATTTGCACTCCAATCCACGCCACGTCACCTCACGTGACGTTGGCATGTGACTTTTGGGCATTTTGCAAGATAGGCCCAGGACTTTTCAGTATTTGCGATTTCGTCCCTGTGCGTAGGATATATAATATATTTTTGGAACTATTGCATGTACGCCCTGCCGGTTTTCTTTAATTGCATTTATGCCCCTGTGAGTGGTGAGTAACGTGAGTTGCGCGTGATTTCTTGGTGAAAATTGCATGAAGGCCCCTGGATGTTTGACATATTGCACATATACCCCTGCCAGGCCTGATTTTGAAGTGGATGCTTGTTGTATTTATTTCATAGATCATTTTAACTCCAAAAATTCCACAAAAATAGACTTAGGCTACTGGACACGTGTACTTTCACGCCATATATTTAGTTTTTGATTTTATTTTATTTTCCTATTTATAAAAAATCAAAAACAGCCTTTTTGTGTACTGTCTACCTTAGAAAATACCAAAAAAATATCAAAACACCTCCAAAAATTCCCAAAAATTTACTTAGTGTCTATTTTATTATCTTTTAGTGTCAGTCCAAAAATCATTAAAAATCTCAAAACAAAAACACAAAAAAATTAAAAACTCTTAAAAACTTCAAAAAATTATATAAAATAGTAGAAAAACCCAAAAATAGCAAACTCAGCTTCTGTTTACTCTTAATTTTGTTCTCTTTATTAGAAAAATAGTGTGAAACAATTTTGCTACTGGTTGGTATTTTTAACTTGCATTTTTGTCACAGCCAGCCCGTATTTCCACTGTTTGCCTTATTTCAGACTTTAAAAATACCAAAAACATCTTGAAAAATCCCCAAAAATCACAAAAACAGTAAAAAATATTAAAAAGACCAAAAACATTTTATCTCTGAATTTTTGAGTATTCTGGTGCCCTTTTATTAATATTTTAACTTGTCTTTCTTTATATTGTCCTTACTTTCCAATATTGAAAAAGAAAAAAATTATAAAATATAAAATATAAAAATCAGTAAATTAAAAACCAAAATACAAAAATATAAAATTAAAAATTAAATAAAAAAATAAAAAAATAAAAAAAAACCCACAAAAATTCTAGATTGGCTAAGTTGCTTGTTAGATTCAGGTTTGGATTTTTATCCGTGCTCTACACCTTTGCTCCTTGTGTTCGACCCCTACTTGCTTGCCATTGTACATCATTAGTAGGGTATAATAAATTTTAATCCTTGCTATTCTTTCTCTGATTGATTGTGTGGGTTAATTGTTGAAGACCGAGGAAGTTTGAGCAGTCGCACCAGCGACAGTGAGTCTGACTTGTCAGACCGCTATTTAGCGGCTCTCGCTCTCTCGTTTTTCAAATGGCGCCGTTGCCGGGGAGCATCGGCTTGTAGAGTACCTTTGGGTCTTTCTAGTCACTTAGCCATTTTGCTTACTTGTATTTTGTGTATTATTTATTCTGAATTGTCTGACATCTCTTTGTTTTCTTGCGAGGGACCGCCAACCGAGGAGGATCGCCTAGGGGATCCTGAGCAGCCTTGGGAGGAGGAGCCGGCTATTCTACCCTAGCCGGCAGGAGAGAGCAGGAGAACTAGAGAGAGAAAGAGAGTTGTTTTTATTTTTGTGAGAGAGAGAGTATTTGATAATTTGTAATAATACAGGACTTGAACTCTTGGACACTTCGGGCCTAACTTCCGGGTGTTTGTTCACCCGGGGGCTCACCGCAGTTTTGACGAGTTTTTATCGCTGTCATTTTCCGGTTTTGTTTTCATTTTTCACTTTCTTTTGTGGATTGAGCTCTTAGTTCTAGGTCCTGCTTGATTCGATTAGAATAGGTCCAAACACCTAATTATCTTTGCATGCTCCTATAGATTCGTATTTGGACGTAGACTAATTAAATAGTTAGCTAGTAGCTTCCGATCCACGCGCCGCGAGCTCACACCCGAACAAGCGCTTTCTCCTACTCCAAATGTGTTGGGCAGAGGAGGGGTGAGCCAAGACCGGACACTCGGATTGGGAATTATTAGCTAGCTTGTGGTTCTTCACGCTAGCAGTTGCCTGTTCTAGGACGATTTCCGCATTGCATAACCGGCATATAGATTAGGTTTATAAATTTCTGCCTTGCATCCCGCATGGAGAGAGCTGGGATTCACTGTAAGTCTTCTCACTTTGCATTCATCATATAGGCACAAAGGTGAGATTTCCATCTTGGTGCCGACTTGCATTGGCTTTTCCCGACTTTTTTCTCCCTCTGATTTTGGATACATTAGGATAAAGAAAAAAACAAAATCGTTAGGCGCTTGTTTGAAACTACTCAAAAGAAGCGATAACACAAAAAAATTAAAAAAGGGACTGCTAAGAAAACTTTGACCTAAATAAAAATTGGTAATTGGACTCATTGATTGGGGAGAGTAACACCCTCATTTGTTTTCAGGTTGCATGGGAAGGTCTCCTTCCAAGTGAGTTGAGCGTTCGTAAGGATTAGAGCCCAAAACCCAACTTGTGGCTGCCTTGTGTATCGCTTGGATTTCCGAAGTATTGGCGCTACTATCGTACGTAGTCGAGTAGGGCTTGGTCGCCAGTGGTGACTCACTATTGTGTGAGCACCGACCTTGTCCGAAGTACCGAGCATAGGCCACGCCTTCACGGGGGTGTCTGTCTCACCGACTGCGTCCGAGTAGGATCTTGCACGCTCACGGGTGATTCCGTTGCGAGCGAGATCCGAAGTATCGGTTTCGCCTATCGGCTTCCTCCCTCTATTTCTTTGGCTGAGTAGGGATCCAGGAAGGGTTACAAGGACCTTAAAAAGCGCAAGTTACAGGTTACACAGGAGGAGGACAAGTACGGGAATACTTATCCGGCAGTACTCTCGCTCCTATAGGCGTAGCGCTCTAAGGACTCGTTGAAAGATAAATTCCTGAAAACAAGATAAAAATTACAAAGATAAAAGCCGAACCTTCACGGCTTCACGCGTTGAGTTGGTGAATTCCCTTGTCTTGTGTTTGATTGCTAATCATATTTAGGTCCAGATCAAAAACCTCGCGCCGTTGCGCAATTTTGTTTCCCCTCCAGTTGACCCTCGCTCATTGTGAGCCTTCTACTGTTTTACATTCCTTTTGTTCCTTGTTGACTCCCGTATCTTTCATCCGCATCGATCTTCCTTTTGATCTTCGAGATGGCGACGAATGGACAGTTTAGTCGAGGTTCTGTCGACACCCACATCGGCTCCATTCGTCCACCCTCTCCAATAATTCAGGGCGATTCCCGAGACACCGGTTCAAACCCTATGAACCGACCTCCAGACTCCCTGCCTTCTTCAATAAACCGGGACCACTCTCGTCCCGAACTCTGTCCGTTTTGGATGGCCATTGATTTCACTCCTTACACATCGCCATCCTTAACAAAGTTCTGTGTCGACCTTGACACAGACCGCATCTCTCTATCTGGTGCTGCAATTCAGACTGATCGAGGCATTCTACCATGTGCAGACTCAGAGCTCGAGCCAGTCAACCCAGCAGAAATAGAAATGGCAGGAGGAAGAGGAAAAGGACCACAGCCCCAGCAGGAGCCCGAAGATAACGCAGCGGAAGGACAATATACCACGCAGGGCGAGGTTAACAGTCAACTGCTGGCTTCCATTCAAGCCATTCAGCAGCAGTTGACTAATCAGGCCCTGGCTCAAACAGCCTTCCAAGACATGTTGAATGATCTAAGGAGGAGGGCCGATGCGAGGGATGGCCGACGAGAGGAGGAGCCGAACTTTGAAATCAATGATGAGTTTTCAGTGGGACCTGACTTTGAAGCAGCAGAAGAAGATCCACCGCAGCCCAAGCCTACACTCAAACAGACATACAACCCAGGAGCAGGGCGCATCACTGAGTGGATTCAGATTCCACGAATGCATGCTCACTTCGAGCTGAAGCCACAGTTTCTGTCACTGCTTCCCACTTTTCATGGGAACACCACTGAGGAGCCATATATTTTCCTCAAGAAGTTCAACCGCATCTGCTCCACTGCTCACTATCCCGGAGTTCCCCTGGATGTGATCAAGATGACCGCATTCTCTTTCAGCCTTCAAGACAAGGCCCTTTACTGGGTCGATCATCTCGGGAAGGTCGTCACCACCTGGGAGGAATTGAAATCTGCTTTCCTTCATAAATTTTATCCTCTGGGGAGATTAAACCAGATGCGTGCCCGGATCTCCAGTTTCTGCCAACAGCCGCACGAGACAATCCATGAAGCGTGGGAGAGATTCAAGGATCTCCAGGAGAAATGTCCCCACCATGAAATACCCAAGACCAGTCTCGTGCAACACTTCTTTGGGGGACTGTCATTCGAGAGCCAAAAGCTAGTCGATGCAGCTTGCGGCGGATCGCATTTCAACAAAGACGAGGATGTTGTATGGAATGTCTTTGAAGAAATGGCTGAGGGAGAAGCAGCCCAATCCTCGTCCCGGGTCTACATGAAGACACCAACCGCCATCAGCAAGCCAGTTAACATGGCTTCTCACACTGAGGACAAAGATGAAAGCTCCAACCTGAGTATCATCGGGAGCCACTTGTCCAAAGTGGACATCATTGAGAAGAGGTCGCAGGACCTCGAAAAACTGGCAGTTATAGAGAAGAGGACCCAAGGTCTGGAGAAGCTCGACCAGATTTCCCAGCAGCTGGAGCAGCTCGTCCGTGCACTGAATGCAAACATGTGCAACGCTGTGTCTACCTCTGCCGAGCCGAACGCGGAGAAGAAGGAGCCTACAATGCAGCAAAATCCTCAGCCGACTCCACCGCAGCCCCAGCCAGTCCAGCACGTATACTACGTGCAGGTCCCGGAGCAGCCACCGCAGCCTCAGACACAGATGGTTGTATATCAGCCAGAGCACCAGCCCGCTTACTCCGAGCAGTTCTCTCCACCCCCGCCGCTGATCCAGGAGATCAATGGTGTCTGGAGCAACGAAGTGCAGCTGACCCGTCCTCAGGGACACTCTCAGGGTCAGAACATGGGCAACAGGCCCTTCCAGCAGTGATAGGCCTCCCGCACCCTTAGTTAATCCGGTCAAATTAATGTCCAAATCAATTAATGATATTCGTTGCAGTCGGATACGAGGGATTAATCAAAAATCACTTAGCTATTAATGTTAAGTGATGTAGTTTTTTTTACTTGGTGAAGTCCAAGGTCGATCTCAGGGAGGCATCTGTCTCCTTAGGTTGATTACATCAATTCACAAGTGCTCGAGATTCGGGGAACGATTTTTTTTTTTTTTTTTGGTCTTTTTAATTACTATGTAGACAATGCAGACAATCCTTAGCCAATTTCAAGTTAGATTTAATTGATATATCAAATTCAGTCCAAAAATTATGAAAATTGGCCAGAAGGTTGCTTATGATGAAAATGACCTACACTAATTTTTTTGGAATTTTTTGACTCAAAATGAATATTCTATGAATTAACTAAACAAACATTGTGATTTTCAATGTTTAATTTTTAATAAATATCAAAACACAATATTTCTCGGAACTAAAATTATCCTAGGAAGGTCTAATGATCAGGAACCTAGGAAAATTGACAGAACTAAAAAAATGTTGTGAAATGAATTAATTAAAATTAATCAAAGGAAATCACTAAACTATTTATTCAGGCCTCGTTATGCGTGCAAATGATGTGAAATTTTTATGGGATGTTAAAAACAATGTCCTTAAGCTACTGTGATTTTTTTGGTGATTTTTGAAGGCACAGATAATTTACTAAAAATCAAATGGCATCTCTGGGCAAAATATGACTCAAATCAACCAATTAATTCATTAATAAATCAAGAAAACCAACAAAAATACAACACGTGTGCTAACAGGTAGAGGACAAAGTTCTCAACAATATGCAACTTTTAAAATTCAAAAATAATCAAAAACGCATGCTATGGACACGTGCAAACATAGGGGTCTAAATGCAATACTGAAAAATAAATGTTCAAGAAATAAACATGCTGACAGGGACTAAAGTGCAATTACCAAGACTATGCAGGACTTGAATGCAAATTCTCCACGAATCACGTGCGCCTCACGTGATGTCTGCTTCACAGGGACCTTTCTGCAATTTTGGGAACCTCCAGGGGTGTCGGTGCAATTTACCCAGGCCGCACGTGCTCCTCACGTGGGGCGGCCTAGGCTCGGAGGCGTCGGAGGCTCGGATCGAGGGTCGGGGCTTCTGGAGGCTCGGGTTAGCCTCGGATCTGCTTCGGGGGACCCGAGCCTAGGCTTGGGTGCCGAGGCTCGGATCGGGCGACGTGGCGGCCTGAGGGCCCTTGGATCTGGATGGATCCAAGGGTGGTAGGTGAAGACGCGTGGCAGCGGGTGGAGCGTCCGATCCTTGGTGCGATCGACGGTCGAGGACGAAGGCGGTGAAGAGACGCGTGGCGGGACGAGGGCCGTTCGATCAGAAGATCGAACGGTGGCTGCTGTTTCTCCTTCAACGCTCCTCCGCCGCCTGCGGAGGAGGGGCCTGTGCTCCGGTGAAGGGGGCTGACCTCCGCCTGCCTCGCTGAGCTCCGTCAGTGAGCTCTGTCAGCTCCCAGCTAGCTCGGAAGCAGCGGATGAGGACGGCGAAGCCTCCGGTGGTCTCGGATTGGCTGGAGGAGGGCTGGAGCACCTGGTCGATGAAGCTCGAAGAAGGATCCGATGAAGCTCCGGCCAATGGTCCAAAGAGTACCTGCAAGTGTTAGCTGGATAGCCGAAGCGTGCTGGTGATCGTGGGAGTTGAATGGAGTGGTCGGAGAGGCCTGCGGGTGCTTGAGGTGATCGGGCGAGGTGGCTCCGGCCAAGCGGCGGAGCTGCTAGTCGACGGTGGTCGAAGTGCGGTGAATGGCGAAGTGGAGCGGCCCGCGAGGATGCTAGCACCGTCGCGGAGCTCGTCGGGATGTCGAGGAGGTGTGGAGATGTCCGTGGAAGGCGAATAAAATCGGAGAAGATCGGATGAAAAGAAGAGGATGATCGGAGAGGGGATGAAGGAGGTTACCTGGGGTTTGGGGCTCGGTTTTGAGCTCCAGGGGTCGTCGCTCCAGAGGTCGGTAAGCCTCGAGCTCGTGCAGCTACGCGGAGGGCGGCTGCGGCACGGCGGTGCACCGTGGATCTCGCCGGAGAAGAAGGTCCTTCGTCGCTCAACAATTCGGCCGCTTGCTGTCACCAAGAGGAAGCTTGGAGCTCGGGGTTCTTTCCTGGAGTGGCGGATGGGCTTGAATGTGGTCGGAGAGGGTGTATTTATAGGTCGAAGGTGGCGGCAGAGCTGGGTGAGTGGCGAGTTTCATGGAGGTGGTGGAGCGAGTGTGGCGGAGATGGTGATGTTCGAGGGTGTTGGCGAGGGAGAGGGAAGAGTGGGGAAGATCGTGGGAGAGTCAGTGGCCGGCGAGGGGGGCTGGAGTGCGGCCGAGAATAGAAAGGGGCGGCCCCTCCCGCAAGGCGGAGATCGTGGGAGAGAGGGGCTGCCCGAGGTAGGGGACGAAGTCCTGGCCGTTGGATCTTGTGATCCAACGGCCAGATGGAGGCGCGAAGCGGGCGGGTGAGATTAGATCTGGAGTGCCCAGATGAAGGGCTATGAGGGTGACACGTGGCGTGACGCGGGCGAAGTGCGAGCGGGCGGCTAGGATCGGGTCTAGGTGATTGATCTGAGGGTCACGATCCGCTGGAAGACGAGCGGTTGTGATGAAGGGATCGGGGGCGCGATCGGGCGGCCTAGAGGTCGCCACGTGGCTCGTTGAGGATGCGGCGCTAAGGAACGGTCCAGATGGAATGCGGGGTGGATCTGATGGCTGTAGAAGAGAGCGGACGTGGTCAGGCCTGGGCCGTTGGATCTGAGGTGCGATCCAACGGTGGAGGGCGCGGGCGGAGCAGACAAAGGGCAGCGGGCCGCGTGGCGCAATCAGAGGGCGCCACGTGGCCTGCTGTGAGTGGTCGAAGGGAAAGACACGTGTAGAAAGAGGAGGAGGCCGAATTTGGAAAAACTCAAAACATGAAAGTTGTAGATCTTGATGAGATCTACAAGTTTCATGTTGACCAAAGACGGAGATGAGGTCAAATATGATACATAAATACAAAGTTACATAAATATACATATGTAGTATACAAAATGACCCAAAAACCCAAGTTCCTCATACAAGCTCCAATTTCAATGAAATTAGTCTCATTTTGAAGGTCTTTTGATATGTAGTATTCTAAGAGTGAGTAGACCTAAGTCGGAGTTTGTATGCGGGCTTTATGTGTGTTTTAATGTACAAGGGTGCTCAGGGTATTTAGGCTCTTTTACAAGGGTGATTTGTGGCTTTCTTCCCTATATTCTTAAGGAGTATATACATATATTATAGAGAAGGAGTTATTTGATGAAGAGGTCTTTTACAGGTGATTTTTGGCTTCTTATTTAAATGCAGATGAGCTCCTAAAATGCATGAATTATGGATGCATGCATGAATGCTATTTATGCAAGATAAAGGGAAATATGCCTCTATTTTCTCGGGAACAAGGCTCTATTTTTGACTTTTGATGTGATGAATCACAGATTCATCAACCCCCTATACTTAAACCTTGCTCGTCCCCGAGCAACTAAATGAAATGCGAGAGTGAAATGATTTTGGGTTCCATACCAAGGTCATGAACAAAAGTTAAAAATGGAGCCTGACTCGACCTTTGGATTAATTGTGTGGCGGAACCTTATTTGGACCTGAACTTAAGAGCTAACAGACTTCAAGTTCCACAAGTCTTCTATTCAAGACGCCTCAATAGCCAGGTCAGAACAAATCCTCAAACGCAAATTTCTGATGACTATGATTCTTACTTGTACTGTGTAAGTGAGATATAGCTCTCCACATCAGAAATGACTCGGAACCAGCCTCCTCTAACAAGGTAACTCAATAACCCGGTCCAGTAACTCTTTCCTCGAGGAGCGGGGTATTCCCTTCTAAGTTCAAGTGCGACCAACTCAAGAGGAGGGGGTAGAGAAAAGAATGGACGGTGGCCAGTGTAGCCACCTATCCCGGGATGCCTGACCAGTGTAGCCAAGTCATCCAGCTGCATTTCTTCGTACTCCGACAGGTAAAAATTTTTTTTCTTTGACTTGGACCTGTCTGATTTTTTTGGAGTTTTCTTGCAATATTTTTTTTTTTTTTTTTTTTTTTTTCACTATATACAATGTGCAGCATGTACATCAGGAGTTTTTCCTCTTGAGCCAGTAGACTATCCCTCTTTTGAAGCATTATTGCAACCCACAGCATCCCGTCCTTAGATGTCAACACCACTAGACTAGGTTGAGATGCACTACCCTCCCTAGAGGAGGACGGATGTTTCCACCCGTGTGCTACTCCAAGCTAAAGGATTCTACCTCCTCACCACCTCATCAATGAAGAGCTACGTGCATTGTGCTTGTCCAAGTTAGGTCATTATCTAAGAGAATCCTGCGTATGCACGAAATATTCTACTTAGACTAATCAAGATGACATGTGAACATAGACTTGCGGACTCAAAGAATTAAGTCACTTGACCTGAAAAATCTTAATTCCAGTTCCTATAAGGTCCCTCTGAAATTAGATGGGTTAAGGTCAAATCAAGTCCATCCTCAATATCTACTCATAACTTGGTTCAGAACCCACTAGCTTTTCACTTTGCATATGCAAGATATGCAGATGATGTGCAGATGACATGCTATGAATGAAATGCAAGACTTTTTTTTTTTTTTTTTTTTTTTTTTTTTTTGAAAACGCAAGATAATATGCAAGAGTAAATAAGAAGCCTTTTTGTTTTATTTTTCTGGTATACAACAATCTTTCTTTTTTTTTTTTTTTATTATTATTTACAACAATCTTTAGTTGATATAATTTGTACATTAATTTATTATTAAATTTTTTTTTAATTTTTACAAAAGGTTTACAAGTAGTATACAAGTGTACAATTTTTTTTTTTTTTCAATTTTTACCCACCCATAATTATTGCAAATATATATATACAAAAATATGCGAAAGTACGAGCTATGGGTAAAGTATATATGTAATATATACACGCCCCCCTATACTTAGCGTGTGCTATGTCCTCAGAGCACAGAGAGCGAGGAAAAAGACATAGCTCGTGCTAAGCATAGGAGAGCCAAAGAGGAATAGAAAGTATAGAAGTCGTCTTGCCCCCCTATACTTAGGCTCTGGCGGCCTAAGTGTAGAAGAAGATCAAAAAATGGGGCGGGCGAGGTTAAGAGGGGAAATGGAGGAGTATATACACGGCGGGCATCGGTCCCCCTATACTTAGGCTCTGGTCAGCCTAAGTATAAGACAGGAATGAGTATGAGAACCGACGTGATCTGAAGGATGTACAATGAATAGATGCGGATCACTCTCCCCCTATACTTAGGATCTGGTTATCCTAAGTATAGTCATGAGATGATATGGAATCGGGGCGAGTGATTCGAATCACTGGGAGGGAGGGAGGGAGAGAATTTATATACAAGAAAGAGTGAGAATATACAAGGATTAAGAAGGTTTGTGACGAACCTTCTTGCGGACGCGAGGAGGTGGATAATATACATATGTGTCGCTGTCGGAATCGTCCTCAGATGAATAATATTGAGGAGTAGGGATCGTCCAACGAGGGTCGACACACGGCTGCTTGCTTAGATAAGGCTTGAGAACAGCCGAACTGACCTCACTCATATAAATCACCTTGTCCGGACCCGATGAGGATTCCTCTGAAACTTCCTTCTCCAGAATGTTGAAGGAAATTTTCTTAGTCGGATTTCTAGAACCTGAATCATTAAGAGGAAGATGAGAGTGACGCGCCTTGAGAGGTTCGGGGGAACACCTCGAGGAATCAATTATCGACTTCCTCTCACTAAATAGCCGACTAGAAGAGGGAGCAACCGTGTTTTTAAATGGAGTCAATTTTGTCTGGGTTGTTTCCTTAGAAGGTCCGGGTCGTGGTGTGGTGCTGACTATGGGTTCCTCATCAGACGAGTCACCATAAAGATTGTAATATTCCTGAAGGGTCAGCACATGTCTCGGGAAGGTTCTAGTGGTCTCAGTCGGCTTGGCATTATTGGGCTCTTGTGTCGGATCATTGAAATAATCAAGGCAATCCTCAAAGGTCGTGTCCGACTCAATGATAGCTTCTGATCGTGAGTCCTCCTCAGAAGCTGTCACATTGGTGGTGCAAGCAGTTGATGAAGTGGAGGTGTGGGGAGTCTTTGATCCAATGGTCGTCCGAACAATCGGTCTCTCAGGTGTAGTAGAGAGGTGGGACTCATCTTCCTCTCGATGGTCACGACTGTCACCGGATGTGTGGGTCTCCTTAGAGTAAAGTTTATCAAAGAATGGATGAGGTCGAAGCTTTCCCAATGCTGAAAAATCGATCTCCCGAGTCTCGCAATCTATAGTCGCCTTAGCCAAGGCTAAGAACGGCTTCCCGAGAATAATCGGAGACTGGGAAAACTCTCCTCGGTGCTCGATGTCAATGATCGTGAAGTCCACCTGGAGTAGAGCACCTTGGAAAGTAACGATGACTGAAATATTTCCTCTCGACCGTTTGATGGATCGGTCAGCCAGCTGAACGATCTCTCTCGACTTCCTAAGTGGCCTGAGTTTGAGCTTGTCAAACACAGAGGTCGGGAGGATATTAATCGATGAGTCATCATCGATTCTTGCATGGGTAAATATGGTGTCTTTGATTTCACATTCAACTCGGGGCAACCGTTTGAATCTGCGGCTCTTGGTCTTTCTCCCCATCACCAAGGAGGTGGCCATAGACACTATGTGTCTTTCAGTCCTTGTTCTCTTATTGCCCGACCTCTTGGGCATCAATTTACTTCTCACAAATCGTTTGAGGTCGGGAAAGTGATCTATGACCTTTATTAAGGGAAGTTTGAAAATCAATTCTTCATCGAATGCTTCCCTTAGGGCAGGATCCAATTTTTTTAGGTCATTTTTATTTTCAATTTTTATGTGGTTTTTTGGTTTTTCAATTTTTTTGGTATTTTGGATAGATGAATGATTGGACTCTGGATTGGAGGGCAAGTGGTTAGTAGAAGAGGGAGATAGAATGGACTCCAGCTGTACAGACGGTGTGGGTTCCCTAATGTTTGCTTGGCTTTCAACCTCAAAATTACTCATATCCTTTTCCACTTTCATTCTCAAGCTGGCAGAAATTGAGTTCGATATTTCCTTGACATTTCTCAACTCATTACCGAATGATTCACTTTTCTCAATAAGTCTGGAAATGTCATCCTCCACAAAATTCCCATGACAATTCATGGGAGAGTTCTGCTCAATTGGAGGAGACTGCTGAGATGTTGAGGTCTCATACTCAACATACCTAGACTCTGGCAAGTAAAGCTGGGTCGAGTATGGATCATCCGAATGGCAGATATTGGTCAGAGCCTCATATGATGGAGTTAATGAACGAGGGACTAGTAAGTCTAGCTCATTAGTCCACTCCTGTGAATGTATAGGCTCTCCGAATGAAGGCTGGTTAATGGAGGCTTGATCACTAAAGTCAATCAAGTCTGGAAAATCATGATATTCAGGTCCCTCAATTCGGGTTGTTTGATCGATCAAATGATGCCCTAAGGTCAAGTCGGGAGGTGTATATGTAAATTGTTGTATGGTCCCTACTTGAGGTGAGAATGAAGTATACAGGGGCATATAATTCTGCCAATCATCTGTCTCATCAGTGGCTTGCTCTGCATTCGATTCTTTAATTCCTGCAAGCTCGCGAGAATAAGTACAATCAGCCCAAGATGGAAGTGGATCCGGAGTGTTAGAATATGGAGTAGATGAGAAATGCGAAGAAGCGGAGAAGTCAGTCGAAGTTCTGACTTCATAATCAGGTTGAGGTGGAGCCGACCACGGGTAAAAATCTCTCGTGGATGGCGGAGGAGAAAGAGAAGATGAATGGTATATGGTCGAGGAGGAGTGACCAGAGGTCATGGGGTATGGGGACCAATATCCCGACATCTTGAGGAGGAAATGATGAATGCAAGAAGATTGAGGTAGAAATGTGCAATACACAGGATAACACACACGACAGACACAAAGACAAACGCAAGAGCAAAACCCGGAGTTCACACTCAACACGGTGAAGGACCCGAAACCGAGTCCAATTAATCTTGTAAATTTTAAGTGTGGTTTTCAAGCAAGATAGCAAGGATTACGCGGCCTAAAGGGAAGTCGGCTCAGAGCCGGATGCGTCTTCCCTGTTTATCCTGTCGTCTAAGATACCGCCGCTCCTTCCTTTCTTCGCTCCTATCCCAAGCCGAGGGATTCAGTGACCACGCCCCTATCTACCTGCAAGCAGGCGGAGGCTGACAAGGCCGGAACTTCACCCCGGGGGGTTACTGGCAGCTTGTCGCGAAGTACCGCAATTTCGCCCCTATCTACCTGAGACAGGCGGAGGCTACTTGGTACTAGTCAAAGAATCTGAAAGTATCCGGCTTGTGATATTTGCTAGGATCAGTCAGAACGATGATATGGAAGACGGGGATTTGGGCTCTACCTTAGGGTGTTCACACACACTCAGGTACCCTCACTCAGCCTGAAAACAAGGTCGGGGTTACTCTCCCGCAAACAATTTTCAGTTTTATTCCCTTTTTATTGTCAATACTGTTAGCAGTCCCAGTTTTAAAGTAGGTTATCACTGAAATTTAATCACCACAAAGCACGCCTATCGGACAGTCCCAATTTCCTTTAATTAAGTGAGAAAATCAGAGGGGGAAATCGAGAAAAGCCGATGCAAGTTAAAATCTATGATGCGTATGCTAAGTAGAGAATACTTACAGTGATCCCTTCGCTTGTCGATGCAGGATGCTATACAGAATTGAAAACTCTATCCTATATGCAAATGCAGGCGATAAAAGCCGCTCCTAGACAGGCAGTTCTATTAGCGTGAAGAACAGATTGATTTGAACTAAGTCCTGCGGTCTAAGTGCGTCTTTTAAATGTGTTGTGTGGTCCTATTGATTACGAGCACAAACAAGTCCTAGATTGGCTCGAGGAGCCGCTAGTGCAAGCTAAGTTACCAATCAACCACACAGCACACGGGACACGGTTTCCACTATTTTTACACGCGCGAGAACCCAAACGGGAACCGCTGGAAACGATGCAAAAGAAATAAAATAAAATGAAAATTACAAGGCCTCTCTTTCTCTCACACAATCTAAGTGCTAAGTCTTCGAAGCGTCGCCGACTCCTCGCGTTCCTCGCACAAAAATTAAGATAAGGTCAGAGAGTGACACAAAAATAAAATAAAGCAAAAATAAATGAGAGAAATAATTACAAGAACAACCGGGGGTCAGACTACCCGGGGGTTAGAAAATCAAACACTCAAAATGTGATGTAAATTAACCTAAGCCGTGCCTCCCCGGCAACGGCGCCATTTTGATAGGCCTCCCGCACCCTTAGTTAATCCGGTCAAATTAATGTCCAAATCAATTAATGATATTCGTTGCAGTCGGATACGAGGGATTAATCAAAAATCACTTAGCTATTAATGTTAAGTGATGTAGTTTTTTTTACTTGGTGAAGTCCAAGGTCGATCTCAGGGAGGCATCTGTCTCCTTAGGTTGATTACATCAATTCACAAGTGCTCGAGATTCGGGGAACGATTTTTTTTTTTTTTTTTGGTCTTTTTAATTACTATGTAGACAATGCAGACAATCCTTAGCCAATTTCAAGTTAGATTTAATTGATATATCAAATTCAGTCCAAAAATTATGAAAATTGGCCAGAAGGTTGCTTATGATGAAAATGACCTACACTAATTTTTTTGGAATTTTTTGACTCAAAATGAATATTCTATGAATTAACTAAACAAACATTGTGATTTTCAATGTTTAATTTTTAATAAATATCAAAACACAATATTTCTCGGAACTAAAATTATCCTAGGAAGGTCTAATGATCAGGAACCTAGGAAAATTGACAGAACTAAAAAAATGTTGTGAAATGAATTAATTAAAATTAATCAAAGGAAATCACTAAACTATTTATTCAGGCCTCGTTATGCGTGCAAATGATGTGAAATTTTTATGGGATGTTAAAAACAATGTCCTTAAGCTACTGTGATTTTTTTGGTGATTTTTGAAGGCACAGATAATTTACTAAAAATCAAATGGCATCTCTGGGCAAAATATGACTCAAATCAACCAATTAATTCATTAATAAATCAAGAAAACCAACAAAAATACAACACGTGTGCTAACAGGTAGAGGACAAAGTTCTCAACAATATGCAACTTTTAAAATTCAAAAATAATCAAAAACGCATGCTATGGACACGTGCAAACATAGGGGTCTAAATGCAATACTGAAAAATAAATGTTCAAGAAATAAACATGCTGACAGGGACTAAAGTGCAATTACCAAGACTATGCAGGACTTGAATGCAAATTCTCCACGAATCACGTGCGCCTCACGTGATGTCTGCTTCACAGGGACCTTTCTGCAATTTTGGGAACCTCCAGGGGTGTCGGTGCAATTTACCCAGGCCGCACGTGCTCCTCACGTGGGGCGGCCTAGGCTCGGAGGCGTCGGAGGCTCGGATCGAGGGTCGGGGCTTCTGGAGGCTCGGGTTAGCCTCGGATCTGCTTCGGGGGACCCGAGCCTAGGCTTGGGTGCCGAGGCTCGGATCGGGCGACGTGGCGGCCTGAGGGCCCTTGGATCTGGATGGATCCAAGGGTGGTAGGTGAAGACGCGTGGCAGCGGGTGGAGCGTCCGATCCTTGGTGCGATCGACGGTCGAGGACGAAGGCGGTGAAGAGACGCGTGGCGGGACGAGGGCCGTTCGATCAGAAGATCGAACGGTGGCTGCTGTTTCTCCTTCAACGCTCCTCCGCCGCCTGCGGAGGAGGGGCCTGTGCTCCGGTGAAGGGGGCTGACCTCCGCCTGCCTCGCTGAGCTCCGTCAGTGAGCTCTGTCAGCTCCCAGCTAGCTCGGAAGCAGCGGATGAGGACGGCGAAGCCTCCGGTGGTCTCGGATTGGCTGGAGGAGGGCTGGAGCACCTGGTCGATGAAGCTCGAAGAAGGATCCGATGAAGCTCCGGCCAATGGTCCAAAGAGTACCTGCAAGTGTTAGCTGGATAGCCGAAGCGTGCTGGTGATCGTGGGAGTTGAATGGAGTGGTCGGAGAGGCCTGCGGGTGCTTGAGGTGATCGGGCGAGGTGGCTCCGGCCAAGCGGCGGAGCTGCTAGTCGACGGTGGTCGAAGTGCGGTGAATGGCGAAGTGGAGCGGCCCGCGAGGATGCTAGCACCGTCGCGGAGCTCGTCGGGATGTCGAGGAGGTGTGGAGATGTCCGTGGAAGGCGAATAAAATCGGAGAAGATCGGATGAAAAGAAGAGGATGATCGGAGAGGGGATGAAGGAGGTTACCTGGGGTTTGGGGCTCGGTTTTGAGCTCCAGGGGTCGTCGCTCCAGAGGTCGGTAAGCCTCGAGCTCGTGCAGCTACGCGGAGGGCGGCTGCGGCACGGCGGTGCACCGTGGATCTCGCCGGAGAAGAAGGTCCTTCGTCGCTCAACAATTCGGCCGCTTGCTGTCACCAAGAGGAAGCTTGGAGCTCGGGGTTCTTTCCTGGAGTGGCGGATGGGCTTGAATGTGGTCGGAGAGGGTGTATTTATAGGTCGAAGGTGGCGGCAGAGCTGGGTGAGTGGCGAGTTTCATGGAGGTGGTGGAGCGAGTGTGGCGGAGATGGTGATGTTCGAGGGTGTTGGCGAGGGAGAGGGAAGAGTGGGGAAGATCGTGGGAGAGTCAGTGGCCGGCGAGGGGGGCTGGAGTGCGGCCGAGAATAGAAAGGGGCGGCCCCTCCCGCAAGGCGGAGATCGTGGGAGAGAGGGGCTGCCCGAGGTAGGGGACGAAGTCCTGGCCGTTGGATCTTGTGATCCAACGGCCAGATGGAGGCGCGAAGCGGGCGGGTGAGATTAGATCTGGAGTGCCCAGATGAAGGGCTATGAGGGTGACACGTGGCGTGACGCGGGCGAAGTGCGAGCGGGCGGCTAGGATCGGGTCTAGGTGATTGATCTGAGGGTCACGATCCGCTGGAAGACGAGCGGTTGTGATGAAGGGATCGGGGGCGCGATCGGGCGGCCTAGAGGTCGCCACGTGGCTCGTTGAGGATGCGGCGCTAAGGAACGGTCCAGATGGAATGCGGGGTGGATCTGATGGCTGTAGAAGAGAGCGGACGTGGTCAGGCCTGGGCCGTTGGATCTGAGGTGCGATCCAACGGTGGAGGGCGCGGGCGGAGCAGACAAAGGGCAGCGGGCCGCGTGGCGCAATCAGAGGGCGCCACGTGGCCTGCTGTGAGTGGTCGAAGGGAAAGACACGTGTAGAAAGAGGAGGAGGCCGAATTTGGAAAAACTCAAAACATGAAAGTTGTAGATCTTGATGAGATCTACAAGTTTCATGTTGACCAAAGACGGAGATGAGGTCAAATATGATACATAAATACAAAGTTACATAAATATACATATGTAGTATACAAAATGACCCAAAAACCCAAGTTCCTCATACAAGCTCCAATTTCAATGAAATTAGTCTCATTTTGAAGGTCTTTTGATATGTAGTATTCTAAGAGTGAGTAGACCTAAGTCGGAGTTTGTATGCGGGCTTTATGTGTGTTTTAATGTACAAGGGTGCTCAGGGTATTTAGGCTCTTTTACAAGGGTGATTTGTGGCTTTCTTCCCTATATTCTTAAGGAGTATATACATATATTATAGAGAAGGAGTTATTTGATGAAGAGGTCTTTTACAGGTGATTTTTGGCTTCTTATTTAAATGCAGATGAGCTCCTAAAATGCATGAATTATGGATGCATGCATGAATGCTATTTATGCAAGATAAAGGGAAATATGCCTCTATTTTCTCGGGAACAAGGCTCTATTTTTGACTTTTGATGTGATGAATCACAGATTCATCAAGCAGCAACACCAGGGTGGAAGACCATTCCAGCAGCCCTACCAGTACCAGCCTCCCTCACATGGAAACACGTGGAGGCAGAATTACCAACATGGGCCTCAGCAGTCCGGATATCGTGGACAAGGGTATCACCAGCAACCGGCTGCACAGTACAACCAACACCAGTCCCAGTACTCCTCCAATCCCCCTCCTCAACAATTCGCACAAGGATACCAGTCACAATCTCAACCGCCATATCAGCAGTCTAGACCCCAGCAGGGGGAATCTTCTGAGATTGTACCGGTCAATCCGACCCTGGCCTGTTTGGAGCAGTTGATGAAGAACATGGCTGAGATGAACCAGAAGATCGACGACCTGACGGCAGCCAAAACCGTCATACCAGCCCAGGTCGAAGCTAATCCTAACAATTTCCGATGCAAGGAGCAGGAGCGGTAGGACACTCCAGCCATCGGCGACGGCGAAAGGAAAGCAGATTGCATCTGACGGGGAATCGTCAGTCCAGCCAACACCAGGGCCAGCAAGCATTTTGGGAGCAGCACCAGCATCCAGAAAATCACAAAAAAATGAAGAAAACAGAAAAATACAAAAAGATAGCAGCAACCTCGGTGGAGACCAGACAGCATTGGAGACGTCTGCACCCGCATCACAGTCAGCTCCTGACAGGAGGAGCACCGCACCTGCAGCAAGTCCAACGCCAGCACCCGAAGCCGAGCCTGTCGTTTTTGGTCCACAAATTGTAGATGAATCCATTCCTTTTTGTCATCTACCTGTAAACAACAACACGGACACTATTCTGAATGAAATTGGAGAAGAGTTTGTAAATATTCCTTTTCCTGAAGCAATGAAAAAACACAAAAAAATGAAAAATTTGAAAAGTGCTTTGTCTGATCCTGCTATCATAGAAATTATTCAGAATCTGGTGTTAAATATGCCATTAATGAAAGCTCTTGAGTACATGCCAGCTGTGAAGAAAGGACTTAAGGAGGCATGTACAACCAAGCGCAGGCCAACCCCACATAACTCCCGAAGCAAAGGTGGTAAATCTGAAAAGCATATCCTCACTATGGCCACCGTCAATGCCATCAGCAACCTCCCGGACAAAAAGCCAGATATGGGAGCACCTCTTGTACGTTGTCAGATGTTCAATCAAGAGTTCGAACGGACACTCCTCGACAGCGGGTCATCTGTCAATCTGATGCCAGCCTCACTACTCACGGAGTTCAAGCTGGGACCGCTCAAACCTACAAAGATGATTCTGCAGTTTGCAGACAAGTCAGTCAAGCAGCCTAGGGGCCTGTTGGAGGACGTGATCGTCACGGCTCAGGGAAAATCTTTCCCAGCCGATTTTGTGGTCTTAGATATGGACGTCCCCGCTCCGTTGCTCCTTACCCCGATCATACTCGGAAGGCCATTTCTGCGGACGTCAAACGCCGTAGTAAATTATGGGACAGGAGAAATCACTTTTGGAGCTGGTAATGAAATTATCCGAGTAGAGACCCTGTCTGAAGAAACGCCCGTTGAACCCACAGCTGTATCATGTGCAAGGGTGATCGAGAATGATGAAGACTGCGACTTTCTAGCCGAGATTCAAGATACCAACCTCTTCCTGGATGATCATGAGATCCACGGAATCCTCTGCCCGGAGGAGGAAGTGGAGACCGCAGTCGAACTCCCGTATATCGATCAAGATGAGGACCTTGCTGAGGCACTACAAAGTACTACCGTGGGGTCGTTATGCCTTCAGAATCAGGAGCCGAGTTTGGAAGCATCTTCGGAAGAAGATGAAATCATCGAGGAATTCTGTCAGGATCTGAGAGAAGAAACAGAGCAGATTATGGTGGACATCGCACAGTTGAAAGAATCACCACCTGCATTAATAGCTGAGGTCACCACTGAAGCAGCTCAGACACCGCCAGAGCTGAAACCCTTGCCCTCCAATATGAAGTATGCCTTCCTTGCAGGAGAACCGAACATGTACCCGGTCATCATCAATGCACATCTGACCGAAGATCAAGAATCTCGTCTGATGGAGGTTCTTGAACGTAACCGCAAGGCGATAGGTTGGCGAACCTCCGATCTCCACGGGATCAATCCGTCACTCTGTTCGCACCGCATCTTTCTGGAGGACGATTGCAGACCCTCTCGAGAACTGCAAAGAAGATTAAACCCGAACCTGCGAGAGGTGGTTATGAAAGAAATCCAGAAATGGTGTGATGCGGGATTCATTTATCCCATCTCCGACAGCAAATGGGTGAGCCCTCTGCATGTTGTGCCCAAGAAATCAGGGATCACCATTGTGACAAATGACAAAGGAGAGGAGATCGCAACCAGAGTACCGACTTCTTGGCGAGTGTGCGTAGACTACAGAAGACTTAACCTTGCCACCAAGAAGGATCATTTTCCGCTACCCTTCATCGATCAGATCTTGGAGAGATTGGCCGCGAAGGAATATTTCTGCTTCTTGAACGGTTACTCGGGGTATAATCAAGTTGCTATTGCTCCTGAAGACCAAGAGAAGACCACGTTCACCTGTCCTTTTGGCACATATGCTTTCAGACGGATGCCGTTCGGGCTTTGCAATGCCCCAGCTACTTTTCAGAGGTGTATGCTTGCAGTTTTTGCCGATATGGTGGGCAGCTTTCTCGAGGTCTTTATGGACGATTTCTCGGTCTATGGGGATTCATTTGATCAATGTCTGGAGTATCTAGACCGAGTCTTGCGGAGGTGCTGCGAAGTGAATCTTGTGCTCTCCTGGGAGAAGAGCAACTTCATGGTGACCGAAGGAATCGTGCTGGGTCACGTTGTTTCTAAACGTGGCATGGAGGTTGACCCAGCTAAGGTGGATGTAATTTCTAAGCTAGAGCCACCTACAAATATCAAGCAAGTCCGGTCATTCTTGGGCCATGCCGGTTTTTACCGACGATTTATTAAAGATTTCAGTAAATTGGCCAGACCGCTGACTGAGTTGCTTGGCAAGGACAATGAGTTCATTGTAGACGACCGTGTGCTCCTTGCCTTTAATCAGTTGAAAGAGCTCATCACACAGGCCCCTGTCCTACAGCCACCGATTTGGACCCAGCCTTTCGAGATTATGACCGATGCGTCGGATTATGCCATCGGAGCTGTACTAGGACAGAGAAAAGACAATGTACCGTTTGCAATTCACTACGCTAGCCGAACGCTCGATGAAGCCCAGCGAAACTATACTGTTACTGAAAAGGAGCTGCTAGCGGTAGTCTTTGCTTTGGAGAAGTTCAGATCTTACCTTCTTGGGTCCAAGGTTATCATCTACACTGATCATTCGGCCATTAGGTATTTACAGCAGAAGAAGGATGCCAAACCACGTCTTATCCGGTGGATCCTTCTCCTCCAGGAGTTTGATATGGAGATCAGAGATAAACCTGGGGTAAAGAATGTAGTGGCCGATCATCTGTCAAGACTTCCTGAACCGGAGTCTCCTGAGCCGAACTTACAGCCTATCACAGAAACCTTTCCAGATGAATCGATTCTGTCTGTCGCCTCACTTCCTTGGTATGCGGACATTGTGAATTATCTTGTTGCCAAGAAAATCCCACAGGACTGGCCTAAGTTGAAAGTAGACAGATTTTTGTCTAAAATCCATTTCTATCAGTGGGAAGACCCGTATCTGTTTCGTGAGGGAGCAGATTGCATCTGGAGAAGGTGTATTCCTCAGGAGGAAGTTCCAAGTGTCCTCGCCTTATGTCATGATCAAGATTCTGGAGGACATCATTCAGGAAAACGGACGGCAGCAAAAGTTCTTCAAAGTGGCCTCTGGTGGCCTTCATTGTTCAAAGATGCAGACGAATACGTCAAAGGTTGCACTGACTGTCAGAAGATGGGTGGAACCATAGGAATGAGAGATACGATGCCTCTGAAGTACATCCAGATCTCAGATGTCTTTGACGCATGGGGGATCGACTTCATGGGCCCGTTTCCTAACAGTCAGGGTTATGAGTATATTCTGCTTGCTGTCGATTATGTCAGTCGTTGGGTGGAGGCTATCCCCGCCCGAGCCGCAGACAGTCGGACTGTCTGTCGATTCTTACGAGATCACATCATAGCACGGTTCGGGATTCCCAAGATCCTCATATCTGACGGGGGCAGCCATTTCATAAACAGAGAGGTGAAGAAGCTGACCCAAGAATTCTGCATCGAGCATCGTGTTGCTTCACCCTATCACCCGCAGTCCAATGGCTTAGCTGAATGTTCAAACAGGGAGATCAAGACAATTTTACAGAAACTTGTGCGTCCGGATCGCAAGAACTGGTCTCAGCTGCTTGATTCCGTTCTTTGGGCTTACCGAACAGCGTACAAGTCACCTTTGGGAATGTCTCCCTACCGCCTGGTGTATGGCAAGCCATGCCACTTGCCCGTGGAACTTATTCACAAATCCTTATGGGCTATTAATATCTGTAATTTGGACTCCAAGCAAGCAGGACAGCACAGGAAATTGGATCTGAACAGATTACTGGAATTCAGAGATTATGCATATGACAACAGCCTAATGTACAAGGAAAAGGTCAAAACATGGCATGATAAGCACATCCGCCACAAGTCCTTTGATCCAGGTCAGAAGGTATGGTTGTTCGATGCGAAATTAAAGATCTTTCCAGGCAAATTGAAGAGCAAATGGACTGGGCCGTTTGTAGTTAGGCAGGTGCGTGACAACGGAAGTGTATTGATATCCAATCTGTCAGCTGACGCACAGCCTTTTGTAGTCAATGGACAGCTTCTGAAGCCATACCTCGAACATGACACATTCATGGCCGTCGTTGACTCGATTCAAGTAATCTATGAGGATGAGTTGAATATCTTGAAGGAGACAGAGGAAGGCAAAGCACATCAAAACATTTTTGAATGATTTTTCCTTTCCGTCTTTTCTTCTTTTCTTCTTTTCTTCTTCTTTTATCTTATTCTACCGAATTGATGCCATCCCTTTCATCACTGCTACACTTAGAATGTACTCTATCCTAAGTATAGGGGGGATGTGCATCCCGAGTTGTTCATATCCAATCTCATCTCTTTTCTTCTCTTCTTCTTTTCTTCTTTTCCTCTTCTATCTTCATCATCTACCAAAAAGGTGCTACCCCTTGTAGACAGTCTTCTATACTTAGGACGTACTTTGTCCTAAGTATAGGGGGGTGTGCACCCCGAGTTTTTCTCATTCATCCAGAACGCTCCATTGTCTCCTCTTCTTGTCTATACTTAGGGATATCTTACCCTAAGTATAGGGGGAGACAATCCGAGTACGATCCGTTCATTCCCACCCTTGACCCTCCCTGCTTTGTGTACAGTCTGCTATACGTAGGATTATTTGATCCTAAGTATAGGGGGGACGGTCAACTTCTCATTCATTGATTCATTCATCCATTCCTTTATTTATTTATTCTTTAGATTTTCCTATACTTAGTACGAGTTATGTCTTCTCTTTTCTCTCCGATCTATGAGGACATAGCTCAACCTAAGTATAGGGGGGTCGTATATACTACGTATATACTTTAGCCATAACTCGTACTTTCGTATTTTCCTAATAATATGGCTGCTAATTCTTTAAAATTCATTAAAAACCTTTAATAAAAAGATGTGGTTATTCCTCAAATGCTTTTTGTATTTACTGATTAATAAATCAGGTGAAAATGTTTTTTGCAAAATGTTTGAAAAATAGTTTGAAAATCTTTGTGAACATCTATTGAAAACTATTTTGAAAATATTTTGTTACATGTTTTCAACCTTTGTAAAAAAGTGTGGTTTGTAAAACTTCTTTTCTTTGTGTGAAATAAAAAATGTTTGAAAAATGATTTGCAAATGGTTTGAAAAATGGTTGCAAAAATATTTGAAAAACCTATATATACTGTTTTGAAAAACCGATTGCAAAATGATTTTCAAATGAGTGTACATGTTTGTAAGAATGTTTGTAAAAAACTATTTTGGACTATAGTTTTCAAAATTTATGTGAAAAGCTTGTGTCAAATAAGTTTGAGGAATACTAACATCACACCAAAATCCATCTTATATATATATGTATAAAATTGACCACTTACCCTCTAAATTCTTGAAATCCACTTCTTGTATATATAAGAAGCACTCCCATGTACATACGTTAACCTAGTTTTCAGCCAAAACTTTTTGTTTTCAGAAATCCCAAAAACATTTGCAAAAATTAAAATCCAAAAACATTTGAAAAATCTCTTTGAAAAAGACAAAAAAATGCATCTGCATATGCATGCATCATCTTTTCAAAAACCCATAAAAAGTTCAAAATCTTTGAAAATTGCATCACAAAAATATTTTCTGCATATCATTGCATGGCATGCGCATTTTTCGGATCAAGTTTGACAGTTGAACAAGTCTAAGGAAAATCCGGAGATTGGAGCTTGACTGGACCTTAAAATCTACTTAATAACAGGAACCTTATAAGAACTGGGTTTGAGGTACTTCAGGTCTAGTTGACTTAATTCTTTGAGGATCACGGGACTTAGTTCAATGGATTCTTGACCGCCTAAGTAGAGTATTTCGGAGCACACGCACGACTCTTGTTGATAATGACCTAACTTGGACACCTGCACCTTTCACATAGCTCTCCACGGATGAGGTGGTGAGGAGGCAGCTTCCTTTAGCTTGGGGTAGCATATGAGGGTAGTACTTCTAGGCGGAACCTCTCTTCTTCTTATAGTGAAGGAAGTGCACCTCAACTTGGTCTAGTGGTGATGAAGGCTAAAGACAGAAGCCGTGGGTTGCAATAAAGCTTCAAAAGAGGGATAGTCTACTGGCTCAAGAGGAAAATTTCTTGTATATGCTGCTCATGTAGATATGTTGTACAGATGCAATTGAAAAAAAAAATGCAAAAAGAACTCCAAAAAAGTGGTGGGTCGGATTGAAAATTTAATAATCCCACCGGAGTATGTATATAGTTCAACAAAGCAAAAGCTTATGGTATCCATGTTACATCTCATGAAGCTAGCAGCGGGAGACTCAGCTACACTGGCTGAGCTTCCAAAAGTCTATACTTCTTCCCCCTCTTCTTGAGCCGGTTGCACTTGAACTTAGAAGGGAATACCCCGCTTCTCGAGGAAAGAGTTGCTAGACCGAGGGGTTAGAGTTACCAGGTTGGAGGAGGTTGTTTCTTTGCTACTCCTGAGGTGGTGAGCTACATATCACTTACACTGTACGAGTCAGACTCATTGTCGTAAGAGTTTGCGTATGAGTTGAAGTATTTCTGACCTGGCTATTGAGGAGACTTGGACAGAGTTTTGGGATTCTCAAGGACTGTTGGATTTCAAACTTGGTCCTCATTAAGGTTCCGACCGCACTAAATTTCCAAAGGTCCGGCTTAAGCTCTAAACTTCGATTTTGCAAAGACAAGTCTGATAATTAAACTTAATCTAATTTTCTTCTTTTTCTTTTCTTTCTTTTTCTTTTTGCACTTATTGCATAAGTGTTTGCTAGGGACTAGCAAAGGTAAAGTATAGGGGGATGATGAATCCACGTTTCATCATCTTTATTCTATCATTTTGGCCTGAAAAACCCTAGTAAATGCGTGTAAATAGCATTTATTCATGCATTTTAGCATTCATGTATATGTATGTAAATATTGTATAAAATGCGGTTCTTAAAGCCAAAATTATAGAATAAAGAAAAGAAAAGAAAAAGAATAAAATATTGTAAATATTTTATGACCCGAAGCCCCGAGACCTAGGCATCTTGATGAATAGGTCGACAAGGAATAAAGTAGGGGGAGATAAGGTCAGAAATATAGATAAAATACCTATACTTTTTATTCAGTCTTTATTCGTTTTGGGACCTATTTTTGGTTCCACTTTTTGTACATCAAATAAAGAAACTTTGTACATGAAAGTTGTAGATAATAAAATAAAGAAAAATACAAAATTGATTTCACAGAAAAATAATGTACAGATAAAAAGTTATGGTCTGAATAAGAATCCAAAATCCCAACTTCCCAGATCCGTATCTCACAAATAAAAACTCCAAATGCAGCGTACTCACCTTTAATTGTATATAGAAGAAAATAATCTAATTAATGGTGGTGGTTTCGCATTTGGCGGAGCTACGGTTTGAAAGTTGACTTTTGGACCCACATTGTATACTTGTACATATTAAAATATCCAACTTATTATTTGATTATTATTTATATAATTTTATATTTTTATAATGTTGTAAATAATACTTATAATAATCATGTACATTAAAATAAGAATAAAAACCTAAATCAAAACAAAAATTAAATACTTAAAAATAAAATACATAGATATAGATACCTATAAGGGTAAGAATACAAACTTGTAAAAATATAGCTCATAAAAATAAACAAAAATCACCATAAAATACTTCATAAAATTACAAACATTTTTTATTTTATACCCAAAATTTAATTAATTCGTCTGATATTTTTAATCCATTTTACAAGGTTTTTAGCCAAGGAATTTTCTGGTTGGTCCACGTGGACCAACCAGAACGCTCCATTGGTTGACCTCGGTCAACTCTCTGACCGAGGTCTGTCCCTTGTCAGAGTCAAGTTTGACCCTATGTTCACCCCTTTTTCGAGGGAGCCTCGATCACCATTTGGTGATGGTTCCTTCTTGGAATCTTTTCCTCGGTCAATGGTGATTCACGCCCAAGTGATTCCTTGGGCTGTGGATCACTGACCGAGGCGCAGAAGCCTCGTCTTCCTCGCCTCGCCGTCAACCCTTTAAAAGACACCCCCCGACTTTGATTCAAAGTTTGATCCTTCTTCCGCCAAAACCACTCGAAAACCCCTAGCCAGTTGTGCTCCTGGTGACAGCAGGAGTCGATTTGACCTTGGGTTTGCGTCAGTTGGCGTCGAATCGAAGTCGATCCGACCTTCGCCGGAGCTCCGCCGAGCTTCATCGCCCGACGTCTTCGGTGAGTTTCCCCCTCCTTTCTCTTCGTCTTTTTGTAGCCTTAGCGTAGATTAGTGTAGGCCTCTAGCTGTTCTTACTCTCGATCACCCATTCGCCGTGAATCATCGATCAAAGCCCACGGCGGAGCTGAGCTCCGCCTCCATTTTCCGACCTCGTCTATCATCGACCGCCGCACCGACCACCTCCATCTTCTTCCTCGTCGCTCCGTCACTCCGCGCCACCCTTCATTCCCCCTCGATCTCGCTCAGATCGAGCCGCCCGAACTCTTCTCTCCGCCGCTCGCCGGAGTTCTACGCCCGCTCCATCCTTCGCCCCATCGGAACCATCGGGAACCACCAAATTGTTCGCTGGGATTTTGTGCGCCTAACCTTGCAGGTCCGAGCCCAAGAGGAGGCTCGATCGACCATCGACGAACCCAGGACCACCTGCCCAGGTCTCCTCCGCCGTCCGAGCACCTCGAGCCGTCTCCGCCTCGCCTGAGACTACCTGCTGACGCGGAAGAGCCCCGGGATCGTTTTGCCCTTGATCCGGGGGCCGGAGCGGCCGTGTGTCGGCCGGAATCGCACCTCGAAGTTCGCCGGGGAGGTGTTCTTCGTGAACCCCTCCCTGCCGTTGGATCAACCACCCGCTCCAGACGCATCATCGGCCGTCCGATCTCCTGCGCCTCCCAGCCGTCCGATCAAGCCTTGAAGATCTAATCCCAACCGTCCGTGACGAAGGGGTACGCACCGTTGGATGTGCACCACGTGGATAAGTGGATCGCCATCAACCGCTGGATCAAGCCCCGTGGGTATTTTGCACTTTTAACCCACGCTTTTTGTATTTACTGTTTAGTCCAGTAACTTTTATTTGTAGTTTACAAAGTGTTGTAATATTTGCACACAGACCCTCACCTTATCACTATTTGCACTCCAATCCACGCCACGTCACCTCACGTGACGTTGGCATGTGACTTTTGGGCATTTTGCAAGATAGGCCCAGGACTTTTCAGTATTTGCGATTTCGTCCCTGTGCGTAGGATATATAATATATTTTTGGAACTATTGCATGTACGCCCTGCCGGTTTTCTTTAATTGCATTTATGCCCCTGTGAGTGGTGAGTAACGTGAGTTGCGCGTGATTTCTTGGTGAAAATTGCATGAAGGCCCCTGGATGTTTGACATATTGCACATATACCCCTGCCAGGCCTGATTTTGAAGTGGATGCTTGTTGTATTTATTTCATAGATCATTTTAACTCCAAAAATTCCACAAAAATAGACTTAGGCTACTGGACACGTGTACTTTCACGCCATATATTTAGTTTTTGATTTTATTTTATTTTCCTATTTATAAAAAATCAAAAACAGCCTTTTTGTGTACTGTCTACCTTAGAAAATACCAAAAAAATATCAAAACACCTCCAAAAATTCCCAAAAATTTACTTAGTGTCTATTTTATTATCTTTTAGTGTCAGTCCAAAAATCATTAAAAATCTCAAAACAAAAACACAAAAAAATTAAAAACTCTTAAAAACTTCAAAAAATTATATAAAATAGTAGAAAAACCCAAAAATAGCAAACTCAGCTTCTGTTTACTCTTAATTTTGTTCTCTTTATTAGAAAAATAGTGTGAAACAATTTTGCTACTGGTTGGTATTTTTAACTTGCATTTTTGTCACAGCCAGCCCGTATTTCCACTGTTTGCCTTATTTCAGACTTTAAAAATACCAAAAACATCTTGAAAAATCCCCAAAAATCACAAAAACAGTAAAAAATATTAAAAAGACCAAAAACATTTTATCTCTGAATTTTTGAGTATTCTGGTGCCCTTTTATTAATATTTTAACTTGTCTTTCTTTATATTGTCCTTACTTTCCAATATTGAAAAAGAAAAAAAAATATAAAATATAAAATATAAAAATCAGTAAATTAAAAACCAAAATACAAAAATATAAAATTAAAAATTAAATAAAAAAATATAAAAATAATAAAAAAAACCCACAAAAATTCTAGATTGGCTAAGTTGCTTGTTAGATTCAGGTTTGGATTTTTATCCGTGCTCTACACCTTTGCTCCTTGTGTTCGACCCCTACTTGCTTGCCATTGTACATCATTAGTAGGGTATAATAAATTTTAATCCTTGCTATTCTTTCTCTGATTGATTGTGTGGGTTAATTGTTGAAGACCGAGGAAGTTTGAGCAGTCGCACCAGCGACAGTGAGTCTGACTTGTCAGACCGCTATTTAGCGGCTCTCGCTCTCTCGTTTTTCACCTACACTCTAGGAAAGTCATGAACAAGTAAGAGGACTTTGGGTCCGCATTCTGTATGCAATATGCTTTGAGTCGTATACAAGGTGTTCTTTGGACTTTGGGGCCGTCTACGCGTACGACAGTAAGATAAGGACCTAGGTTAAGTTCGCTTGCCTAGGCAATGAGTACGTAAGGCTATGGGATGATTAACCTCTCCCTGGTAGTATGGTTCATGGACTTACTAAGATATGTCAGGGTAGTGTTGCATCGTCAAGTATGGAAAAGTAAGATTATTTTCAAGACAACAAATATTTTGACGTCTATATAGGTTGTTGTTTATTTTTTTATCCATGATTTTACTTGAAGGGAATGATTATCAAGCTCTGTTGTAATTATGAAAAAAATATTTTTTTTTAATTATGCAATAATCATGTTTAAATTATAGTGTCCATTAGTTTCAATATTTCACTTTTACAATTATTTAGCTGAAGGTTTACGACCCATTCACTGGGTCTGAGCTCACGTCGATGAGTTTGGGCTCACCACTCCAAACCAAATATTTTCCAGGTACTCTAAGGAAAGAAGATGTTGGCCTAAGTAGAGCAAGTGTGGAAGAACCATCTAGTAAAAGAGGTTGTGCCATCATAGTTATTATTTATGTCATGATGTTTCTCGATTGCATCGGATTTGGATTTCAGATATTCGATCCTTTCGTTCGACCGTAAAATCAAGCATGAAATGATATGTATTTCATTTTCACTTGTGTAAATGTACTTGAATACAATGATAAATTTACTACTATTTGCAACATTTCAAAAACTATCCCCCTACCAATTATTGCAGTTGTTATACATGAATAGTGAATTTTGTTAAAACAAGAACATGTTTTTTTAGTCACGCTCGTCTCAAGGTATAAGCGGGACGGGTCGTGACAGTTCCTCTCTAAAAAAACTTTAAACAAAGCAACGAAGGACATTTAACTTAATAATAATAGTTTAGTTTTTGAAAATCTATTGTAATAGAGAATCCTTACATACCTATATCTTTTCATTGCAAAATCATTTTCAATATAATCATTTTTGCAGTTCATCTTATATAGTTAACTTTGAGGGAAAAAACAAAAGCTTATAGTACAAAAGTTTGGTCTTTGATTCCTTTGTCTCGAATATTTTCCAATTGATTCCAATTATGTGTTTTTTCAATCACAACTTCATGAACATAAAAAATATATGTATATTGAATAAAAGCCGGAAATCATATATTTTCTGTATGTATATTATGATGCTCCATCGTTCGGACGTTGGAAAACGACACTTTCGATATCTCTATTACTTCATAAATCCATCACATGCATATAAATCAAAATTTAAAATGCAACATTGAAATACAATAACGTGATGAAAGAGAGGACTATATTCAACTCCTTTTAAATGCAAATATGAATGATAAAATATGCATCTCATTTACATATGCATGAATAATCATAATGTACTATTAATGCTTAAACGTACTTGATTACTTAGGAAAATAGCTTAATTTCCAACTAATAAAGCGACGAATCACGAATTCATGAATGCTACAACCTTTAGCTTCTTTTTATATCTATAAATCATAAGAAGTGCATTTTGGGTAAAATTATAGTTTTTGTAGATAGACGATACTAATAAACTACATGAAATGCATTTTTTCGATTTTTTGATTAAAAATGCATGCATGAAAAATACAGAATGTTCTTGGGTTGTTATGCGATGTAAATGAATGAAATTTTGTCATGACGTATAAATACAATGAATGCATATATATAATAATAACTGAAATATAGTGAACTGTTGGTGAATTTTTACTAAAATAAAGTGTATTTGAGTAATTAAGTTCCAAAACTAGAAAACCACAATATTTTTTGTAAATGATAAAAAACTCTGCAGATAATGCTTTTAACAAGGAGTACAAAACATTTTAAATTGGTGCAAACTATTAAAATAGGAATTAATTAAAATTAAATACATAATTCACTCAATAATTATTTAAAGACACGTGCAATTTTTTTCAAGATATTTAGGCAGATGATTAAGCACGCAAAACATGTAAATGACAATTTTATATGAAAATTTAGAGCAATGTTTGAATTTCTCAGATTTGAACATGCAAAAATGGGTAAAGTATGCAATATTTCACTAATTATTTTAATAATTCAACCACATAAAGTAAAAATCTAACTAGATGTCCAAAATGTAGAGCATATGATACCTACAATACGCAATTTTTGTAATTTCAAAGTGATGAAAAAACCAAGGTAAAAAATGCGTCCAAACAGAGGGTTCTCGTGTAACAATTAAATACGTTAAAATGCAAAAGCGCGAGTAATAAAGTTAAAATGGATTGCTCCTAACGGGAGCTAACTTGGCTCTCTCCGCATCATTTCACCTTTTTTTAGAAATTTTTTTCGTGAATATTCATCACTATATCTCTATATTATACTATTCAAGTTTCGATATACCTTGGAATAACTTGGCTCTCTCCTCTCCTATTTTTTAGATATATATGCATCGTCTTAGGTTTATACCTTGGAATAACGATGAAATTCAAGATACGATTAGATAAATGTATGTGTTGGTTTCGTATGATATTAGATATGCACAATGATTGGTTTTTTTATATGGCATCTAATTGTGTGTTGGACCGTAGATTAAAATGTAGAAATCTCGTATAACTTTAATGAGGCCTCCAAAGTATTTGTCAAACCCTGTAAGTATGTATACGGGTATCAATCTTAGTCATTGTAAAAGTATTTCGAAACCATAGGAGAGCACATACGTACTTGGAAGGGATTATAATATCGCGATGGTTTCACCATTTATTGTCTACAGTATATATTTCTATCTAATATGCTTTTGAAGTCCGCCAATAAATGGATCACCTTAATTCCTACACCTAGTTTAAGTTATATCATTTTGCTACACAGATTATGCAAAATGGGTCATGTACTTAATAAAAATGGACTATTTTTTTGTTATGTCAACACGTTAAATACAACCCCAATGTTTAAAAAGAAAATGCATTTCGTTATTTTGTTTAACCCATAGGGATCAACTTTGACTGCACAATCTTGAATATTAGTATAAATCTTATACACATCCGTTACTCACGTGAATTAGGAGACAAAAATACTGACAACATCATTGGTTATGCCCATATTATGTGCCGTTAAGTTATTCTTACAATAGGCCATTGTTTTTTAATTACATCTATTCTCCTGTTAGGCCATCCGAATCTAAAATAGATATAACAGATCCTCCTGCAAGATGTTTAAGTATAATCTTATGGATGCATATAAGTATTTTTATACAGTAAACTCACATTGCATAAAACCGAGTTAACATTTTTTTAGGTGTTGCATAATAATGGGAAATCAATTACAAGATCCATATTTGGTAACTATAATCATAAAAAAACTGACCTTATATGAGCACACACACGTAAATTTAGAGATTTGTATTTCCATTATAAGCTGATGCTTCTTGTATATCTACATGCAAAGGCCATTAATCAAAACTGATTAAATTCAAACGTTACCTTCAAGAGTTGATAAATGCATGCATGTATCATATAATTATATAAATTATTATACTTCCATGCGTTACTATATAATTTCAATAGGAAATCATGAGGCTTCAAGTATATAACTTTTTACGTATAGTCACCTATCTTTTAATTACAAGTTATGCATGGATGAGAACTTATAAATACATATAACATCTGATATTGAATGTTGGTTAAAGTTGACGATAAATATGGCACCGACTTAAATTAAGAAAAGTCATTCTCAACAATATGAAAGAAATAGTTGATGGAAATGAAAGAATATGTATATGTGTATATGACTATTGTATGGAAAAGAAAATTCTATTAAAAGAATTGAAATTTCCTTAATGACATGATGACGATAAGCGGAATTAAGTGCTACACCTAATGGTGGGAGCCACCTCTAGAGTCCAATTATCGTAGGTCCAAGGGGCAACGCCGCAAGGGGCGTATGGTTGCAAAGAACCAAAGAGGCAAAGCTAAGTCCTCTACAGTTGTAGCTGCACTGCCATGTATGTTCATGGATCGCTAGTGCCAGCGATAAAGCCAGCAAAGCCATCAAAGCCGCCTAAGGAATAATAACAATCGAGACAATTCTAAACATTGAAAATGTTATGTTTATATGTGCAATGATGTTAATGTCATGGGTATATATGCAATTATGTTAATGTAATGAACATATGTGCAATTATATTAATATTATGGGCATACATGCAATCTTGTTAATGTCATAGGCATACGTGCCATTATGTTAATATTAAGGTATATGTGTGAATGGATTGAAAATTCATGCAAGAAATGGTTTACAAGAGTAAACCATTATACGTATGCAAGGAAATGGTTTATAATGGTAAACCATTGCAAGTTATGAAAGATATGTTTTATAAAGGTAAACCATTGCATGTTATGCAGGAAATTTGTGTAATTAAAGATACACCATTATATATTATACAAGAGAAGGTTTAATAAGGAATAAATTCATTACATGTCGTATAAGAATTAATTTAAGAAATGTAAGCCATCAAAGTCATGGGGGTTAAAATGCAAGTGAATTATGATAAAAGAAACATGTACATGTTATGGACCTTATGAATATGCCCCACAAGATGAAGGACATGTATGTTATTTATTCTTATTCTTATTACCTGTGTATACTCATGTGTATGAAAGAAGCCAATTTAAATATATTAGGAAACGAACAAGACATGCATGTGAACAATTATGCACATAATGATGCTATTCCATTGAGGGTTAAGTACATGAATTATAACAGGTTAAAAGACCGTTAGAATTCCCATGCATGAACCCCTATACATACTGGGCATTAGGCTCATGTAAAATTATGTTTACTTATTTCATGTGAAGAGCAAGTTTGATCAAGCACTTATGTTCGTGTGGCAGACTCAACGAGACATTGAACGTGGTATGAATAATTACATGGACTAAAGTGGATATCTGTATGCCCACTGGAACAGAGAGTTACATGGTGAAATTATTCAGTTTTTATTTTGCTAATATACCCTTGATGATGTTGTAATAATGGAACTCCCGTTTGAATTGGATTTATGGTTCTTTTCTAGAATGATTTTTGTTGTTCATTGATCACCATGCATGAATCGGTGACGGTTGAGTCGGGCAACAAAATATTTTATGCTTCCACCGGTTAGCCGAGGTCATTCCGTTACACGTGATCTGGAGGTTTGCTGCTGATGCATGGCACAAATTGGTATCATAGACACCCGAAATCAACGGCCAAGATGGCTCAACCTTTGACGGCTCTGAATCTCCGATGTACTTGGATCCACCTTGGCCTACTCTTTCTTCTTCGTCTTCTCATGCGTTCAACGAAAGTTGAGATGTGTGAAGGTGTTGACGATGATTATGTGATGCGGATTCTGATCCCTCCAGTGATCGATGGATGTTGTGCTTCGACCAAGGAAGCGAGGAATGGGTCTCGATCGACACACGACCAAGGGAGGTTGTACGATCCCTACTCCGCTTAGAGCTGCTGGAGAAGATAAATGGCAAGATTGTGCTCCGCATTTGCCAATGTTTGATGGGCTTTATTAGTGACAGCGAACCATGTAAATGAGGAGTATTGAAGCTTGAGCCTATAAGGCTATAACTTCGCCGATGGGGTCAATGGTGCTTTGGAAATGGACGAAACAAAGGTCCTACGTGGGCGAAGAAGATGGATGAACAGATATGTTTGAGCTCTTCCAAAGCTTGAGATGATAGGAGCCAGTGGGATCTTGAAGGAGGAGAATGCAAATCGTAGTTGGATATTGGATCGAAGCACAAGAAAATGAAGAAGAGCAGGGGAGAGTAATTAATGAATGTATTCCAAACAAAAAGGCAGGAGCTCCAATCTTCTCTCTAGACCTCAGCGAAGGATGAACTATCATCAGTAACATGAGTCTCTGCGATGAAGACAATGGACCTTTGGATCTCTGCAAAGATGTGTGGAGGTCGTCGCACGACTAGAGGGGGGTCTCATGTATCACATAGATTAGAGAGGTCGCTCCACAGTCATGAATGGCGGATCCATATCAAGTAAGGTCTAGGTCTCGGATTTGACAGTGGGTTGGTCATTGCGGAGATGAAGGAGATCGTTGTTGGCAGCTGTTGCTGTGATGTTGGTTGACGAGGAGGGAGCTCATGGATGATGAAGCTGGCGGGGAGGTGGTCGTTGGTGCGTTGAATAATTCGTGGATACGTGGCAGAGGGTAACCCAAAGAATTAACCTTTCTCTGCCTACGTGGCATAGTATGAGAGGGTCATACCGAAAAGGCATTCTGCTTGACTTGGGGGATCAATAGAGGAAGGAAGGTGGAACAGAAGAGGGGCGTGTGCCAATGAGGAGCCTCCATTCATGTGGAGGTTTGGCCAAACTCTGTCAATCAAAATATAAAGAGAAATAAAAATAGGAAAGAATTATGATGAACTCTAATAGAAAAGAACTATGATGAACTCTAACAAAAAAATGATAAAAAAAACAAGATCTGTATTTTTCGTGAAGACCTCAAAATCAAAAGAACCGTGTGTACAAAATACTCAAATTTGTAAGCATTTTATACATATAAAATACATGTTTTTCAAGTTTTATATTTCCTTTGATTTTTGCTTAAGTATATACAAACAATTTTATTATAAATATTAATCACATATTCACACCAAATCTTTTTTTGGATTTTTCTTAATAAAAGAGGTGAATAATATAAAATATAATATATATATATACATAATAAAATTTTATTTTTTTACCGCTTTTAGAATTTTTAAGCTATAACTTTTATGTAGTCCTCTAAAAATTAAAGAAAAAACAATAGAAGGAACAGAACAAAAAAATTAAACATGTACATGAAATGACATGTAAAAGACTAGTCGATTAGACAATATAAAGTAGGTGTTCAAAGTACAAGTTTTAGATATGAATTCCAATTTCTTTGGATTTGATTTTATTTTCTATATGATCGAATATTGTTAAGTAATCCAAAGATGAGTAGAATTTCATAGTAGACTTTATGGAGGAGATATTTAGCTTTACGACTTTCAGTCTTCTTAACTAGGATTTAGGTTTATTTTATTTATAAAACATATGAGTTATTATCTTTTTATTAGTCTATATTTATTAAAGTTAAATATATGCATGTTCACAGTTGAGCTGATTCATGTCCCATGATGCCGATATGCACAGCTTCAACTCCTTCGTTTAGTGATTCTATTCATTTTATTTCTTGGACTTATTTACAAGACAATGATACATAATTAGTCCAATTTTATTGCATTCATTATTTTGTTATTTCACCATTTTATGCATTTTGGAGTTTTTTTCTCAAGAATCAAGTAAAAAGTTTACTTTTAAGTATATACATCATAGATTTATTAATAGTAAGGAAGGTTAGTATAGGTTACTAATATTGGGCCAAGGCTTAAAATCTTGTAGAATTGCACGTGATGCCCTTTATATGTACTTTCTCTTTATGTAATATATGCATTATTTTTGAAAACATGATGGTGTTACATCGATAAAGATTGCATGAAGATTATGAGGTAAGAAAGCAAGTAGTCAATGGCGATGTATAATGATCATTATATATTTTTGATACATTTTTAGATTTTTTTATTTTTACTTAATATAAACCAAAGATATGTCATTTTATTAGCCAAGTGCATCAAACACCTCTTCAATGTTGATTGCGATTGAAATATAAAGATTATAATGAATAATAAATGACTTTTTTTATCTCGAATGAACAAATGGATTGGCCCAAACCAGACCTAAGCACATGCTAATTAGGTCGATTTAGGCTGCTAGCCAACATTATGAAAAATTGATGGGTCACAATTAGGGATGAGCATGGGTTGGGCTGGGCCGGGCTTTGAAGGGCCCATGTCCAAGTCTGTTTAAAAAATTCGGGCATTGGGCCGAGCTTAGGTCCGTAATTTTTTCTTGTTTGGCCCAAACCCAGGCCTGGTCCAATTCCTTTGGACCGGGCATGGGCCGGGCTGGCCCATATCCACCAATTAGATATTATTAATTTTGAGTCTTTTGCTTCAAATTAATCTCAACTCAAGTTACACAAGCCAATAAAACATGTACATATAATACGTGTGAATCAATTAAAATTCAATTCTACCAAATCCGAAGATTTCTTATTTCTTACATGTGTACTCAATACTAGAAATCATAATTGTCTCTCATGTATAAATATTGAAAGAGTGAAACAAACTTATCCAGTTAACAACAGTTATGCACCATACCCTACATATTAAAAAAATGGGTATAAGACCCGTATTGGGTAAAGGTACAATAATAAAAGGGATTTTCACACCCATAATCCTGAGTAATTTTGCAATAACATTCATAACCCTACATAATCATGAATTACGCTCAGGATCCTTAATAAGTGTGCCGTCTTACACCTATAACCTTCCGTTACTTTTTCTCGTTAACTCAACCAGATGATTGCGTTAATCTAACCAATCAACGATCTAACGGGGGGGGCAGAGCAGGACATGGTCGGGAATGGGGTGGCGGGGGTTTGCACACCTGCGGGGGAGGGGGGTGGCTTGCAGGTACCATGGGGCGGAGGATTGGGAGGGGGAGGGTGGGCCTTCGGACGGAGAGGGGCTTGAGGGAGGTTAAAGCGACGAAGTTGGGCTATAGAGACGCACACCTTCTTCTCTCTCCATCTCTCAACTATGGTTGTGCTGCTGTTGAACTGTGCGCCAAAGTGGCAGCTGTGCTGCTTCCTCTCGTGTTGATTCTCGCAGGATATAGATGCCTAAACAGAGAGCCCCAATCGTCGGGGGATCTCAAGAAGAGGAAGAAGCGTCAAGCTCCGGTGGCCGGAACGCTCTTTCATCAGTTTCTCGACTTCAACACCTACTACGATTACATGACTGGTCTCCACAGGGAAGCACACCACCTTCCGACTCACAGGTTTCCAACACGATGAGCACTTCACCGTGGACTCCGCAAACATCGAGTACCTCCTCAAAACCAACTTCTCCAACTGGAGGTCGACGCCCCGGGGGGGGGGGGGGGGGGACGAGAACAGCACATCGTCGGGGGATGGGGGTTGCGGGGCTTGCACACCTGCGGGGCGGGGGGAACTTGCAAGTACCGAGGGCGGAAGATTGGGAGGGGGAGGGTGGGCCTTCGGTCGGCGAGGGGCTTGAGAGAGGTCAACGCGACCGGAGGTCGGTCGACGCAGGGTCCGGGGGGCTCGAGGAAGTCGCCGGCGGAGGGGGGGGGGGGGGGGGGTTGCAGGGTCGGTTGACCGAGAAGGGGGGACTTGCAGGTCGGCCGACGAAAGGATGGGGGGGGGGGCAGGGTCGGTCGACGGGAGGGGGGGGGCAGGGTCGGTCGACGGGGGGGGGGGGGGTGTGGGGGAGCAGCTTGCAGACGTGGTCGCGAATGGAGGTGGTATGTTCCCTAAATAAGAATGAATATTAAGGGTTGTTTTTTATTTTTTTAACGGAAATCGTCAACCATAACGGAACATGACACAGGGTTATGTCATGTTATACGGGGTTTCTCATGTAATTCAAGATTATGAAGGGTTATGAATGTTATTGCAAAATTACTCAGAGTTATGGGTGTAAAAATCCCTAATAAAAAAGTTCTTGTTGAAAACATACATATTGAAAAATTCAAGAATAACCAACAGAATCTAAATCAAAGACTAATTACGGGAAATTAAATCTTAATTGAAATACAATGATCATCAACTCATGTGACATGCCTGACTTTCTTGATTTATAAACATTGTATGAAGACACGATACAAGAAAAGAGTGCACATGAAATAGGTGGGAGTTTTCATGTATGTAGGATGTGGGAAAGGTTCGGGCCCTCTTCGGATTGGGTCCTTGGGCGAGGTCGGGCTAGGCCGAGCCAAGTCCGAGCTTGGCCCAAATTAAAAATTTGAGCCTAGATATTGGACCCGGCCGAGTCGGCCCAGCCCAACCCAATGCTCATCCCTCGTCACAACCTGACCAAAGGTCCTCAATTTAAATGGGTTTTAGGCCTGGTCAGCATTGGCACAAAATGGATTTACCAGATACTCATCATTAATGAAGAGGACACCATGTGGAGCAACTTGAGGCATAGGATGAACGTGTATCTAACGGTGGATGATGCGCCTTGAAGAGATGATGGTGATCGACATAGTAGGTCAATCATCAGATAGTGCTTCTCCGGGAGATGACAATTGTGATTAAGATATGAGTGCGATCAAACTGATTCTTCTCCAACTTTCTTCCTTATACGAGTGCATCAAGTGATGTCATTCCCTCTTCCCTCCTACTTTGTTGGATTGAAGTTTTAATAGTGCATGTAGGAGATGAACATCTCTCTCGACTTCAATTAAACCGGAGTGGGGATAAGCTCAAAAAGGGGGGCAATCCCATGAGAAGATGGGTAAGCTCCCTATGTTACGATTGATGAATAAGGGGCACTAGCTCCTCCGATCATGACTTGGTCGGAGGTTGGGAGGTTACGGGAGGATAGAGAGAGCGACTAGGGAGGATAGAAGATGGAATGGGTGTGATGTGAATGAAAATACAGTGGTTGTGTGATTATGTGAATAAAATGTCGGAGGAGAGGAATGTAAAGGAGAAGAAGAAAACATGAAGAAAAAAGCGGAATGAGTCAAAGAAAATGAAATGTTCCAATAGTTGGTGCTTAACGGAGCACATCATGACCTCAACGAGTGCTTCATAGAGTGTCGATAATCTATCGATTTTTGATAAAATTTGCATTAATCACTACTAAGTTAACAATGATTAAAAGATAACTTCTTGAAAAAGTAAAGGTAAACCTATTGTTATATGACTCATCACCATCAATATAGTAATGCATACGACATTCATCATACATTTCAAATACAATAATATAAATTTTAAATGAATATTTAGGAGAAATTTAACATGGAAGATATAAGAAGGAATTAATAAATTATTCACGTTTATAGCTTGATTTTGTTGCTATGGTGTGTGTAATTTAAACGTCCCCACCGAAAACTCTTGGGGCAGTGATCGCCTGCTGTGGTGTTGTGCTTGCTGTAGGCGTGAGAATCGCTCGATCTTGATAGAGCGCTTCACACAATTTTGCATGGTACAAACTCATAAAAAGTGCATAATTGTACGAACCACTCGATCAAAAAGCAAGTGACGCACACGCCTGCAGCAGGGTTTGCTGCAGCAGGGTCTGCTGCACTCTTTCCTGCAGCAGATGATCCTCTCTAAAGAGTCTAAACTTTTTGAGCTATGAATGATCATGATCATATTTACGAGATTTACTTTGAAGTTAAAAATCCACTTGACATGGCCATTTAATTACTTAAACAAACGGAACTCCTAATCATTTCAATCACGAATGAATAATCAATGCATCAATCGATCACTGGTCGCTCACAGGAAGCACCTGACTCTCGTCAACCAACGATGACCTTTTGCGCTTCGCCATCATCGCCCTCACCACCGGCTTCAGCTTCTCCGTGCCCTTTATGATCACAAGGAAAAGCACCCTGTAGAGCACCACCATCCCGCAGAGCACGGCAAGATCCACCCACTTGGAGTAGCTCATGTCCACCTGCCACGTGTCCCTCAGTATGGTCTCCCCGTCCACCGTCGGAGGGCCACCGGCCTGGACGTTGGGGAAGGTGAGCCCGATGAACTCGTTCTTGTAGAAACCCTGGTTCGTGTACCGGTGGAAGGCCACGTAGTACATCGGGTACCTCCAAACCGGTCTGGGCAGATCGTTGGGCAGTCGGAAGAAGCCCCGTTGAGCATCATCACGCCTTGGATCCCCGCACCGGTGATGATGCCCATGAGGAAGTCCGGGACTACGCTCGCCACGATCATCATCAGGCTCTCCACCAGCATCATGCACACGGAGAGGACCAACGCGAAGTAGACGAAGTGGTCGATGCCCTTCTGGAGGCCCACGAGGTAGTAGGCCATGGCCCCCGGTACCACCGATATGAGGGCCAGGTAGGGGCTCGACGACAGCGTGTTGGCGATCACGAACGCGGTTACACTGTAGTGCCCGTTCAGTCGTTCCCTACCGAAGATCTGAGATTGACGGAATATTGCACGTTAATTACAACATTGATTCAGTCTAGATCCGAGCTGTTATCGATTAAGAAACATATATGACAGATTTGAATCCATAGAACATCTGTACTAAGGAGCTCACCTTCATGTCCTCGACGAAAGAAGGGAACCCACCAATAGCCATGAAGGTTAGGAAGGCAGCTGTGAACATGAGCATCGAACCCCGTGCCTAATTAGATAGAAGTACATGATTTAGTCATTTGATTGTTATATCAGACGATAAGGAGTACATAAACGAATGCCTCACCTGAATGGAACCAAAGCTGTGGCCGATGTCGACGAAGATGGTTCCGAGGCAAAGACACAGTGCTGTATATATAGCAAATCGAAGCCAATAATAGCCGAGGTCTCTATACATATTAACGAAGGACCTCCTCGTAAGGATAATAGATTGGGTCCATAAGCCCGCCTGACTTCTCTTCTTTACAACTGCCCCTTCCTGCAATTAAGATACTAATCGTAAACATAACATGCAGAAATTTGCATTCAGAAGATAGTTTACATGCTTTTTATGTGTAATTTAGACTGGTTACCGTTCTCACCTGCTTAGAGATCTGGGAAATCCTGTGTGTAACTTGCTCGCAAATATACGATGACTTATACGACTTGGTGAGAGTCCGTAATCGCTTCGGCGACGGTCGTTCGGCCTCCGACGTCCCCTTCCTCTATGTCCTGAATCACACAAACAGAACATTGACAAGTTATCTCTAGGTTATTTACTTAATTTTGGTAGATTGATTGAAATGGCTAGAAAAGAATGAAACCTTGTCGAAATCTTTGTTGATGGTCCGGAGGTAGTGATCTGATGGGTTTGTGAGCGACGGACAGGGGAATCCATGCACAGCAAAGAACTGAAATAACAGTAAAGAAATTAGTATCATCAATTGCTCCATTATGCTACAAGATGGATACGTGTAGTTACATACATATGTTTAGATGATATAGTGGTAGAACAAGTATATGTTCGTGTATTTCGTGTGTATGTACCTCGCTAGCGAGACATGGCGGACCGAAGTAGACGGTCTTGCCGTAGGCGAGGAGGCAGAGGGAGTGGAAGAGCTCGAACGTCTCGCTGCTCGGCTGGTGGATGGACGCGAGCACCGTCATCCCTTCGTTCTTCGCGAGGCGTACGATGCGGCTCATGACGTGGAAGGAGGCAGCGCTGTCGAGGCCGCTGGTGGGCTCGTCGAGGAACAGCAACCTCGGCCTCGTGAGGATCTCCATGCAGATGCTCACCCTCCTCTTCTGCCCCCCGCTCAGCCCCTTCACCGCCCATCCTCCGATCCTCGTGTCCGCCGCGTCCGCCAACCCCATCTCCCGTATCGTCTCCTCCGCTCTCGCCTTCTCTCCGCCGTCGTCATGGAGTGCGGCAGCTGGAGGCCTGCGGAGTAGCAGACGGCCTCCCGGACGGTCAGCGTCGTCATCAGGATGTCATCTTGCGTTACATACGACTGCACTTCATACGTAATTAATTGTAGAGTAATTAGTAGGATATTATTAGTGGTCTAGCGAATTTGTCGATTAATCTTCTCACCGACGTGCCGAAGGCCAATCTCTGACGTCGGCCGTTGATCAAGATCTTCCCGACATGGGTCGTTTCCGACGCCAACCTCCCTGCAAATCATACCAGCAGAATCAAAATATCTACACAAGTAATTTAAAATTTAAAGAAACAAATCAGAAAAAAAATAAAGATCCTAAATTGGGCAGGATAATAATACCTGCCAAAGTGTCGAGTAGGGTAGACTTGCCGCAGCCAGAAGGGCCCATGATGGCCAACACCTCTCCCGGCTGCGCGTATCCGGTCAACCCCTGAAGTATAGCCCGCCGTCCGCCGTTGCGGTCAGGCGCCATGACCCAGAGATCCTCCCATGTCAGGTACACCCCATGCTTACGATCTCCGTTACCGTGATAGCTCTCGTAATCGAATCATCCCTGCTCTCGATCTCAGCGTTTGTGTCATGGTACGAATCCGGCAGCGCAGACGGTTCTTGCTCCGGCTGCTCATGTTCGATTTGGCTGAAGACGGAACTGGTGCTGTTGTGGGCTCGAACTGAACGGGAAGGACCCGTCGAGGCTGTGAAACGAACCGCTGCCGAGCTCGACACGCCGGCGGGGCTCGCTCGGAGGCAGTCGCTTGGAGCTCGGGGTCCATCTGGGAACTTGATACATTGAAGATGGATGGACGAAATTGGAATATTGGAATGAATCGCAACTCGCAAGAA